>JAQPZY010001573.1:3292500-3892500 GCA_029931535.1 Margaritifera margaritifera
TTCTGGAAAAGAACACAAAATCATCCAAGTACACTGCTGTATGGTAAAGATAAGACTTAGGCTCAAATAATAGAGCTTGATGGAATGCGATTTTAGTGTTCCTCAAAACTGTATATATAGATGCACCATGGTAACTTATGTAAGTCAATATACTAAGAATAATTAACACATAATTGTATGCAAAGTTAATTGTCCCAAGAAGAATGTGTCTTTATCAAGGAAATTGCCGGTAAAGAACTACTGAGAAAAAAAAGTAATGATGTTGACAAAATGTAATATGAACTACAAGACCCTTCAGGTATGAATCTGCCATCTGATGTGACCTTTGACCAGAACAGTGAGGGTACCCATATTTTTAGCCGTTAATGAATAAATAAATAAACAAATATAGAGCAGGTAATGAGAACATATGGATCTAATAAATTCATCTGAGATGCCATTTTATCTTCAGCATTTTCATCTGTTTTACCCTTTTGTCATCCACCTCCCTCAACCTTGTTTCTATCTTTCTAACTTTTCATTATTTATTCTTCAAACCTAAATCCCAGACAAATTGTATTCTGTCTCTTGCAACTAAAGGTTCCCTGACCTAACTCTCAGTAGCTTGGGTCACGAGAACTAGGAAGATATCTGCAGTAAATTGGGTACAACAAGCATTGTCATGTAGCTCTACATTCTCCGGGGAATAAGTGGTGTTGTCAATATTAATCTATTCTATATATTAACAAATAACACTTTAATTCTGCATTTCACATTTTAATTGATCTTATCTTTCAATCTAGACTATTTGTAATATATATATATATAGATATATATATATATATATATATATCTATATATATATATATATATATATATATATATATATATATATATATATATATATATATATATATATATCGTTTTTAAAACTCCAAAATCAATTACAATCCCGTTACGACTCTAGGGGTAATGTAACAGAATAAAAGACACAAACAAGCTTTCAAGATTAAAATGCAAATCTTTAATTTCCTAAAATATTAAAAGAATTAAAATAGTTCAACAAACAATCAAAGTGAAAGAATTAAAATAACTTACAGTATAGAATATCCTAAAAAGTCCTAAATTGTTTTAAAGTTCACTTCCTGATGTTAATCCGAGTAATCCGGATGAAGTATTCCGAATGAAAATAACCTGTACTGTGTTGAAGTAAATAGGTTCTGATAAAATCCAAAATAATCCTTGCAAGTCTGGAATCTCACAAGTTTTAGAATAATGTCCGATAATTCCACGGAGCTGTATAGTAATTCAGATGAATTACTAATTAAATAAATTCCACACTGAACTGAATAATTTCAATAACCTCTCTTCGATCAAGCAATTGTAAAGAATGATAATTCCCAAGATTATTCCTATATATCTTTACTAAGTGAGCAGAATTAAAAGGGAATTTCCTTTCTCCGTCTTTAATAATATGGTATTTCAAAATAACACAACCCTCTAAGAACCAATCAGGAACTAGGTTACGCGTCATTTACCCATAGGTCTAGCGTACTAAAAATCTTAAAGAGTAAACATAATGTTATTGTAGTATGGAAAGTGACCTTTCAATGTTGATTTCCAAAAAGTACAAAGCCAGGTCGACTTCATTTCCCGCGCAATTGATCATGTGACCACTTATTGATCGAGCATTAGTCGTATCTATACTGATATGCTAACCCCTATTCAGACTAAAACAGAAATCATAAATTAGTAAATTAAATCATTATAAAAAGGTAAAAAGGTATGATTCCGTAACACCCTCAACCATCAACGGAAAAAATAAGGATTTATGCAATAAAACTTATTTTTTAATATGTACTTCCAACATACAAGTAAGTAAATCAAAAAGAAAATTAATACATGATACAGTCATGTATACAAAACAGTGTAACGGTGGTATTATACACATGAAAATACATCATCGATTAAATTTTATTAAGAAATTGCCGTAACCTTAGCTTCTATTGATTTTATTTGTCCATGTCTCACAATCATGCCCTGGAAAGGTAACACTGGCACGATAAAAGTCACTTTAATATTGATGATCAGGTTCGCTTCGCTGAATCTCTTGAAGAATGGTTCTATTAGATCTTGCCACATGTCGTTGCAGATGATGACATCATCGATGTATGCATCGCAATTTCTATTTGGATGTTATTATATTCATCAGACGTTGGAAATTTGGGGAACCTTCATCCCAAATGATACGAATTTGTATTGGTAAAGTTCTGGAGTCGTGAATGCAAATTTTTCTTTCTCTCCGTAAGTGAAATTTTGTAGAATCTTCTCAATAGGTCAATATCTTGAGACGTATTAGTTATTTCCAATCCTGTCTAGAAACTGGAAATGAATATGTCCCGGTGACTCTATTTACTTTCTATACTTTACACATATACGGAAAGTGTTAATTTGTTTCTGCACTGAAACATGGTAAACTCCAGTCACTTTTATTTGGTTCGTGTAGAATGTCTGTAAATAAATATGCATTTTCTTCTATCAACTATTTCAGTTCGTAAATCTCAGGCGGCAGTATGTACGAAGTGTAGTGACTTCAAATCATCCTATCGGATTTCTCATCTTCATTCAAATCTTCAATGTGTGAGACAAGTACTACTAAAGTAATCGATAATTTATATGGCTATTTCTATCTACATATTATTCTAACATTTTGACAAAGTTGTTTCTGCTTTCTCCTCCCAGAAGTATTAATAATAATTTAAATTCCCTAACCTTTTGTCAGTAGTACAAGGACCAAAATACTTAACCTAAAGAGGATTTTTGGGGCATAGGTAGCAAAACTAATACTCTATTATCCGACTAAAAAAACCTCCTACACTGACCCCTCACAGCAAACAACAATAATTGGAAACCTTCAACCTACTCCCTTCCTGTTCCACAACAATTCCCAATTATATACCATCTCATAACAATATGTTACAATAATTCGTTCTAAAGTCTGATATAGTATCAGCTTCAGAAGACCAAACAGTGTGAAGAACCCGACCAAAACTATCACTATGGTCTCAGTTTTAATATTCCTCAAAGGAATAGCTTTTATAAAACTTGTAGACGCACACTTCGCCGACAAGTATTGGTTGCCTATTATCGTCTCATTTATTCCTAAACGAGCAGACAACGACGTTTCATGGACTACACTAAGTAATTCCTGACGATAGTATCTAGGAACTACTATTTTACCAACTGACCACTCATCACCAGCAATTACCCTAAGCAATCTCTGTTTCCGTTCAAGGACTTCACTCGTCAAGAAGTAACAAGTACCTTCTTGCGTGGCTTCAGTTTCAGTCATAGCCCCCTGAAACAAACAGGAGATATCCGAATCTCCCTGTTGTAAGACATCTAGTGCTTGTCTTATTACACCCTGACTATTTTAATGAGATTTAGTAGTTGAAAGAGTATCACTATCAATACTAGATTGAGGAGCAGAAGTGACCTCATGAAAATCCTGACCCACAAAGGTGTCCGCTAAAGGAAATACATCCTGTTCAACAACAATATTCTCAAGAGCATACTTTGCCATAGCTCTAGTAACTTCACAAGCTGGATTTAAACCAGGGATTTCTACTTCAATATGATCAACTCGTTGATCCATACTAAGCTTGCTAGTTACAAGTGGATTAACCACTACCTTATCTTTAGCTAGGTCATTACCTAGTAATAAATGAATGCCCTTAATAGGCAAAGAAGCCACTGCTTCTATGGTCACAGGTCCCGAAACTAAGTCTGATGACAAATTAACACAATGAAGAGGGACATTAACATATCCACAATCTACCCCCTGTATTAATATACTTTCACTAGTAGAAGACTTCTCAGAAAACGGCAAAGTACTATCTAACAATAGACTCTGAGAAGCTCCTGTATCTCTTAATATCTTAATAGGAGTAGCCTTATCCAAATCACCAACAAGTGACACAGAACCCTTCGACATGAATGGTTCGTACTTCTTCATTATAAAATCAGACTGAGGTAAGCTAGCCTCTAAACAAATATCCTTATTGATAAATGACCCTGACCTTGACTTCTTGATAACTAGAGCATTTGGAACTGCTCTATTATAATTCTGAGGCCTAAATTGCAACTTTAAGCAATCAGAAATAACGTGTCCCTTCATCTTACAATATGAACACGTGGGCAGAGATAAGGTTTCCTGATATTCTCTATCAGAATTTTGATTCTTTACAATCACATCACCCTGAGGTCTGAAATTTCCTGAACGAGTTTGAAATAATTTCTTAACATAAGATTGTTGAGAAAAAGTTTTAGTTGTCAATGGAACCTTGTGTATTGAAGAATATTCATCAGCTGTGATGGCTGCCTTTTCTAAAGTCTCAACTCCTTTCTCATTAAGATACATCTTAATATCATCACTGACACAATTCTTGAATTCTTCAATCAATACCAGTTGTTCAAGATTATCATAATTGCCTTCAACCTTCTTAGATGTACACCATCTTGTAAACAAACGTTTCTTTTCCCAAGCAAATTCTACATGAGTTTGATGTGTTTCCTTTTTACATTCTCTAAAGTTTTGACGATGAGTTTCAGGTACCAACTCGTAAGCTCTTAAAATGTATTCTTTGACCACTTCATAATCAGCAGATTGTTCAGATGAGAGTGCAGTATAAACATCACTAGCTTTGCCAGTTAACACACTCTGCAATAATGAGGTCCACTTCTCTTTTGGCCATTCCAGATTCTCGGCAATTTTCTCAAAACTGAGAAAATATTTGTCTATCTCCTTTTCTCTAAAAGGGGGAACCTGTCTCAAATGTTTGGCCAAATCAAAGTATGAACCCTGATTGCCATGAGAGTGCCCTTTGCTGGTCAATTCTAATTCCCTTAATCTGAATTCTCTATCAGAATTTTGATTCTGAAATTCTCTAACTTTGTCTCTCTCTCTTTCCTCATTATCTCTTAATTTATCTTATCTTTCTCTTAATTCCTTCTCTATTCCCCTTTGTTTATCCCTCTCTCGTATTTGTATCTCATTATCTCTTAATTTATCTTCTCTTTCTCTTAATTCCTTCTGAATTTCTCCCTCTCTTAATTTATCTTATCTTTCTCTTAATTCCTTCTCTATTCCCCTTTGTTTATCTTCCCTTCTTTCTTCCCTTTCCCTAATCTTTTCCTTTTCCTCCCTTTCCCTTTCCTTCTCTTCCCTTCTTTCCTGCATCTGCATCTGTTCCCATTGAAGTTTGATCTTTTCAATCTCTATGTCCTTAGCTATCTGTAATTTCTTTCCCAAACCAGACGTAGATTTTTTCTTAACACTTGAACCCCCTCTTCAAAAATACCTGATTGTACCAAATATTGAATCAAGATACTTCTAATATCCTGCTTCAACATGGAAGCCTTCGCTTCAGTAAGACTATAATGTTGAGCAATTTCAAGTAATTATCCTTCTTTAAGGACTCAAATTTCTCCTGGGTAGGATCAGCTAAGAAACTCTCTACTCTGGATGTCATTATGAAAGCCTGTTAGTTTCTCTTTATTTTTTAATCTGGAAATCAAAAAACCACTAAAATTTCAAACAATGAAATTCAAATCCCAAAAAGAAAACTTTCCGAAGTATCAAAATCTCTGAAATATTAAAACTTCGAAAATATTTAATTAAATCTAAATTTCAAAATATTTAAATTCGGATCTCGAAATTATTCTAATTTCTAATCCCGAGACGAGCTCCCCAATTATCCTGTTACGACTCTAGGGGTAATGTAATAGAACAAAAGACACAAACAAGCTTTCAAGATTAAAATGAAAATCTTTAATTTCCTAAAATATTAAAAAAATAAAATAGTTCAACAAACAATCAAAGTGAAAGAATTAAAATAACTTACAGTATAGAATATCCTAAAAAGTCCTAAATTGTTTTAAAGTTCACTTCCTGATGTTAATCTGAGTAATCCGGATGAAGTATTCCGAATGAAAATAACCTGTACTGTGTTGAAGTAGATAGGTTCTGATAAAATCCAAAATAATCCTTGCAAGTCTGGAATCTCACAAGTTTTAGAATAATGTCCGATAATTCCACGGAGCTGTATAGTAATTCAGATGAATTACTAATTAAATAAATTCCACACTGAACTGAATAATTTCAATAACCTCTCTTCGATCAAGCAATTGTAAAGAATGATAATTCCCAAGATTATTCCCTATATATCTTTATTAAGTGCGCAGAATTAAAAGGGAATGTCCTTTCTCCGTCTTTAATAATATGGTATTTCAAAATAACACAACCCTCTAAGAACCAATCAGGAACTAGGTTACGCGTCATTTACCCATAGGTCTAGTGTACTAAAAATCTTAAAGAGTAAACATAATGTTATTGTGTAGTATGGAATGTGACCTTTCAATGTTGATTTCCAAAAAGTACAAAGCCAGGTCGACTTCATTTCCCGCGCAATTGATCATGTGACCACTTATTGATCGAGCATTAGTCGTATCTATACTGATATGCTAACCCCTATTCAGACTAAAACAGAAATCATAAATTAGTAAATTAAATCATTATAAAAAGGTAAAAAGATATGATTCCGTAACAATCCATAATTTTGGAAATTAGTTTCTATTGGTAGTCACCCCCAATATCTTCAATCTTTGGAGCCCACTGCTAGCATGTTACCTAAGTTGGGTTACTAACTGAAAGTTTCTTGTTCTATCATTTAATCTGTAAACAGAATACTTAGAAACTTTATGCAAGACTCAGAATAGGGTAGGTCATCATGGCACACACATGCACATTTGTATTTCGGAAGATAAAAACAGTAGGAAATAAAGAGGTATTTCTGCATTACAATGTTATAAACTAATAAAGGAAAACAAAATACTATTCTAATTTAATATTTATATATATTTTCAATTCTGTATTTAGAAGGACCAAACCTACCAGTGCCTTTTATGAGCTCAAATCATTGAAGTACTTTATTTCTCAGCGATAGCATTTGGTTGACAGCACAAAGGTTAAATAAGAGGGGGCAATTCATTCCAAGGATTTCAATGTAAACCACCCAGTTATTGCAGGGTTTAAGTTGAGTTAGGTATATTTGGGGGTAGTTGTCAAAATCAAGAATTTGACATTCTCAGATTCCTTAACTCCAAGCTTCACCGTATTCATAAAAAATGAACAGACCATATTTATATAATTAGAAGTGATATATTGGTAATTTTACTCCGATGTATAGTTTTAAGGTCTGCATTTGAGACGACGATACATACCTGTGCCTTTTATGAGTTCAAAACATTGAAGTACTTTATCTCCCTGTGAGAAAACTTTGTTGACAACACAAAGGTTAGATAAGAGGGGACACTTCATTCTAAGGCTGTCTTTGTTTGGATTTAAACCACTCAATAATTACTGGCTTTAACCTGATAGTGTAAGCTTTGAACAACTGGACTTGTTTACTGTTGCGGTAGTCGTCAAAATCAAGAATTTGGCATTCACAAATTTCTTATCTCTAAGCTGCACCTTATTCCTCAAATAACTAGAATAGTCCATACATATATCATTAAAAGTGATATATTTGTCTAATTTCGAACTTTATCACTTTAAAGAGGTTAACATTGAATAATTATATTTTTTCGAAAGTCTGAGATTCGGGGTACATCACAAATCTCCGTCTGGAGTTTGGCCTCTTGTCGCATAGCCACCCATGTATTTTTCTTCCTTGTCATAACGAAAGACGTGTTCAGTTGAATGAGATAATCTTGAATTTCACCCCCCCCCCCCCGCCTTTACAAGAAAGTTTTGACCCAAATATTGAAAATGTGTCAGCCCAAAATTATGACCAGAATAATTTATGTTGAATTTGAAAAGCACAAATCAGCTATTTAACATATTTATCTTATTCTAAATTCCGCCATATCGTAATTTGAACCGATACACATAAAATGCCACAAGGTGGTAAAAAAATGACAAGTATGTAATCATCGTAACATCCATGTGTTGAGCTAAGCAGTGATTTGGTAGCTGTACTTGTCCCACTTTCCAACCCCCTTCCTTGTGCAATAGGACAGTATTGGACTGTGTTGTGTGGGGTATATGGTACCAGATAATCATCATAGCATCTACGTGCAGTGTTAGAGATTGACTTGGTAGCTGTGTTTGTCCAAACTCCCCATGTACAATAGGCAGAGTTGTGTTGAGTAAGTGTTATCAGATAATCATAATAGCATCTACGTGTAGCACTGGAGAATGACTTGGTAGTTGTGCTTGTCCCTCTTCCCCTCTCCCTACCCAACACCCACCCCCTTGTACAATAAGGCTAAGTTATGTGGATTAAGTGGTACCAGAATAATTATAGTATCTACATGTAGCGTTAGAGAATGACTTGGCAGTTGTACTTGACCCTCTTTCCCACACCCCTTGAACAATAAGGCAGAGTTGTCCGGGGTAAGTGGTACCACATAATCAGTATAGTATATACGTGTAGCATTAAATAATGACTTGGTAGCTCTACTTGTCCCTCTCCAGCACCCTGCGGACCCTAACTACACCCTATTTGTACAATAAGGTGGAGTTGGTTGGGGTAAGTGGTACCAAATAATCATCATAGCATCAACATGTGACGTTATAGAATGACTTGCTAGCTGTGCTTGTACCCCACCAATTGCAGACCAGCCTCTTTTCTTTTGCTCAACTAATACATTTGCTTTCTAATCGTCTTCATTAATTGGGCGAAGGTTTTAATGCTGCTGATGATGCTACCGAATTTTCCGACAGCTACATCTTCCCTACTTTTATTCGCTCTCTCCTTAAATAATCGCATGCCATAACATATTATTCAAATTCCAGGACTGTTTCTGTGACATAAAACTCAAAATATTACTTTAATCTAATGTTACAATAACAAACATTTATACACACCCAATCAGCAGCGCAACTACACGCAAACACATTCATATTCTTTCTTTCCTGCTTGATTCCTTTCTTCTATTCTGGTTAACACTCATTCATGATCTATTGTTTCTAGTAGACATTTTTCAAATACAAACACGTGCTACTACTTGGAAAACAAAGTGACTTCCTTGTGGAGTTGTCTGTCTAAAAGTGGTTTATTTGTACAATAATTTGATGTGCAGCATAAACATAAACCTGCTTCTTAAGACAGGTGATTACTTAATACCGGGTGAGCTTTAAAGGCAGGTTTTACAGTAAATCCACATCCGTGGATATTGGCAGGAAATCCATGCACAAACACACCATTTGTCTTAAAGTGATGAACCTTTTAAGGGATAATCCATATGTTTCAGGAAAGCAAAAGATGGTGAAGCTTTTTGTTTCATTGTTATGTTTATGCAAAGTTGTTCTTTTACTCCACTGGTCATAGATCAGAAGAACTTATGGGATGGCATGTCGTCCGTCGTCCGTCCTCAATCTGTCCGTTACCACAAGATTGTTATCCCTACCCCTCACAGCAGCCATCTTGAAAATCTTCTTATTGCTACTTTCCCTAAGTGGATGGTCATAGCAGCATGGGGTTTTCACTAGAAGACTTCTTATGATGTCTAGCTGGTTCTAAACAAAAATGGTGCCAATCGACATTCAATATGGTTGCCATAGCAGCCATCTTAAAAATCTTGTTATCACAAATCTACTTGAAAGTCACATTGACGTGAGGTTTTCACCAGAAGACTTCTTAATGATGTCTAGTAAATGAAAATGGTGCCGATCTGACGTCCAATATTGCCGCCACAGCAGCCATCTTGAAAATATTGTTATTGCTACCCCTCCAGAATGGAAAGTCACATTTTGAAAATATTGTCATCTCTATTCCTATCCAAATGTATGGCTATATCAACATGGGGTTTCACAAAAAAATTGGTGCCAGTCGTATATCCAGTATGACTGCCACGACAACTGTCTTAAAAATCTTGTTTTCACTGGTGCATCTGAATTGATGATCATTATGACAGGAGATTTTCTCCCAGTCCTAAATCAAATTGGTTCCAGTCGCACATCCAATATGGCTGCCACGACGACTGTCTTAAAAATCTTGTTGACACTACTCCCCCTGAATGGATTATCATTATGACATGAGGTTTTCACCAAAAGATTTTCAATGATGTCTATTTTGTCCTGAATGCAATGGTGATAAGACGATATCCACCACGTGTACCACAACAGCTAATTAGAAATTCTTGTTATCTTTGTAGTGTATCAGATATGGTTACAACACTGGACAGTTAAAAGGAAGAAACGGTCTTACCTTGAATTCCTGGACATTTTTCCGCCCAGTCGAGATTCAGTCTCTTCGAGGGGCTCTTGTTTCAATTCCATGTTAACAAATGCTGACACGGCATTGCATTCACGAGGTCCGTCTGTCCGACTGTCATTTCTTTTCCAATATCAACGTCATGCTGTTTTTATTTTTTAAAATCATTATATCTCTTTTTCTTAATTCGAAGCGGACGCGAAATCTTACTTCAAATCTGTCTTGAAGGACAAGAATCCCTATGTCAACAGCTGCTGCTAATAAAGCTCATAAAACTATACTACTACTACTAATAATAATAATAATATAACCATGATGATAACGATAAGATTGATGACTATGATGATGAAGTTTGGTCTGGAAGAGCTACTTTATTTTCTCCAAAACTATGAAAACATAATTTAAAATTTAGGGAAAAATATTACAATGGTCAGTTTAGATAGTGTAAGCCAATATATCCGGGCAATCTAAACTTTCGTAAAGTGTCCGACAGCCACACGGAAGAATCAGGTTCGAATTTCGGAAGTTTTTATTTTTTTTCCTTGTTTATTTTG
Organism: Margaritifera margaritifera; assembly: GCA_029931535.1. Lineage (NCBI taxonomy): Eukaryota > Metazoa > Mollusca > Bivalvia > Unionida > Margaritiferidae > Margaritifera > Margaritifera margaritifera. Next base: position 3,303,311 of record JAQPZY010001573.1, read on the forward strand.
CCTAAACGTTTGAATGTGACACATACTACATAATAATAATAAAGATTATTTTGTTTTTTTCTTCTTTGAAAGGCACTTTTAACACTTGATTGGCTACATCGAGCCCGCGATACGCGCCCAAACGAGCCTCAGTATGTCCTTGAGATGTCTCTGTCATGATATAGCCAATAATGTGTTAAAAGTGCCGTAAAAATACTGCAACAGCAAAAGCAACCATATCTTTATTACAAGGCTAATCCTTTACCTGGCATGACGCCCCTTTTTCAAATAGGGAATATATATAAACACTAAATTAAACCCGCCGTGTCTGTCTCTGTCTCTGTCTCCGTCTCTCTCTCTCTCTCTCTCTCTCTCTCTCTCTCTCTCTCTCTCTCAGAAGTAATAAAACAAAGATATTATGTACTATTTAACACCTCATTTTGCAAGGGTTTTAAGACTAAAGGTGTAATCATGCTGTCGAAAATAAAGACTAAGATCTTGTCCTGTCCAATTTCTAAAGCTTCTTGCACACGATCAAGAATGTTTTAGTAGCGTCGACACCGTGAAACGGTGTGGGTTTGGATATCGGTAATGTTATGCACGCTGCACATTAGAATGGAGATTATGGCCTGTTTTGTTATGGTTGGATCTCAAGTGCACCTTCTTCCTGGAAACCAACAATAGTTGCACGGGAAAGATTACAAGTGGATCCTTGATGCACGGTATTTATCTGTCAAATGATATGGATTACGTATTCCGGTTCTCAAGTCAAACATGTTTAGATTTTTGAACTGTTGCAATTCTTTATCGCATGTCAAGTTTGTCAACATGGGCTTGATACAACTACATGTAATGGGATACGAGTACTTGTTTCATTTTATTTTAAATATTAAACCTAAATCAAAATGCCTTGTTTTTCTGATAGGATATATACTACAGACAAGCAGAGAATATCACTACCCGTGTTGTCAAAACTTGTTAAGCAACACACTCAGGAATAAGCTCAAAACACCAAACTAAGATACTATATGTCGATGAAATCATCGTTTTCGAAATTTACCAGCCTAATAGAGGAATCGAACTCTGGAAGATCATGAAAGTACTACTAATCTAACTTTATTTTAATCAAAGTTATAATACATCTAAGTTTTCTGATTCTTAGCTTGAGTTTGAGCTTTGCTTAAAAAGTTTCAAAAAAACGGGGCCAGTATATGCTATACTTGCAATCATCTTTTAGCAAGGTAGTATCCAAGAGTAATCTCTAATATTTTCAGTTCAAAAGGCTACAAAAATGAATTAAAGTTTGTTGATCAGTCTCATATTATTCCGATGCAAATCCTTTACCTACGTTTGATACGTTCTTCCTATCCCGTTTTGTGTAAAAGTACGAACAAAAGAATTTATTTCAACGCTATACCTGAAACTATTTTATTAATCACGGTTGAGCCATATAGTCTGCGCTATTTTCTCTTCTAGTTCTATTATTAATATGTGGAATGTGTTCAACTGTTTCACCAACTAAAGCTTTTGATATGCAATTTATAACATTACAATTTTTTTTGACCCGATGTATTCAAAAAAAAATGTACAAATAATACTTAGGGTAAAGTTAGTGTTTCTTTTTTTCTTATCTTCTTGTGTGGGCACCCTTATAAGGGTAGAAACGACTAGCGGTGCACATATATGTTCAGTACGAACGAGGACAGATAACTTATGAAATCGATAAATGCGTATTCTCACAATACCTAGAAACATGTGGGTCTCATAATCAATCATATCAGCCAACAATACTAAACAATGTTTCAAATTGACACAGTTTTTGATGTTATCATTGACTGTCTTATATTTAAAACGGAACTTAAAACCGTTTCATCTTGATTAGTGAGTTACATTTATGCATCATGTATTGCTCGGGTTTATTTCTGGTAATTTCTTAAAAGGTTAAAACCTTGTTTTATGCAACTTTATACCAAAAATAATAATCAAAATAATAGCGTCATTTTAAATTTAGTGATAAGTTTATGGATAAACAGTATGAATGAGGCATACATAGAAAAGATGAAAAATGTGCATATCTTCTTTTATATTTTCTTAACACACGGTGTCCATGGTAACAAGCAAGTGAATACAAAACATATGTCAGAAATTTAATCAAACCACCTGAAACTATAATATACATCAAGCGAAGAAATTTGGAGAGGGGTCAGAAAACGGTCCTTATTCAATATAGTCCTTTCCTGATATGAATGATCTGAGGTTTCTTGTGTAGAATAAGGAGTTAAACCAGAGATATATCTGCCTCAGCTGAAGTGTGTGGAGGGGGGGGGGGGGCGGGGGAGGACAGAGTGTGTGTGTGGGAGAAGATGATAAAAGGTTAAAAGTAACAGATTTGTAGGGATCGAAGTCTGAATCAAAGCATCGACGGATAGATAAATTGACAGAAGTCAAAGAGAACAGTCAAAGGGATATTTAAACCTGAAGGTTGTATGTGCGGATTTTGATGGGGGACTGGAGATAGATAGATAGATAGATTATTTGTTACATTGTATTATAGCAGGGTGGATTAGAATTTCAAACGTGCTTGATACCATTTTAAAAATGGAAGCAAAGCGGTTTAAATATTTTCATCCACCCTAACAAAAGAGGGAATCCCCAGTTTTAGAAAATTCAGGACACAAAACAACCAACATTGACAGTACGAAACGATATTTATTAGCAGGCGATGAACAGACACTGAAATGCATTGCATCAAATTGAACTGAAAAGTATGCAGGCATGTGCAGCAAACAGAAATAATAATTAATTTTTACAAAACATAAATGATGACACAATGCTACACTTTGCTGAATTCAACACCATCAATGAATGTGATATAAATATTTCATGAGTTTTAACATGAAAAGAAAACTGTCAGTATCAGGAGATAATGCCTATTTGTTTACAAATTTGGACCGGATAAAAGTCTGGCCAAAGCTAGCTCTGTTAAAGAATGACTTTAAAGAGAATAAAAACGTTAATTTGTTGATTTAAAACATTAAACAGAGATATCCTCTAATGTTTTGGGAAAATGTAGATTTACGGATTTCCATAACTGATGATAACATTGAGATAAATAGCATCAGTTCTTATAGCAAGATGGTTATATTATTCACATCGATGTGGAAGGCAGCCGTTATTGATACTGACATTCAAACATATGAAAAAGATAGCAATTTATTAAAAAACAAATGTTGACAGTTGTAAATACTTTTTTGAAATACTATGAAAAGTGCAACATAAAAACAGAAATGACTGACCAAATGTTTTAGCAAAATTTGTACATGGACAAATCCTGAAAAGGTATAGTTCGACGAAGGATAAAGCTAGTTTTACAACGGGAAATTTAATGAGCATTAACCCCACATTTAAAGTAAGTGTGCACATCTGCAGTAAGGCCAAGCTTTGTACTCTATAATCCAAGTTACACCCATCAGTCATACACCAAAAGAAAGGGAATTAAAATTTTTTATAATGATACTTAAGATATACAAGTTTTTTTTTAAAAAAAAAACAGCCAGGACAACCAGCGAAGAAAAACCCGGGAAATTGTTTTTTTTTTTAATTTTTTTTCATCAAACCCTATGCAATGTATGAAATTGCAGAGTATAATCTTTAAAACAAATATGAAATGTTTGCAATTGCTTTCCTCTTTTTCATCTTATCATGTACTAAAGTCAACTTAAATTTAACACTGTTGCATTAAGTGAAATAAAATATAGCAACAATGTGTCTTTTCATTCATTTGTAATAAAATGATGACAAAGCAGATTCGCATTATTCCATATACGAGTGTTCGAGGAATTAGCAGACAGTGTACGCTTTGAGCTTTGACCTCAGTGAACCTGGTCTGTTTCATCCCTGTTGAACTGTAAAAATGTATTACTGACATCTCAGGAAAAATTTTGACAAGTTTCATGTTCCTGTCTTTTAGCATAACATTGGTTGCTAAGTTGAGAAAATGCAATGTGCATTTTTAAAATAGCTTACTTTCATCATAGGGAGGGGTTGGGCTTGTGTGGAACTTTGCTACTAATGAATGCTGTTCTGTGGAAGAAATAGATGAGAATTATTCAAAAGGACTGTATAGATGCTAAACAAGCAAAACTGAAATCATACACAATAATAGTAACTAACTGGTTTTTATGGCTGCACTTCACAGATATTACTTCCTTCTCACAGACTGACAGGTGTAAGGTAAAGTTGTTTGCAGTTGCAACATGCACAGTGGAGAGAATGTTGGCATACAACTATGCTACTTTCATGTACTGTGGCTGAAATTTCTTTACATGTTGTAATCGTCGAAATCGTGCATGATCTAAGTACACAGCAGATCAAAATGGCTGTTACCATATGCTCGAAAAAAGAACCTGAACTAGTCAAAAGTACGCTAACTTTAGCAGTCATTAAAATAGGGAAAACGAATTTTGCCATAGTAGGCAATACCAACTTTGAAAGTGCAATAAATGAATGAAAAATATAAACAAAGTAAAAGGTAATTGTCTTTTTTTTTTTACAATTTACCTTTGAAGTCCAGGAAGTGAAAATGACCAAACAGAGCTAGCAGGTTTTCAGGAGATGCACGTTGAAGTAAAGCCAAGCTGTATAACCTATAACCCAAATTAGACCAATCAACATACACAAAAAGTAATTAAACGTTATTTTAACAACACCTAAGAGGCATCTAGTTCAACAGTTATCGTAGCTCCAAAAAGAAATCAATTTATCATTGTTTAGCGTTTATCGTTCTTTAGATGAGACAAAAATGAACTAGTTTTAATGGTAAAGAATTACAAGAGTATCATTGACAGCTAGCGTAAACCTCAGTGCAAAATTATGAAGCATGATTCGCCCCTATTGTATTTCTACATTGTATTCTCACAGGACAATTTACGTGTGATATCTAGACCGATATAACATTCGGCATCGTTGTAACAAATAGTAGTATAGTCTCTATGCAATCACAGATCCTAAACATACTCTCATATGTGCAAGTGACGTTAACACACGTTTCCATACAGATAACACGTTTAGGATGAGCAGGTCCGAATTCCCACCTATCATACCAGATATTGACCTATCCAAGCCTTGAAACCATAGCACAAATTCGAATGAAGCTCTGCGTCTCGAGGCCCAGGTATATGACCTACCCGGGAATCTTGAGCAAAGATAAGCCATTTTATTTATCCAATCAGATAACTGCGCACTCGTACACTTAAGTTAACACACGTGACTCTCATCAATCATTCGTCTCGCCTGTGTTTGAAAATAAAGACACAATCATATATTGCAAGCAGCAAAGGACTGTATTTCCTTCCATTGCTGAGTTGTTTTTTAAGGTAAGATTTTAATTGTTTCCAATAACCATTCCTTTAAATTTGCACCCGACATTTCCTAAATTATACTTTTTGGACGTATTATAGCAAACATCTTGAAAATGCGAATATAATAAGGTGGAGTTGTTTGGAGTAAGTGGTACCAGATAATCATCATGTGATCTAGGTGTAGAGTTAGACAATGACTTGGTAGCTGTGCTTTTCCCTTTTCTCCCCCCCCCCCTTATACCATAAGGCAGAGTTATGTGGGGTAAGTGATACCATATAATCATCATAACATCTATGTGTTGAGTTAATTAAGCATTTCTTTGGTATCTGTACTTGTCCCTTTCACAAACCTATTCCTTGTACAATATGACAGTGTTGGACTGTGTTGTGTGGGGTATATGGTACCAGATAATCATCACAGCATCTACTTGTAGTGTTAGAGAATGACTTGATAGCTGTGTTTATCCCAACTCCCCATGTATAATTAGGCAGAGTTGTGTCGAGTAAGTGTATCAGATAATCATAATAACATCTAACTGTAGCACTGGAGACTGACATGGTAGTTGAGCTTCTCCTTCTTCTCTCTTCCCCACCCCACCCCACCCCCTTGTACAATAAGGCTAAGTTATGTGGGTTAAGTGGTACCAGCTAATAATCAAAGTATCTACATGTAGCGTTAGGGAATGACTTGGTAGTTCTTCTTGAGCCTCTTTACCCTACCCCTTGAACGATAAGGCAGAGTTGTCCGGGATAAGTAGTATCACCTAATCATCATAGTATTTACGTGTAGCGTTAGAGAATGATTTGGTAGCTCAACTTGTCCCTCTCCTCTACCCGGACAACCCCACCCCACCCTTCTGTATAATAAGGCGGAGTTGGTTGGGGTACACGATACCAAATAATCATCACAGCATCAAAATGAGACGTTAGAGAATGACTTGGTAGCTGGGTTTGTCCCCCACCACTTGCAGACCAGCTTCTTTTCTTTTTCTCAAGTAATACATTTGCTTTCTAATCGTCTTCATTAATTGGGCGACAGGTTTTAATGCTGCTGATGATGCTACCGAATTTCCCGACAGCTACATCTTCCCCACTTTTCTTCACTTTCCCGTCAAATAACCGCATGCCATAACATATTATTCAAATTCCAGGACTGTTTCTGTGGTAAAACTAAAAATATTATTTTAATCTAATGTTACAATAACAAACATTCATACACACCCAATCAGCATCACAACTACACGCAAACGCATTCAAATTCTTTCTATCTGGCTTGATGCCTTTCTTCTATTTTGGTTAACACTCATTTATGATCTATTGTTTCTCATAATACACGTTTAAACATTTTTCAAATACAGACACGTGCAAAAAAGTGACCTCCTTGTGTAGATGTCTGTCTAAAAGTGATTTATTTGTACAATAATTTGATGTGCAGTATATACAGAAAGCTGCTACTTAAGATAAGTGATTACTTAATACATGGTGAGCTTTAAAGGCAGGTTTTACAGTAAATCCACATCCGTGGATATTGGCAGGAAATCCATGCAAAAACACGCCATTTTCCTTAAAGCGATGAACCTTTTAAGGACTAATACATTTGTTTCAGGAAAGCAAACATGGTAAAGCTTTTTGTTTTAGTTTTATGTTTTATGCAAACTTGTTCTTTTGCTCTATTGGTCACAGATAAGAAGAGCTTATGGGATGGTATGTTGTCCTTCCTCCGTCTGTCCGTTACTACAAGATTGTTATCTCTACCGCTACCCCTCCTAAATTACTTGGAGGATTGCCTTGAAACTTTACATAAACATTCATCCCGTGGTCTAGTTGGCCCTAAATGAAAATGGTGCTGCACGGACATCCAATATGGCCTCCACATTGACCATCTTATAAACTTTATTATCGCTATTCCTTCTGCTTGAATGGTCATATTGACATGGGGTTTTTACTAAAAGACTTCTTATAATGTCTAATTGATTCTGGGTGCAAAAAAGTGCCAATTTGATGCCCGATATGGCTGCCACATCGGTCATCTTCAAAGTTTTGTTATAGCTATTTCTCATACATGTGTGATCATATCAACATGGGATTTTCACTGAAATACTTCTTATAATGGCTAGTATTTCCTAAATGAAAATGGTGCTGATCTGACATCCAATATAGCTGCCACAGCAGCCATCTTGAAACATATTCTTATCTTCTTTACTCCTCCTGAATGGATAGTAATATCAACATTAGGTTTTAACAAAAACACTTTTTATAATGTCTAGTTGGCCTTAAATGCAAATGGCACCGATCAGACGTCCAATGTTGCCGCCACAGCAGCCATCTTGAAAATCTTCTTATCGCTACTCCACCTAAGTGGATGGTCATATCAAAATGGGGTTTTCACTAGAAGACTTCTTATGATGTCTAGCTGGTTCTAAACAAAGAGGTGCCAATCGACACGCAATATGGCCGCCATAGCAGCCATCTTAAAAAACTTGCTAACACAACTCTACTTGAAAGTCACATTGACGTGAGGCTTTCACCAGAAGACTTCTAATGATGTCCAGTTGGTCGTAAAATGAAAACGGTGCCGATCTGACGTCCAATATTGCCTCCACAGCAGCCATCTTGAAAATCTTGTTATTGCTTCCTCTCCTGAATGGAAAGTCACATCTTGAAAATATTGTCATCTCTAATCGTCTCCAAATATATGCTTATATCAACATTGGGTTTCACAAAAAATTGGTGCCAGTCGTATATCCAGTATGACTGCCACGACAACTGTCTTAAAACTCTTGTTGTCACTACTGTCTCTGAATTGATGATAATTATGACAGGAGATTTTCTCCCAGTCCTAAAAGAAATTGGTGCCAGTCGTACATCCAATTCCCTGCCACGACGACTGTCTTAAAAATCTTGCTGTCATTACTGCCTCAGAATTGATGATAATTATGACAGGAGATTTTCACCCAGTCCTAAATGAAATTAGAGCATGTAGTACATCCAATATGGCTGCCACGACGACAGTCTTATAAATCTTGTTGACACTACTCCCCCTGAATGGATGAGCATTATGACATGGGGTTTTCACCAAAACACTTCCAATGGTATCTAGTTTGTCCTAAATAAAAGGTGTCAATATGAAATCCAATATGTATAGCACAGCAGCTAATTTGAAAATCTTGTTATCACTGAGGAGATGGTTTCAACACTCGACAGTTAAAAGGAATAAATGGTCCTATCTTGAATTCTGGAAATTCTTTTCGCAAAGTAGAGCGTCATTCCCTTCGAGGGATTCTTGTTTCAGTTCCTTTGAAGAAATGCAGACAATGCATTACATTTACGATGTCCGTTTGTCCGGCATCATTTCATTTCCAATATCAGCATCATGCTTTGTTATTTTTTAAATGTAGTACATCTATATTGCTTAATTCGAAGCGGGCGCGAAATATTATTTCAAATCTGTCTTGAAGGACAAGAATCACTATGTAAACAGCTGCTCCTAATAAAGCTCATAAAACTATAATAATAATAATAATAATAATAATAATAAAAATAATAATACGATTGATGACTATGATGATGAAGTTTGTTCTGGAAAAGCAACTTCATTTTCTGCAACACTATGAAAACAAAATATAACATTTAGGGAAGAATATTACAATGGTCAGTTTAGAAAAGGGATTGTTGAACAGAACTACACGTCAACTTCAAGCTAGACAGTGTAAGCCAATATATCTGGTGAACCTAAACTTTGGTAAAGCATCCGACAGCCACACGGTAGTCAGGTTCGAATTTCGGAAGTTTTTTTTTTCTTGCTTATGTTTTATTTTTTTTTTTTTATATTTTTTTTATTTTTTGGGGTTTGAAAGGCACTTTTAGCAAATTATTGACTATATTGAACCCGCGATAGGATCCCAAAACGAGCCTCAGTGTGTCCTTGGGAAAGGCATTTAAGTCCCATTTCTCCGTCATGATATAGCCAATAATATGTTGAAAGTGCCGTTAAAAACAACAGCAGCAAAAACAACCCTATCTTTATTAAAACGCTAATCCTTTACCTGGCATGACGCTCCTTTATCAAAGAGGGAATATATATCAACACTAAATTGAACCCGTTGTATCTGCCATACTATTTACATATAGGTGCATGACTAAAATACATGTAACTCTGTTGAATAAGATATGTATCTTTAATAAATATCTGTATTTCAGATTTCCAACAGTCCTGAACAAGCTACGATACTTGTTACGATACATAATCATACGTGATTTTCATGCCCCTCTAAGCATAGAAACACAATTCTATATGTCTATTGAATTAATGACTGTCTCACTGTCACTGTAACTGTCTCTGTCTGTCTGTCTGTCTCTCTCGCTCAGTAGTAATAAAACAAAGGTGATATCTACTATTTAACACCTCATTTTGCAAAGGTTTTAAGAAGAAAGGTGTAATCATGCTGTCAAAAATGAAGACGAAGATTTTTGTATGGACAATTTCTAAAGCTTCTTCCACACGATCAAGAATGTTTTTAGTAGCGTCGACACCGTGAAACGGGTGTGGGCTTGGATATCGGTAATGTTATGCACGCTGCACATTAGAATGGAGATTTAGACCGGGAAAGATTACAAGTGGATCCTTAATGCATGGTATTTATCTGTCAAATGATATGGATTATGTATTTCGGTTCTCAAGTCAAACATTTATAAATTTTTGAACTGTTGCATTACTTTGTCGCATGTCAAGTTTGTCAACCTGGGCTTGATAAAACTACATGTCTTGGCATATGAGTACTTCTTTCATTTTATTTTATTGATCAGACTTAGTATACTTGTAATGTTCCACGTTAAACGTAAATCAAAATGGCTTGTTTTCTGATATGATGTACAGAGAAGCAGAGAATACCAGTCCCCGTGATTTCTAAACGTTTTTAGCAAAAAACTCAAGAAAAGCTCAATACACCAAACTAAGATATTATACGTAGATGAAATCATCGTAATTGAAATTTACCAGCCTAATAGAGGAATCGAACTCTAGAAGATTCAGAAAGTTCTACTAATCTAACTTTATTTTAATTAAAGTTATAATACATCTAAGTTTTCTGATTCTGAGCTTGAGTTTGAGTTTTGCTTAAAACGTTGCAATAATACTGGAATTAAATATACAATACTTGGAATCATCGTTTAGCAAGGTAGTATCCAAGAGTAATCTCTAATATTTTCAGTTCAAAAGGCTACAAAAATGAATTAAAGTTTGTTGATCAGTCTCAAATTATTCCGAAGCAAATCCTTTAACTGCATTGATACGTTCCTCCAATCCCACAAATATTAACAGGTTTCGGTGAAAGTAAAAATAAAAGAATTCATTTGAAGATTGTATCTGAAACTATTATATTAATCACGGTTGAGCCATTTCGCGTGAGCTATTTTCTCTTCCAGTTCTAGAGATTAATATGTGGAATGTGTTCGACTGTTAAACTAACTAAAGCTTTTTGAGATACAATTTATAACAATAAAAATTATTGCGACCCTATGTATTCAAAATAAAATGAACAAATAATATTTAGGGTAAAGCCAGTGTTTCTTTCTTTTCTTATCTTCTTGTGCGGGCACCTTTATAAAGGGTAGAAACGATTAGCAGTGTACGTTGATCTTTAGTACGAGATGACGTTGCCTCGTGAACGAGGACACGGGACTTATGAAATCAATAAACGCGTATTCTCACGATACCTGCTTTAAAACTAAACAGGTATAGCTAACTTTTGGACAAGGAAGACAAAATAAATCGACATGACGCAACCCGGTTTTGAATTATTCAGAGGCTTAGATCTTGTGTTAGTCAATGTGTGTGAGAGAGTGCGATTGTAAAAGGTGCAAAATGGGGACATCGGTGAGAATACACAACAACATATGGGGGACTCTCTTCGAAACGGGGACGTCCCCGTTTTGTAATAGAGGCAGAGATGGATTGCCACGGCCTTACTTAGAGATAAAAACCTTGAAATAAGCGGATCTGAGTATGTCCCCGTTTGTTCGGCAGTTTTTCACATCATACCATACACAAAAGTACACACGTCCCACTCGACTGAAAATATCGTGTGTATCTGTCGAATAAAATCGAGTTCCCGTTTACTTCGATACAATTCTCATTTGTCAGCTCCGCTGCCTTCTCGCGCACTTTGCTACCGAATTACTTACTGAATGATGGCATGAAGAAGATGTAACACGATTCAAATCAGGCATGTAAGGATGTTGAAATATGTAATATATTTTATTTTTAATAAAGAGAGGAAGATCGATTATGTGTTTAGTAATGGATAGCCAACCGTTCATAACACACTTTCGTCAAATTAGACAGATTGGGAAAAAATGATAACTGAATAGACGATTTTGCAAATATAGTGAACACCACTTTTTCAAATAAATTGATAAGATTTATGAATCAAGTAAATAATAATGATAACCGTTCCTTGCCTTCACTTTACTGCGTTAGAGGTAATTCAAGTCGATCTTGAACAAATTGGAAAAAAAAATAGTTTTTTTTTGTAAAAACTTGTACATGGTACCAGTCACGGCAAAAAAAGATAAAACAGTGTTCATAAATATCTTTAGTGATTCTCAGTGGATCTTCAATGAGCAGTTGGTCCTAAATGAAAATGGTGCTGCTCAGACATCCAATATGGCCGCCACAATGGCCATCTTGAAGATCTTCTTATCCATAATCCTCCTGAATGGACGGTCATATCAACATGGGATTTTAAGTAAAAGACTTCCTATGATGTCTAGTGTTATGGTTACTCGTCCTACATGGATGGTCATGTCAACATGGGGTTTTCACCAAAAGATTTCTTATGATATATAGTTGGTTCTAAATGAAATGGTGTCGATTTTACGTTAATAATGGCCGCCACGGCCGCCATCTTGAAAATCTTGTTATCGCTGCTCCTCCTGATTGGATTGTCATATCAACATGGGGTTTTCACTAAAAGACTTCTTATGATGTTAAGTTGGTCCTAAAAAAATGGTGCCGACGGTAGCCATCTTCAGATTCTTGACGTCCAAAAATATTGTTATCGCTACTCCTCCTGAATGGCTGTATGGATAATTGTATCTACATCGGGTGTCACTAAAATACTTTTCTATGATGTCTAGTTGGTGTTAGATAAAATGGTGCCGATCCAACATTCAATATGGCCACCATGGCAGTCATCTTACAAATCTTGTTATCACAACTCTCCTTGAACAGAAAATCATACTGACGTGAGGGTTTCACCAGAAGACTTCTTACGATGTCCTGTTGGCCCTAAATGAAAATGGTGCCTATCTGATGTCCAATATGGCCGCCACAGCAGCCATCTTGAAAATCTATTCCCCCTGAATGGAAAGTCATATCCTGATTTTTTTTTTATCTCTGCTACGCTCCAAATGGATGGCTATATGACAGTGGGGTTTTCACCAAGAGACTTCTTATGATATCTAGTTGGTCCTAAATGAAAATGGTGCCAGCCATACATCCAATATGACTGCCAAAACGACTGTCTTAAAAATCATGTTCTCACTACTCCTCGTGAATGGATGATCATTATGACAAGATATTTTCATCAAGCCCTAAATAAAAATGGTGCCAGTCGTACATCAAATATGTCACTAGTCCCTCTGAATGGATGATGATTATGACATGGGGTTTTCACCAAAAGACTTCTAATGATGTCTACTTTGTATTAAACAATAATGGTGCCAAGCTGACATGCAATATGTGTACCACAGCAGCTAATTTAAAAATCTTGTTATCGCCGAAGAATATCAGAGATGGTTTCAACACTTTACAATTAAAAGGAAAAATGGTCTTATCTTGAATTCCTGGAAATTTTATTCGCCCAGTAGAGCATCAGTCCCTTCGATGGACTCTTGTGCTTAATTTCATTCATTCATTCTTTCTTTCAAGCTTACTTGTTTTAATTCTTTATTAGAAATCCAGAGACTAATAATACACCTCCTTGAAAGATTTGAGCACAAAATAAAGATGTGTTCTTCGAATTTTTAATCAATGTGGTTCTACCAGCTATTTGACATGCAATCATAATACATCAAAGTTAATTTTAATAGTGTAAACTGAATAAATGTCTTCTCTCTCTCTCTCTCTCATTCTCTCTTTCTCTCTCACTTTTTTGAATGCTTGAATATTGTTAACAAGCACAAACTTTCTATTATCAAAATGCGGAGGTATATGTTTACAATACTGATGAAGAAACATGTTTAGATCAGCAGAACTGTGTAATCTATTTGACATGGTAATAATAACAGAACCTGAAGAAACCCGCTCAGTTTGGGTCGACTGAACTGCCTTGTTAACAAGCCTACATAAGTATATGTTTTATATGACTTCTGAAAAGGCGGCAATACTCAACCAAACGTATGATGCACAAGTGCCCCAAGTATATGATGTACATGTACTAAAATCCCCCCCCCCAAAAGAAAACAAACAAAAACAACACACACATTTCCATGCATAGTATGTATATCTGACTCTTTCCTAAAGCATTTGCAAAAGAATGTCATATTTGTTTCAAATTTAATGATGTATTATCTTTTATTATTTAATTTGCATTTTTTTTTTCGTCTAAGTTAACAGTGCCTTCCAGTATTGTTTGTAAAAACTAGTTTTAATAAGCGTGTAATGCTGAAAAGAAAAATAAGATTTCGATTAAATTGAAAAATTATTGAATTTTAGCGAATCGGACTTTGGGCTTTTTACGATGGAATTACATAATTATAAGGAAAGTATCTGGTCTGTAGCACCGTGTAGTCAGTGAGTTTGTGAATAATATAGTGAACCTATGATAATACAGAGGGGCGCATTTAAAGGGATTCGTTGTGTTCAACCGAACACTTTTCCAGTAAAAGTGTTTTACTTTTGAATTTAAACAAAACAAATAAAATAAGAGAAATGTGACTACCTACCCATTCTCGACTATTTGTCCAAGAGATTTACTTACAAATAATAATAATAATAATAATAATAATAAATGATTTGCTACTTTATAATCATATAACTCTGAATATAACCAGTATGCATATCAAGACATTGGTCAGCATTAATAACTTATTCTCTAAGCCTTTCTTTACTTATTTTAATTGTTACACTAGAGAGAGAGAGAGAGAGAGAGAGAGAGAGACAGAGAGAGATTCATTATACTTAAAATGACTACACATGGAATGGATATATTTCGTGTGGAATCATAAACAAGCAAAACAAAAATGTATAAAAATGCACATTTCCCTTAAAGAAATAATTATTCTGATATTCGAATTAATTTCAGAGAGTCTAATATTTGCAGAATTTTATTTCAGCCTTAACCTCCTTCAGCATGATGGTTCTTTAATTTTGTTCAATAATCAAATGAGTTTTAAAAAATGCAAAACCTTTTAATAAGTAAAATCGTGTTGCATGAACACACAAATAATATAAACTAATCCACCATACAACACAGTTTTTTAATAGGTCGAATAGACAAAATGTATCAAGCAAAATTAGGAATGTGCTATGTTTTTATACACGCAAGGAGCCCATAATAGTGCCGGATTGCATGTGTAAAACATAGATTAATGAGGTAAATTTCGTGCGGATATCATTTATCTAGGAACATTATACTACCATATCATTTATCTAGGAACATTATACTACCAAGTATGACATTTATTTATTTATTTATCCAACGTCTATTGACATTTAAATATCAAGGTCACTGTTACTAAAAACTGATATTTGCCTATGCGTTTCATTTCCAGATGATAACTCAGTTTTACTAGAAGATTTCAGTCAATCTCATGAAAATCATTACAGAATTTGTTATTAATTGTTAAATGTAATCGATTTGATTGCCTAAAAATCCTAGGTCCAGAGAGAAGTTTACAAACATTACTAATTAATTCTCGCTTATCGATGTATTGAGCAAATATAACTTTGTGGGGGGGGGGGTATACAAACTGGGAAAGACGATTTCATTTTCTTATTTCAGAGAAAACTCAGAGATGCTTTAAATACTAAGTCCACAACGTTTACAAAACTTTCTTAACATGTGCACTATACAATAATCAAAATGATGCCGTGTAATTGAACCGATTCGAAATTCAACCATTCCTCCGATCTGCTCGTTAGGCTCACAATTGACAGCTTTTATATGGAAGCCATTGATTGAGCTGTATACTCGTAACTTAGAAAATAAATATCTATGCAGTTTTCCAGGTTCACAATTAACTCGGGATACACATTTTATTCCAAGTGAAAGAACGAAAGAACAATTCTACTCTATTAAAAACTAACGAGACATGTGTGGGGCATAAATGACTGTGCAAATTCACCCAGATAACAGAGGCATAAACCTGTGAAGGTTTGACTAACAAATGCATACATGTATATTCCTTTTTCAACTTTCAAAGTGTCGATATATATTGAAAGTTTGCTTGAAAGGAGACGAGGAACATACTCTGTTTTATTTCACTTACAAAATACTAACAAGAGATACGAGTTCACTGGGTACATTTTCCTTCACGTATAATAATGAATACTTTGTTCCGGCCGCCAAGGGGGCCGGGGATTATTTAGAAATGTATTTGCCTTTGTGTGTGAACGCAATTCAAGCTGACTCAGAGAGCTCACGAAACAAGATTAATTACCATATTCGTGCAAATGTCCTTGCAAAGAGCATTGATTATCTTTTAACTTGTTTGCACAAGGGAGCAGTTAAGTTGCGTTGTTAATCTGACCGTGTACTATGAACTCAATAGAAATCCGAAACATTTTACATATCAAATAGAGACTAAGCAATGCAGTCTATCGATTTAGATTCTCAAGTTTAATATCTGATATAAGAACGGTGCAAGGGTCTCCCAGAATTCATTTCATTTACTTAACTTCCACATTATACTGGATACAACTGAATTAAATCTTCATTGCCAGAATAGTGTGACCATAAAATTACCATTGAATTGAGTATATATCTAGATTAAAAGGGAACCGATGTAGCTCAGTTGATAGAAGGTCGAACTCGTAATATAATATCGCAGGTTCGATACCCACCCAGACCATCCCGGGTCGGATGCCTTTGTGTGTCTCTTGCCAAGGCACTTCGCTCACATTTCCGAGACATGATTTAGCCAATAATGTGTTAAAGTGCCATTAAAACCGACAGAAATACAACAAAATATATTTTGAAATCGTTGTGATATTGCTTCATACTGCAACTAATATGTACATGATGAAAACATTTATATTGCAACCGAAAATACTGCATGGACACGCGCATCGGCAAATACCTGGTGTACCACATGCACGATCATTTACTTACATGTTACCGATTTTGTGAACATTTAAAGTAAGTAAACTAAACAGATCTTTGTACGCATGTAAACGTTGCGACCTTAGCAACTACAGATGTTCAGTCAGTAATCATAACCGATCATTTCTTCTAGTTTAAATCCAGACAAAGTTGTAAACTTTCCGAGTCAAAAATCATTTTGAAAAGTCAACAATTTGTGTCTTAGAGAATGGATATATATATATATATATATATATATATATATATATATATATATATATATATATATATTGAGAAGAAAGAAAAAAGCCAAGCACTTTTACTGTTCAGTGCAATTCATCATAATATAAAAATACAATGGTGATACACAAATATATTTGGTGAAAATACATACAGTAGAATGAACACACAAGTAGCGTCCATGTACTCTGACTTTACAAAATTTTAAATCAATGACGTAGTTAAAATATAAAAACAATAGAGGACTTATAACAGAACAGAACTAAACTTTATTGGCCAACTTTGGTCTAACAATAGACATATCAGATTAGGTACAAATATATGAACAAATAATTAATGGTCGTGGTATAGCGAATGGAAAAGAAAAGGGTGGAAACAAATAATTTATTCAATACTTCAGCATACATGACAAAATGGAATGAAATGGTGATAGACATGACCATTCTGATTTGATATGGGGACAGAATGATTTAAATATCAGTCTTTAACTTAACTTGTTCTTACTTGTACGTCAAGATTTGTGTTATTTTGACGATCATTCAGTTTGTATGTATTAATATTTTGGACACACTTCTTACTTATATATTATTTTCTTATTTCAGCAAATTATTGACATTTAAAAAAAGTAGTGTTTGCTATGATGAGAAAATGTAAATGTACATTTTTAAAATAGCTTACTTTCATCATGGGGAGTGGTGGGCTTGTGTGGAACTTTGCTACTAATGAATGCTGTTATGTGGAAGAAATGAATTAGAATTATTTAAAAGGACTGTTTAGATGAAATCATACACAATAATAATAAATAATTGGTTTTTATGGCTGCACTTCACAAATATTGCTTACTTCTCACAGATTGACGGGTGCAAGGTGAAGTTGTTTGCAGCTGCAACAGTGGAGAGAATGTTGGCATACCACTATAATACTTTCATGTCCTGTGGCTGAAATTTCTTTACATGTTGTACCTTTTGTCTAAATCGTGCATGATCTAAGTACACAGCAGATAAAAACGGCTTCTCCCATGTGCTCGAAAGATCAGCCTGAACTAGTCCAAAGTACACTAACTATAGCAGTTATTAAAATAGAGAAAACGAATTTTACCAGAGTATGCAATACCACCTCTGAAAGAGCAGTAAACGAATGAAAAACACATACAAAGAAAAACAAAGTAATCGGCTCTTTTTTTTTTTTTTTTTACAATTTACCTTTGAAGTCCAGGAAGTGAAAATGACCAAGCGGAGCTAGCAGGTTTTCGAGAGATGCACATTGAAGTAAAGCCAAGCTGTATACCCTAATCCCCAAATTAGAGCAATCAATCATACACAAAAAAATTAGACGTTATTTTAACAGTACCAAAGAGGTATTTAGTTGAACGGTTATAGTAGCTCCTATAAGAAATCAATTTATCATTGTTTACCATTTACTGTTCTTTCGATGACATCAAAAAATAACAACAACCCCCCCCCCCAACCCAAACAAAAACAAGTTTTAATGGTAAAGAATGACAGCTAGCGTAAACCTCAGTGTAAAATCATGAATCATGAGTCGCCCCTATTGTATTTCTACATTTTATTCTCACAAAGCAATTTACGTGTGATATGTAGATCTATATAATATTCGGCATTGTTTTTAGTAATATAGTCTCTATCAATTCACAAAACCTATACATATTGTTATATGTGCACGTGACGTTAACACACGTTTGCATACAGATAACACGTTTAGGATGACCAGGTCTGAATTCCAACCTCTCATACCAGATATTGACCAATCCAAGCCGTGAAACCATAGCACAAATTCGAGTAAAGCTCTGCATCTTTGGGCCGAAGCGTATGACCTACCCGGGTATCTTGAGCAAAGATAAACCATTTTGTTTATCCAATCAGATAACTGCGCACTCGAACACTTAAGTTAATACACGTGACTCTCTCTTCAATCATTCGTCTCGCCTGTGTTTGAAACTAAAGACACAATTATATATTGCAAGCAGCAAAGGACTGTATTTCCTTCCATTGTTGAGCTGTTTTTAAGGTAAGATTTTAATTGGTTTCAATAATCTTTCCTTTAAATATGCACCAGACATTTCTTAAATTATTCTTTCTGAACATAATATACCAAGCATCTTGAAAATGCGAATACAATAAGGTGGAGTCGCGATGAGTAAGTGGTACCAGATAATCATCATGTGATCTAGGTGTAGAGTTAGACAATGACTTGGTAGCTGTGCTTGTCCCTTTTTGTCTCGCCCCCCCCCCCCCTTATACCACAAGGCTGAGTTATGCGGGGTAAGTGATACCGTATAATCATTATAACATTTATGGTTGAGTTAAGCATTGGTTTGGTAGTTATACTTGTCCCTCTCACTCACTCATTTCTTGTGCAATATGACAGTTTTGGACTGTGTTGTGTGGGGTATATGGTACCAGATAATAATCATAGCATCTACGTGTAGTGTTAGAGAATGACTGAATAGCTGTGTTTGTCCCAACTCCCATGTACAATTAGGCAGATAAGATAATCAAAATAACATATACGTGTAGCACTGGAGAATTACATGGTAGTTGAGCTTCTCCTTCTTCTTCCATCTCCACCTCACACCCACCCCTTGTACAATAAGTCTAAGTTATGCGGGTTAAGTGGTACCAGCTAATAATCATAGTATCTACATGTAGCGTTAGAGGATGACTCGGCTGCTTTACTTGACCCTCTTTACCCCACCCCTTGTACAATAAGGCGGAGTTGTCCGGGATAAGTAGTTAAACATAATCAGCATACGTGTAGCGGTTTAGAGAATGACTTGGTAGCTCAATTTGTCCCTCTCCCCTACCCGGACAACCCAACCTCCACCCTTCTGATACAATATGGCAGAGTTGGTTGGGGTAAGTGATACCTAATAATCATCACAGCATCAAAATGAGACGTTAGAGAATGACTTGGTAGCTGGGCTTGTCTCCCACCACTTGCAGACCAGCTTCTTTTCTTTTTCTCAAGTAATACATTTGCTTTCTAATCGTCTTCATTAACTGGGCGACAGGTTTTAATGCTGCTGATGATGCTACCGAATTTCCCGACAGCTACATCTTCCCCACTTTTCTTCACTTTCCCGTCAAATAACCGCATGCCATAACATATTATTCAAATTCCAGGACTGTTTCTGTGACATAAAACTAAAAATATTATTTTAATCTAATGTTACAATAACAAACATTCATACACACCCAATCAGCATCACAACTACACGCAAACACATTCAAATTCTTTCTATCTGGCTTGATGCCTTTCTTCTATTCTGGCTAACACTCATTTATAATCTATTGTTTCTCATAATACACGTTTAAACATTTTTCAAATAAAAATACGTCCAAAAACAGTGACCTCCTTGTGTAGATGTCTGTCTAAAAGTGATTTATTTGTACAATAATTTGATGTGCAGGATATACAGAAAGCTGCTACTTAAGATAAGTGATTACTTAATACATGGTGAGCTTTAAAGGCAGGTTTTACAGTAAATCCACATCCATGGATATTGGCAGGAAATCCATGCACAAACATGCCATTTTCCTTAAAGCGATGAATCTTTTAAGGATTAATAAATTTGTTTCAGGAAAGCAAACATGGTAAAGCTTTTTGTTTTAGTTTTATGTTTTATGCAAACTTGTTCTATTGCTCTACTGGTCATAGATAAGAAGAGCTTATGGGATGGTCTGTTGTCCTTCCTCCGTATGTCCGTTACTACAAGATTGCTATCGCTATCGCTACCGCTCCTAAATTACTTGGAGGATTGCCTTGAAACTTTACATACACATTCATCCCGTGGTCTAGTTGGCCCTAAATGAAAATGGTGCTGCACGGACATCCAATATGGCCTCCACATTGACCATCTTATAAATCTTATTATCGCTATTCCTTCTGCTTGAATGGTCATATTGACATGGGGTTTTCACTAAACGACTTCTTATGATGTCTAATTGATTCTGGATGAAAAAAGTGCCAATCTGATGTCCAATATGGCTGCCACATCGGTCATCTTCATAGTTTTGTTATAGCTACTTCTCATACATGGATGATCATATCAACATGGGATTTTCACTGAAATACTTCTTATAATGGCTAGTTGGTCCTAAATGAAAATGGTGCTGATCTGACATCCAATATAGCTGCCACAGCAGCCATCTTGAAACATATTCGTATCTCTACTCCTCCTGAATGGATAGTCATATCAACATTAGGTTTTAACAAAAACACTTCTTATAATGTCTAGTTGGTCTTAAATGCAAATGGCACCGATCAGACGTCCAGTGTTGCCACCACAGCAGCCATCTTGAAAATCCTCTTATCGCTATTCCCCCTAAGTGGATGGTCATATCAAAATGGGGTTTTCACTAGAAGAGTTCATATGATGTCTAGCTGGTTCTAAACAAAAAAGGTGCCAATCGACACGCAATATGGCCGCCATAGCAGCCATCTTAAAAAACTTGTTAACACAACTCTACCTGAAAGTCACATTGACGTGAGGCTTTCACCAGAAGACTTCTAATGATGTCCAGTTGGCCGTAAAATGAAAACGGTGCCGATCTGACGTCCAATATTGCCTCCACAGCAGCCATCTTGAAAATCTTGTTATTGCTTCCTCTCCTGAATGGAAAGTCACATCTTGAAAATATTGTCATCTCTACTCGTCTCCAAATATATGCCTATATCAACATGGGGTTTCACACAAACATTGGTGCCAGTCGTATATCCAGTATGACTGCCACGACGACTGTCTTAAAAATCTTGTTGTCACTACTGCCTCTGAATTAATGATAATTATGACAGGAGATTTTCACCCAGTCCTAAAAGAAATTAGAGCATGTTGTACATCCAATGTGGCTGCCACGACGACAGTCTTATAAATCTTGTTGACACTACTCCCCCTGAATGGATGAGCATTATGAGATGGGTTTTCACCAAAAGACTTCCAATGGTGTCTACTTTGTCCTAAATAAAAGGTGCCAAGCTGAAATCTAATATGTATAGCACAGCAGCTAATTTGAAAATCTTGTTATCACTGAGGAGATGGTTTCAACACTCGACAGTTAAAAGGAATTTAATGGTCCTATCTTGAATTCTGGAAATTCTTTTCGCCCAGTAGAGCGTCATTCCCTTCGAGGGATTCTTGTTTCAGTTCCTTTGAAGAAATGCAGACAATGCATTACATTTACGATGTCCGTTTGTCCTGCTGTCATTTCTTTTCCAATATCAACGTCATGCTTTGTTATTTTTTAAATGTAGTACATCTATATTGCTTAATTCGAAGCGGGCGCGAAATCTTATTTCAAATCTGTCTTGAAGGACAAGAATCACTATGTAAACAGCTGCTCCTAATAAAGCTCATAAAACTATAATAATAATAATAATAATAATAATAATAATAATAACAACATAACCATTATGATAACGATAAAATTGATGACTATGATGATGAAGTTTGGCCTGGAAAAGCTACTTCATTTTCTGCAACACTATGAAAACAAAATATAACATTTAGGGAAGAATATTACAATGGTCAGTTTAGAAAAGCGATTGTTGAACAGAACTACACGTCAACTTCCAGCTAGACAGTGTTGTTCAATATATCTGGTGAACCTAAACTTTGGTGAAGCATCCGACAGTCACACTGTAGTCAGGTTCGAATTTTTGAAGTTTTGTTCTGTTCATTTGTGTTTTATTTATTATTGTTTTTCAATTTTTGTTATTTTTTTTTTTGGTTTGAAAGGCACTTTTAGCACATTGTTGACTATCTCGAACCCGCGATAGGAGCCCAAAACGAGCCTCAGTGTGTCCTTGGGAAAGGCATTTAAGTCCCATTTCTCCGTCATGATATAGCCAATAATGTGTTGAAAGTGCCGTTAAAAACAACAGCAGCAAAAACAACCCTATCTTTATTACAACGCTAATCCTTTACCTGGCATGACGCTCCTTTATCAAATATACTTCTTATAATGGCTAGTTATATATCAACACTAAATTGAACCCGTTGTATCTGCTATACTATTTACATATAGGTGCATGACTAAAATACATGTAACTCTGTTGAATAAGATATGTATCTTTAATAAATATCTGTATTTCAGATTTCCAACAGTCCTGAACAAGCTACGATACTTGTTACGATACATAATCATACGTGATTTTAATGCCCCTCTAAGCATAGAAACACAATTCTATATGTCTATTGAATGAATGACTGTCTCAGTGTCACTGTCTCTGTCACTGTCACTGTCTCTGTCTCTCCCTCTCTTTCTCTCTCTCTCTCTCTCTCTCTCTCTCTCTTTCAGAGGTAATAAAACAAAGGTGATATATACTATTTAACACCTCATTTTGCAAAGGTTTTAAGAAGAAAGGTGTAATCATGCTGTCGAAATGAAGACTAAGATTTTGTATGGACAATTTCTAAAGCTTCTTCCACACGATCAAGAATGTTTTTAGTAGCGTCGACACCGTGAAACGGGTGTGGGCTTGGATATCGGTAATGTTATGCACGCTGCACATTAGAATGGAGATTTAGACCGGGAAAGATTACAAGTGGATCCTTAATGCACGGTATTTATCTGTCAAATGATATGGATTATGTATTTCGGTTCTCAAGTCAAACATTTATAAATTTTTGAACTGTTGCATTACTTTGTCGCATGTCAAGTTTGTCAACCTGGGCTTGATAAAACTACATGTCTTGGCACATGAGTACTTCTTTCATTTTATTTTATTGATCAGACTTAGTATACTTGTAATGTTCCACGTTAAACGTAAATCAAAATGGCTTGTTTTCTGATATGATGTACAGAGAAGCAGAGAATACCAGTCCCCGTGATTTCTAAACGTTTTAAGCAAAAAACTCAAGAAAAGCTCAACACACCAAACTAAGATATTATACGTAGATGAAATCATCGTAATTGAAATTTACCAGCCTAATAGAGGAATCGAACTCTAGAAGATCCAGAAAGTTCTACTAATCTAACTTTATTTTAATTAAAGTTATAATACATCTAAGTTTTCTGATTCTGAGCTTGAGTTTGAGTTTTGCTTAAAACGTTGCAGGAATACTGGAATTAAATATACAATACTTGGAATCATCGTTTAGCAAGGTAGTATCCAAGAGTAATCTCTAATATTTTCAGTTCAAAAGGCTACAAAAATGAATTAAAGTTTGTTGATCAGTCTCATATTATTCCGAAGCAAATCCTTTAACTACATTGATACGTTCCTCCAATCCCACAAATATTGACAGGTTTCAGTAAAAGTACAAACAAAAGAATTAGTTTGAACGCTATATCTGAAACTATTATATTAATCACGGTTGAGCCATTTCGCGTGAGCTATTTTCTCTTCCAGTTCTAGAGATTAATATGAGGAATGTGTTCGACTGTTCCACTAACTAAAGCTTTTTGAGATACAATTTATAACAATAAAAATTATTGCGACCCTATGTATTCAAAATATAATGAACAAATAATACTTAGGGTAAAGCTAGTGTTTCTTTCTTTTCTTATCTTCTTGTGCGGGCACCTTTATAAAGGGTAGAAACGATTAGCAGTGCACTTTGATCTTTAGTACGAGATGACATTGCCTCGTGAACGAGGACACGCGACATATGAAATCAATAAACACGTATTCTCACGATACCTGCTTAAAAACTAAACAGGTATAGCTAACTTTTGGACAAGGAAGACAAAATAAATCAACATGACTCAACCCGGTTTTGAATTGTTCAGATGCTTAGATCTTGTGTTAGACAGTGTGCGTGTTTGTGTGTGTGTGTTTGCGCGTGTGTGTGTGCTTCGGCGCGTGTTGCCACGAAATTAAGGATAACTATTGCAAAGGAACATCTTTCATTTGCAGTCACAAGTGGACGATCACGAATATTTTCAGTGAGTATGGGATCTCAGAAGCCTTTGGGCCTCAAAATCAAACATGTCAGCCAACAATACAAAACAATGTTTAAAACGTACACAGTTGTTATTTTCTTTACACACGGTGTCCATGGCAACTAGCACGTGAATAGAAAACTTATGTCAGAAATTAAATCAAACCACATCATTCTCAGAATATACATCATACGAAGAAATTTGGAGCGGGGTCAGAAAACGGTCCTTATTCAATATAGCCCTTTCCTAATATGAATGATCTGAGATTTCGTGTGTTAAACGAAAGATGTATCTGCCTCAGCTGAAGTGGGGAGAGAGAGAGAGAGAGGGGGGGGGGGTGAATGATAAAACGTTAAAAGTAACAGATGTGTACGGATCGAAGGACAAGTCAAAGCAAGGACGGATGGATGTATTGATAGAATTCAAAGAGAACAGTCAACGGGATATTAAGGGCTGAAGATTGTATGTGTGAGTTTTGATGGGCACTGGAGATAGATATATTATTTGTTACATTGTGTCCTAGCAGGGTGGATTAGAATTTAAAATATGCTTGATTCAATTTTAAAATGGAATCAAAGTGGTTTAAATATTTTCATCCACCTTAACAAAGCAGAAATTCTCCAGCTTTAGTAAATATAGGACACAAAACAACCAACATTGACAGTATGTAACAATATTTATTTGCAGGCGATGCACGGCCACTGAAATGCATTGCATCAAATCGAACTGAAAAGTATTCAGGCATGGACGTATTTTGAAGCAATATCGTGGATATATACCCACTCCCGCAGTATAATTGTTTGCACCAACGCACTTGCAGAAGAACACAACACTAAAATAAATAATAAAAATAAAAAAAAATTAAAATAAACATTTTTCACGACGGTACTGGAGCAGAATATATATCATCAATCTCAGCTCACTTGCTTATAGATGCGGCACCAATGAAATACAAAAATCAAACATTTCTAGCGTCCAAGTGCAGCGAACAAAAATAATAATTAATTTTTACAAAACATAAATGATGACATAATGCTACAATGTACTGAATTCCACACCATTCATGAATGTGATATAAATATTGTATGAGTTGAACATGAAAACAAAACTGTCAGTATCAGGAAATAATGCCTATTTGATTACAAATTTGGACCGGATAAAAGTCTGTCCAAAGCTAGCTCTGGTATAGAATAACTTTGAAGAGAAAATAAACGTTAATTTGTTGATTTAAAACATTAAACAGAGATATCCTCTAATGTTTTGGAAAAATGCAGATTTACCGATTACCGTAAATGATGATAACATTGAGATAAATAGCATCAGCTCTTATAGCAAGATGTTTATATTGGTCATATGGATGTAAAAGGCAGCCATTATTGATATTGACATTCAAACATATACAAAAGATAACAATTGATGAAAAACAAATTTTGACAGTTATAAATACTTTTTTGAAATACTCTGAAAAGTGAAACATACAACAGAAATGACTGACAAAATCTTTACATGGACAAATCCTGAAAAGGTACAGTTCGAGGAAGAAAAAAGAATAGTTTTACAAAAGAAAATTTAATGATTTGCTCCTGGAGAAGTGAAATACTGAATACTTTATTACCTACTCAGAAAACAAGAAAGCCATTTAGTCTGTGTCGAGCCTGCGATCAAAGCAATGTTGTAAAACGTGAGAGATTTGACCCTAAAATCAAAAGTTTAAGCGAGCATGGCACAGAATGAAGTATTTTAGTTTCGTAATGATTCATACCAAGCATGAAGGAGATTCATCGAGGCGTTTTGAAATATAAGCAAACGAAAAGACTTTATGCACGGCCCTAACGCATATTTTCTATGACTTTGACTTTAACCCCAAGGCCAAAGGGACAAGTACGCGTGTCACAGAATGAATTGTCTTAGCTTTATAATAATTCATTACAGGTATGAGGAAATACATGAAGGGGTTTATCAAAAATAACCAAACATAAACAAATTCAACCAACACAATAACAAACTTTTGAAACGAAGCTACTGCTTTGTCTCGCTTTCTACTGTTTGGACTCAAAATATGCATCAGTAGTGGAAGGGTTTAAATGAACTTTAAAGGCAAGAATGTGAAAATATTTCACTCAAAATGAAACCAGAAAGGGGTCGAGTTTTACCAACACTAACTGATGGTTGCAATAATACTTGTCATAGATAAACATACATGACTCCATTTGAAGCAAGCAAAGACAAAAACAGATCAAAAGTCTGGATCAATCTATGTGGTTTCTTGACAACTGATACATCTAGAACACATAAATTTAAAACTGGTGAAACACTAAAACTTTCGAAATACAAAGCAGTTTTTGAAAAAAAGGTTTATCCTCCTAACTTTTCAGAGGAAATATTTAAAATCAGGCGAATTATTTTAGGCAATCCACTTGTTTACAAACTAGAAGATTTAAATGAGCTGGATACATAGGGACAATTTTGCGAACAAGAGTTATCTATGTATGTCAAACAAGATAACAGACACAAAGTTGGAAAAAAATGTCAACCACTAAAATGAACAGCAAAAGGCACGTTCTCCTTAATTAGAACGAATATGACGAATTGTTTAATAGTTTGTAACTGGCAGTAACTATTGTGTCATTACATAAATCATTTCCAAACCGTCGAGCAGCGAAGTATTGGCGAGGAACGATAACGCATTTGGGCAGGGAAAAGTACAATACATACAAAGCAGTAATATGTAGTATGAATAGTTTGCGCTTTTGTAAGATAAGAAGTTTCTAGAATGTGGCAGATGTAAATAAAATAGCGCATTAGAGTATTAACAAGCTAAAACCATACAACACATAAAAATCTGTGTCAGTTACAAGCCAGAGGAAAAAAGCACATCCAAAACACATTACCAGTAATAAGAACATGGTATATAAAAAAAAATTATGGTAAGGTTACTACAATGTTGAAAATATCCAGCAGTGTAACAATTTACATTACATAGAAAATGGAAAGAGATAACATTTCAAATATGAAACTGATTCAAACTACATGTAAAAAAAGCTGAACAACATATACAATATAAAAGTCTACAAGCCAGTAGTAGTACACACCCCAAAAGACCAGCAAATACAGTACTGTATGAACTGGCTTTGCCTTATCAGAACCAGTTCTTCTGTGTAAGAGATAACAAAAATGCAGCTACCATGTGTCTGCAAACAACGTTTTTACACATGATAAGAATTTTGTCTGAAAAAGCTCAGGTTATACAATATTGTATAGCAAGGAAGAGATATTATTATTGTTGACTTACATTTGTGAATAAATCATTGTCAAAATTATCCATATTTTCTAATTATCCAAATTTTGTAAATTTTTCCCGGCTGATAACCTGGACCTTTGCTTGATGGATCTGAATGTGATATGTGACACACCTGAGTAGAGTTTCATCAAACTCTCTGCAGGGGTTCAAATGAAACAGCATAAATAAGGAAAAAGATCATTAGCTAACATTTACCCTTAGAGTGACCTTGATCTTCAAATAGGATTGAGGTCGTGAAATAAACCAAAAAGTCATGATGGATATTCCAGTAAATACGCATAGGATGAAGGGAAAGCACTTCAATATGAATAGTCATGTGTTAGATAAAATTTTGAATCAGGATGAATTGTCATATGCACTCAAAAGGAATCAGAGAATCCTGACATATATTTGGGAAAAACTGCCATCCATAAGGACCATGTATGATAAGGTTTCAATGGAGCAGCGTTAACTGGTTAAAGCTCTATTTAAATATATTCAATGGTTAAAATGTTATACCACAAACATGGATGCAGGTTATTGACTTAACTTTGTCTTTACATCACCTTGACCTTGTGGCATTGTACAGTTGCTTAATGTAATATGGAGCACAACAGTTAGCCGTTATATATAACCAAGTGCAACAAGTTTTAAAACTCCTCAAAATATGAAAACTGCTCCGTAAGCTTAAAAATGTCAACATGTCATCTGTATATATATATATATATGCTTGTATTATAATGAACTGGTACAATTTTATTTGAAGATGAGACCACTTTAAAACACTTAATTAAGAGGTTTAGAAGTCTGAGTGCAAGTTCCAACCCCTTGGTGCATGTGTATTTTCACCTTGACAGGGTCAACGAAATAAGTTCAGACGAGATGGATACAATATTTAAACCGATATAGACCACAGAACTGAATTCATTTCATTTCATTTATTTATTTATTTATTAATATATTTATATTTTTTACTTTTAGCATCCATTTGAAAAACACAAGAAATTGAATTGAAATTCATGGTATAGTCTTATAATAGGACTATGTGACACTTCAGTTACAATTTATCTCGAATCATTTGCTTACAAAAGTTTATAACATGCAGCTAAAACTATTTAAATGAATAAGAAACTCTCTGCAGTTTGGATCAGCAGTAAGAATAAAATATCAATTAAAATCCTCAAATCAATGTACAAATAATATCCCACAAAATGAACTTCCAATTATCATCAGCATTTATTGATGAATTTATAAATATCCACTGACCAAAAGGTAGTAAAAAAAAATTAAAATGTACATCCTGTCAAAACAAATACAATTCTTAATTCAAAAAGGATTAAACATCAATGAAACAGTGAATAAGTTTGAACCTGGTTAAATTTCCAACCTGTACAATTTTACATAATTTACATAAAAGTTTTTCAATATCTAGTGTTGTGTCTTCATCTTAATATTATTTAGATACTGATGGTATTTCTCTTTTTGGGGGTAACCTATTTGTGAAAAAAGCAGACATACAATAATGAATGAAAACATTAAGCGAACCATTCAGTTTAATATATCTGCTAAAAATCAGTTTGAAAGTATAAAATTCACATTCTATATACAAACGTTTCTCTAATTCATGTACATTGTACCTATACAAGAAAGCCACATGAGTGCAGTCAATGACAAAACAGATAATTTCACAACGTCAATGTGCATATTTATAGACTGATCCCCATTTTCAAGTCTGTGTCTTCAGTGATGTAGGATGTATATTACCAACACATGGACAGATGGATACATATATATGTACCACATAAACCCCACCTTTATTCGGAAAGTTGCAACGATAAGAAATAGTATATAATATCCATAGCTTTTAAAGTTGGTCTGTCGAAGAAAAATATGTTGCTATCTTCTTTTTATTTATTCAAACTATGGATCATACATACTGTTTTTCCCATGAAGTTTGAGATACTCAGAGCTCACAAGAGATAAATAACACATTGTTGCATTTGTGGGCCAGGTCCAGCTGGTTTGACATGGTTTATGAGATAACTTCCACTAGCTTGATAGTTTCATATAAAATTTCATTTGCTGCATTAGTGCAATTTTTATTAAATACTACTTATCATTGACGCTTTATAATTGATGTACATGAATCTATTATTTATAAGGTAAAAATACTGATAATATGGTCTTTGTTGTATGATAATATTGGAAAAAAAGAAAGAAGTGAACTCTGATTCATTTATGTTCCTACAAATTGTGTAGTACATATATTAGCACCTTAAACCTGAAAGTTTTGCTTTCCTACAATGTATGCCGATTATAAATGAATCTATTGACGTGATTCATAAGCAAGATGCTGCAATCAAACAAAATGAACTTATAATTCAGAAAATCAAAAATTCAAAATGTTATAGCATGTATAGTTTCTGATAAAAAAAGTATGCACATTTAATGTCTCTCCTCCTTACATCCTTATGACATTGAAGACATAGTTTAATGATGATCCACAAAAGCAAATAGGAGATAAATATAATACTCTTTTGATTTAACCAAACTTTGATGGATGGACAGGCATTGCAACTGTTATGTTTCATTTGTTTTGGATAAATTTTTATTAGCCCTATATTAAATATCATAAGCTTTACTTACCACATCCTATCACCCTTATTTTCAAAAAATAGCAGCTGACTTTTCAGTCGTCTCCTGTCATAGTCAGTTTGTCTCACCATGCCTATATTGTACGACATTATTGTTCCTGTGTGCTCCAACACAAACTGGCCCTTTGTAATTGATTTCAGGGAGACGACTGCTTTATCTGGAGGTAACATAGCAGTATTTATAGATTGGCTACAAAATCTATGTTTGTGGCATTGCTACCAGCATTAATATCTTGCCTGAAAATAAAATAGCAAAATTATTGAAATCAATGATTTCGCTTTCAGTCATAAAAATAAAATACTAATTACTCTCCTATGTCATATTCTCAGCGCAATAGTATTTACTGTTTAATGGTTTATTGACGGTAACTGTCAATCTCAGAATCTGTACACAGTGAATCACAGTACACGGCAAATCACAGTACATCAAGAAACTGTACCTGTGTTTCAAAAGTTTTCATTATGTAGTAATTAGTACTGACAGCCAAAATTACCAATCAAAGCTCCTTTAAATCTCAATTCATCCCTTAAAAGTATCAGTCATATATTGAAAATCCTAAAAAGCCAAATTAAAGTTGTTCATATTAATTTGACAAAGGAAACATATATGCTGATTAGGCATTTGTAACGTACAAGAAGAGTTGGCTAAGGGATAAGCAATCACATCGTTATGCCTTTGTGTAAATTAATGTTGCAATTGTTTGCATTTTAGTGAACATGGACCATGTGATACTGCCATCTGTCTGTATTGTCACGTACATCCAATTTTATACATATGCATTGTGAACCAGACATTTGGAGGCTGACAGTCCTGAACTATAAACTGCATACCTAATTTGCATGAAATCCAATAACAATTAAGGGATTTATTGTGATGATGATATACAACGCTTGCAGGCTAAGTCAGACAAGGTTGCATGAATTCTAGCTTCATACCAAATTTGTTTGAAATCCAGCAAGGAGGCTATTGTGTGAAAACAAAAATGTAGGATGGATGAATGTAATGAAATAAGGAAAGGTCACATTTAATGTCCGTCCACCCTTTTCTATAATAGGAAGTTACCAATAAGCATTATAAGGGTCTGATATGGAAGGAAAAATAAGCATGTTGAAGGTTCAGATATGCAGAGATAATAAGTGTGCATAGGGTGCAGATAAGCGAGAAAAATACGTGAGCTGATATGCAGTGCAAAATATGAAATACGATAATAGCTACATTAATAAGCATCATAACAAGCTTGCTTTAGGGTCCAAAATATCTGCTTCTTAAGTGGTGGATGTCGATATTATGCTGAACGTGTTGACTTTCAAAGGATTTTAGCAGATAGCCCACCCACTGAACATTCCACTTTGCAGAAAACTGAAATTCCCAAATTGAGGACGTTTTATTTATTTTCAATAGTCCAAATTTATGTTTAACAGTTAATGCAGAAAATGTGTTATAAAACTAATTTTGTGGGTTCCTTTATTTTGAACAAAACTGACATACTGCAAGCAATCATCATAGGTGGATTATATGATGATATTAGAAGTTTAAACAGTTAACACGTTTTCACCCTTACCTATCTTTTCATTGGGCCTCTTACATCTGATGTTAAAATATTTGGACCCTGTCAGTTAGCAATATTAGTGTAGTAAGCAGCATATTATAAGCGTGAGCGACATGCACTTACTGGCCTCACAGACATGCTTTATAAACAAGGTACTTACATAATCATTGCTTACAACACACAAGCTGAAAATTAAAATATGAGGAAAAACATGTCAGAGAAAAATATAAACACATTTTACTATATTCATCTTTAGTAATAATATATAAGTATTTTTTGTTTCCGTGTCGCTATTGAAAGTACCAAATACAGATGTAAATAAACATATGATAATACATTCCAAAAATAAGTTAAAAGAAAATAATAACAATAATAAAAGAGTTTTTGAGACATTACTACAAGGTAAGTTGAGGTACATGTAAATGACAGAATTTCTAAAAATTACATGTAAAGCTTTCTATATTTTTTTCCTTAATTTAGAGAACGTAAGTGTTTGTAACATTCTGAAAAGGGTCAATCCATTCCAAAATAAACATTTCAGATATTGATGAAGAAAAGTATAAAACTGTTGATAATAATACTTATCTGATATTGATATGGATGGAACTGCATCATCTTTTCTTCAATCAACACCTGCTATTAAAGAACAATGGTTGTAATTGATTGTAAACATGATGAAAAGCAGTATGCATTTCACTAATGTGAAAAATACAAATAGATATTCAATAATCTGTACCATGTGCTTCTTGCACAGACAATCTGAAACACTGCATTAGTATTTATATAGAACTTCCCTCTTTTGAAAGAAAGAAAAATATGTAAATACAACATATCTTACAGCACATTGAATATAAAATGAACTAGAAGAGTAGCCTTATATCATAGTTAATAAACAGGTTAAGAGAATCAAAGTCACCCAGCTTAAAACAGCTACATAGAACTGTATATATTCAGTAAAGACAATTTTAAGTTGTGCGATCTGTGCCCGATATTGCTGCTGTAATATTACAAGGTTTTATTAGATAATCTATCTGGACCTGTGAAACAATAAAAGGGAAGTAAAAACATAATATAAAATCTAGTGAACAAGTATTCAGAGCCACATTGTGTCAACTGGTTTGTTAGTAATAGGGTACAGAATGATAGTGGGTCAGTAGAAAAGTTAACTGCCATCAATAAATCATGTAATAAATTATTTCCATGAATGGCCTAATGAACCTCTTTACCCAATAATATCCTAACATCTTCATGACTAAGCAAGGCTGAGAAATGTTCGACATTCTTCATTAAATTATGTTATTTTGCCACTGACTAGGCATTAGTCTAATTATTCATTCAAAATTTCCTCTATGAAAATGAGATTTTAAAATATATATCTTACTAATTTATCAGCAGCAGTCAATTTAACTGACATTTTAGCAGATAATTAGAATAAAAATTCATACTAAAAACTCCAATTCACCTTATATGAGTCTTTATTGGAGCTCTGGTAACAATTTAGGGATTTAATCAAACAGGATGAATTCTTCAACTCTTTATGCATAACAATACCCCACCACCTCAGCCCAATGCACAAATTCACAACTTTCTTCATCCTCAGAACTATCTTTATTAAAGAAAATCTTTGTATTGTCAAAAGCTGTGTAAGCACGATCATCGTCCCGGCTAAACGGATACAGAGGGGCATGGCCTTTTTCATGCCCCTCATTTTTACCTTGCCTTTGTTATATTTCTAGGATTAATGCCCTTTTCAAGAAATTTAAATACTGACATTTAATGAGCATATGGACCAGGTATACCGTGTCTTAAACTGACACTATGACTAATAAAAATGCAAGAAACTTGTCTGAGTTGATCTAAAAACTTGAACACTAACAAGCATCACAAATAAATCTATTGATTACATGTATTGATCTTAAATGTAAATAATCTATGATTTTTAAAAAATTACTATTACAAAATAATCTTCACTAAATTTGCATTGATACAAATGTTGATCAACATATATATATATATATATATATATATATATATATATATATATATATATATATATATATATATATATATATATATATATATATATATATATATATCCACCTAACAGCTTTGTAACAAAAACAGCATAATAAATACCCTGTGAATGGACAATTAATATGCTAAATTATTAAGAAATAAACTTAATTTTTTAGAATCTTGGAACATGAATTAAATTTCATTAAATAATATTCAAAAGCTCAATTGAGGCAAGGATTTATGAGTTAAAAAAGTAAGCAATACACTTTGGCAATTCTTGCATCTCAATAAAACTTTCATTTACAACAGAGGTACAAAAATACATTTTTGGAGGGTAAGCGATGACAAGTAAAAATTTTAATCAGGCAATCAAGTGACTCAAAGTCAAATCCAGCCAAACAACCAGTATTTTTGGTTGTACTGGTTCAAAGTTACTGCTTGGCATGATGCTAAATAAATATTGAGAAAGTAAATACAAAAAGCAGGCTACCTACATAATATGACAACTAGATGAAATGCCTCTCTTTTTAATAAATTTTAATAAAACTATTATTCCATGCAAAGTATTTTAAATTTAATTTAATTTATTAGGTTCCTCTACTACAAATACTAACACAGTGTTCAAAAATCCACAAGTACAGGTCAATTTTTAAACAGCAAATAAAGATGCAAAGCCTGCATGTTTGAATAATATGAATTATTTTCTTAGAATTTTCAATAACGGGAAGAACTGAAATGATCTACGCTAACATGATATATACGTGTATGTAAAATGTCCTAAATATACCCCATATTATACAAGATAAAAGAAAGTAAAAATAATAATATAAAAATAAATAAATAAACTTCGTTATGACGTGAATTCTGAATCCAGGTGGATTTTCTTGATGATTCACCCATTCAATTATATTTTTACTCGATAGCAGCATTCACTGATCTGCGGAAATAACAAATCTACTACTACTACTACTACTAATAATAATAATTGATTATAGATTGTACTCAGTGCTATGCTTAAGTAAGAATATTTAGGGAACATAGTGTCCCTCTAACCAATTTAAAAGGGACATTGCAAATTGTTTTAGGGGACATTATAAATTTACAATTAACAAAAACTTACATCTAGTTGCTACTGTCAAGACATTGTTTATATTTGAAAATATCTAGAGATCGCCTTCTTTCATTTCCAATCAGAAGACTAAGTTGAAATATCAGTGGAAACATATTATTGATTATACTCTACTGCTGACTATTGTGGGTAAGGCTGAATTCCATTGCAGCAAGATTGCGGGCAAGACCCAATATCAAACAGTACAAACACTTTAATATATTTATTATATATCCCCATTTGCTTAAGAGCAGGGCTCAACATTAACACTAACCTGCTAATCCTAACGTGAATTAAAGTCCAGATAATGCAATAATCTTATGTGTACTAATCAAAAGTCCTAAATATAGAACGTTCCAAATGAATTCTGGTAGCCTTGAATGTCCTGGTATGCAAATATCCTTGAATGTTCTGATGTGTCAGTAATCTTGAATGTCCTGATATGCCTGAATGATGTATCTCAGAATATTTTTGAACGAATTCACATAAATCCCAAAGTCAAGTATTAATCCAAAATGAGATTGAACACTTTAAGTAATTCCAGTGAATATTTCAAATAAATAATTCCTCTCTCTGAATGTGCTCTGATTTTCACAAATGTAACATCTGATTACTAAAATAAAGTCCTTAATAGACTGATCTTAATAATATGAAGTTTAGTATAGGAATGAAATCTTGTTTACCAAACCTGTATAACTATAATTATAAGTCACCTGACAGAATATTCTAGAATATGAGTAGTTCTAATGGAAAGTTCCTGTGCATATCTGAATTTTCTCGCATGAAGACATGGAAAGTTCCAATATAATTATTAAATGTTATGTAAACAAGACTGACCTTGAACTCAAATACAGTAAATATGTTGTTTACAAAATGACCACTAAAGTACAAAATACCTCATGGGCACATATTATGAATTCAATATACATAACACTTGTTTTAACATATCTCTCTCTCTCTCCTCTCTCTCTCTCTCTCTCTCTCTCTCTCTCTGTCTGTCTGTCTGTCTGTCTGTCTGTCTCTCTCTCTCTCTCTCTCTCTCTCTCTCTCTATATATATATATATATATATATATATATATATATATATATATATATATATATATATATATATATATATATATATATATATAAAATGTCCACGAAGGGACTGTCACTCTGGTGGCCCGAACATAATTTCCAGGAATTCAAGACAAGACCTAGATCTTTTTTAACTGCTGTGTGTTTTAGACCATCTCTGATATTTCAGACAAAAAAAGAGTTTCAAAGTAGCTGCAGAGGCAGTAATATTTGATGTACATCCGTACATCCGGCACCATTTTCACATAGGGGGAAGCAGACATCATTATAAATCTTTTATAAACCATGTGAATATGACCATCCATTCAGGAGAAGTAGCGATAGCAAAATTTCAAAATGGCAGCCATGGTGGCTATTTTGGATGTCAAATCGGCACCATTTTCATTGAGGACCAGCTAAACTTTATAAGAAGTCTTTTGGTTAAAACCACATGTCGGTATGACCAAGCATGCAGGAGGAGTAGTTTCAAAACGATTTTCAAGATGACCACCGTGTTGGCCTTAGTGAATGTCTAAGTGGCATTGGTTTCATTTAGGCCTAACTCGACATCATAAGAAGTCTCTGGTGAAAACCCCATGACTATATGACTTTCCTTTCAGGAGAAGTTGAGATAGATATTCAAGATGGATGCAGTGGAAGTCACAACCAATTTTATTTAGGACCAGCTAGATGTCATAAGAAGTCTTTAAGTAAAACCTGCTGTAGTGGCCATATGTTATGTCTTATCAGCACCGCTTTCGTATAAGACCAACTAGACAATGGGATGAATGCACATGTAAAGCTTCGTAGCAATCCTCGACGTAGTTTAGGAGGAGTAGCAATAACAAACTTGTGCTAATGGGTGGATGGAGATAAGATCTCTCTCTCTCTCTCTCTCTCCCCCCTCTCTCTCTCTCTGTATATATATATATATATATATATATATATATATATATATATATATATATATATATATATATATATATTGTAGACATCATATGAAATCTTTTGGTGAAAACCAAAACCAAATGTCAATATGGCCATCGATCTTGGAGGCCAGATTGGTACTATTTTAATTTAGGACCAACTAAACATTATAAGAGTTCTTCTGGTGAAAACCCCCATGTATATATGTCTTCCTGTTTATTACCAGCTGTGATAACACGATTTTAAAGATGGGTGCCATGGAAACTGTAACGAAATTGATGAAGGTGATGTAGGACGATCCAGAACTTAAAGATTTTGATCCTAAACCAGCTGTGGAGACATTTGTTAAAGTTTGTTTTAAAACAACTGAATGTAGCATGCTTTGTTGCTTCAAAATGAAATGAAAAAAGTGAAATGAATATAGTCACTTGTTTTTTCTTCCAGTGTCTCAGCAAAGTTATTGATTTGAATTGAAATTAAGTTAGTTAAATAACTTATTATAGAAAAGAAAGTGTAATCTCTTCCTTGATTCCTTCTAGAAGCACACAAAATTAAAGAATGGCAATAAAAAACCATTACGATTGGTTTTAGTTGTAACGTCAAAATCACAATTATCACAGTTCGCAACTGCCTTGGTTTTTAATTGTTTTATTGTAAAACTAAATCTTTCACAACGAATGAGCACTAGCGCTCTGATGACATATGTATTGGTGACACAACAATACACACATAATGTTCTGAATTATTGCAAGGAAAAACTATCATTATTGGGACTCTTAATTTTAGGGCAGGGACTGCAACTTTTTCACAGAAGTAGTCCTGGGCTGCAACTTTCAAAACCTTACGGAGAACCCTGCATTTAGAACGTATTAGACATCATAAAAAGTCTTAGTGAAAACCCCATGTTGATATGACCATTTATTCAAGGGAAGTGGCGCGATAACAAAGCTACCATCATAAAGAGACTTATAATGAAAAACCTATGTCAATATGACTTACCATTTAGGAGGAATAACAGTAATAAGATTTTCAAGATGATCGCTGTGGCAGCCATACATAATATCTGAGCGGCACCATTTTCATTTAGAACAAACTAGACCATGGGATGAATGTGTGTGTGTGTGTGTGTGTGTGTGTGTGTGTGTGTGTGTGTGTGTGTGTGTGTGTGTGTGTGTAAAGTTTCATGGCAATCCTTGAAGTAGTTTAGGAGCAGTAGTGATACTAAACTTGTGCTAATAGATGGAGAGGACGACAGAAGATGGACAACACGTCAGCCGCTAAGTTCTTCTGGTCCATGACTAGTAGAGCTAATAAGGTTACTGGGTGACAAAACAGCACACATTCCGAACTATAATGGAAACCTTGCCCAATGTACTAATTTCAATATGGATGGTACACAATGGTATAGGGTAACAGGCTAGTGACAAAAAATAGCACAGCGTAAAAGTTCGTGTTGGCCTACAGTCTCCACAATAAATAATGCATAATTATTCCTGATAACCGGTTTTATATCATTGTTGATAAACATTTACTGCAATGGGCGGTGACTACTGGAAAGATCTGGAAGTCACTGCAAGGTGTGCAGACGTAAATTGGAGATCAAATCGGCACCATTTTCATTTTAGGACCAACAAGACATCATAAAAAGTCTTCTGGTGGAAACCCCATGTCAATAAGACTTTCTGTTCAGGAGTAGCGATAAAAAGATTTTCAACATGGCAGTTGCAGCTGCCATAATGAACTTCCGATCTGCACCATTTGCAATTAGGACCAACTAAACATCATAAGTATTTTAGTGAAAACCCCATGTTGATATGAACACATACTTGCCATAACACGACGTTTCACGCGAAAAACACGATTTTGGACTCCCAAACCCCCCGACACGATCGTGTTTCGAAAAACACGATTTTCAGCGATTTTGCAACAAAACAAAATTTCCACCTCAAAAAAAAAAAAATATATATATATATATTTCTTGATCGCTATAATATTTGCCCGTAATCTGTGGTATGTACTGCTCAAAGCTCATGTAAAACTATCCTCGGGGCAGGTTTATACACCTGTTTTTGAGGCAATTAAAAGGTAAGGCGGTCAAAGATAAACAGCCACCTTTCAGAGACTTATTTAATTTGCTCACAATAACTACCATGATGTGTCATGTCAAATCATCTTGAGCATTGCTGCAGGAGAGTCCATTAGGCTAATTTGCATAGGTAAAGTACATTAAGTGGAACAACCCAATTTAAAGTTAAGTAGATCAAAGAGATGCGTGTTGAAGAACAAACTGATTGCATTGAATGAAAATGTTGAAACCATCTTTATTAATGTTTGTGATCAGCGGCACCGTTTCTTTTAGAATATTGACGCCATCTTTTTTAAATTTTGTGATCAGCGGCAACGTTTCTTTGAAGTCGGATTTTTACTCCATATATAAAATGCAAAAGTGTACAAGTGTGATTCATTTTCGAAGGAAATATGTCGAAACGTAGTAGGGATTCAGGAAATATGGAGCCATCTCCGAAGCGAGCAAAGCCCAGCAAAACAAAATTCCAGAACTCCTGGTTGACGGAGTTTGACTTTGTGAAGCGCAGCATCAAGGGGGAACATTTTATTCTGTGCACATATTTCAACCACCATATTGACATTAGTCATTCTGGAGTGTATGACATTCGTCGACATAGCAACACCACCCAGCATCGTGACACGGCAAAAATGCAGAGCTCAATACCCAAATTAGATAGCTTGTTTAAACAGTCGTTGACAGACAATGTAACTAGAGCTGAAGTACTTTTCTGCAATTCTGCACAATCTGACGTTTTCAGTAGCAGATCATTTTACAGACCTATGCAAGGTAATCTTCCTTCAGGAAAACCAAGATTTGATATTCTGACTCAAGTGGTTATTGCACGTTTGGCAATCCCTCACAGCAATGCCGATGCTGAGAGATCATTTTCAATGCTTAGAAAAATTGAACAAGATCTTCAGGGAAGGCTGAACAACACTACCATTCAATCTCTGATGAGTGCTAAGATGAACACAAATGACGCTTGCATTACATTCAAACCAACTTCTGAACTATTGAAAACAGCAAAGACTGCATGTAATTAAAAGTGGATCTTAAAGACAGTAACTTGGTGTATATTTTTATTTAATGTATGTGAGCTCGTGTACATATGTGTACATAAGTGTGGTGATATTATTTGACAATGCTAAGTCAACCATTTTGTTTGTTTGTAAGTATATTAAATGGTTCAGAGAAAACAGATGGTATTTTCTTTTATTCAGATTTGAATTTCCAGTCATTTGCTTTAGGCTGATTTGAAAAGATAGCTTATTCTCATTTGGATGACGTTTTTTTTGGGGGGGGGAGGGGTCACGCACACTGACCCCCCTTGGGAGCCCAAAACACACTTTTTGAGTCTCAAAAAACCATCAACACTGTCTGGGAATATCGCATGTATGTGAACATCTATGCAAGTGGAGTAGTGACAACAAGATTTTCAAGAGGGTCACTGTGGTAGCCATATTGGATGACAGATTGGCACCGTTTTCATTTAAAATCATCTAGGCATCATAAGAAATCAGCATATTGCCGTTCATGCGAACAAATTACCAGCCGAAAACACAACAAAGAACGTTTCTGAAAATTTTCGTTCCAATTTTGGCACTGGTGCAAGGGGATACAAGAAACACCCACATACACTCAAAAACTAATATGCACATATTTTGTTTACCAAAATACTCATGAAGAGGAATGTTTTATGATTTGTATATGTTTGAATAATAATAAAATGCAAAATAAAACTTGATTAAGTGATTTTGATGCGAATTATTTACTATTTACCTATTTATAGCAGAATTCATGTAATAACGGTCCTCGGTTGTACTTGATTGGGCAGGTATAATACACGTAGAGTCAAGGTTGTTTGTCATTATATATCATGCTCAACTTACATAAAATAATTAATGCAGTTAATTAATTAGATTAATTAGATTATTATTTTGCAACTGTGTTCACCATAACCATTTATAAAGACAACGTAACTGAACCATCTAATTGATTTGTTCAAATCTACAAATAAGGGTTTCAATTTGTTTTTACGTAGTGTCGTGGGTAATTCAGCCACATTTTAATAAACCTAAGTTTTCGGATCGATAAGATGGATCGCAGGCAAGGCCTTGTCTTGGTACAGACACCTTTTGATCGATGATTTACTCTGAAGAGGTTTGGATAATGGGAAAACTATCACAAGTTCTAAGGCAGTTGAAGCAGTTTCATGCTATCTTAGTCTGATTAGCACAAAACCTCACATAAACAGAAAGTAGACCATCAGAGACTACATGTGGAAGAATTAAGGAGTCAGTCAAGTTTCATTTCATTTTCACAAA
Organism: Margaritifera margaritifera; assembly: GCA_029931535.1. Lineage (NCBI taxonomy): Eukaryota > Metazoa > Mollusca > Bivalvia > Unionida > Margaritiferidae > Margaritifera > Margaritifera margaritifera. The sequence goes on from JAQPZY010001573.1 coordinate 3,345,082, forward strand.
TGTGTCAGTACCAGACTTGGTCTGATAATGCAGAACTGTCATAGGCTTTTAAAAATCAATCATTTAATAAATGAAAAGGTGCTCTAAATAATAAATTGATAGATCCATCGATCGACCGAAAGAGAAAGAGAGATCTCCTTTGCATAAAAGACGAAGGTACAAAAATTGTCCTTGATTGAGAAATTTAAAAAAATGTTTTTTTTATCGAAATGCATACCATAGAATCAAGAAAACTCCATCCAAGCAATTTTTAGAAAATATGTGTAGATATTTCAAGAGAAAATCAATAACTTGTCATCATACGTTGTAGGACACTTTTAAGACTTTAAATATCATATAAGTTAAAATCTTGAAAACCATCTAATCAGTTCACATTATGTAGTTATATTTCTTTGCACATGAAATCCAAATAGCTGTGCATGCAGGACGATATGATTGACATTTTAATGCACAACTATAGGCCACGATTTTGTTGATCTATAAGATGCCAACAAAAAGTAATAAATTAAATATAGCCTTGTAAAAGTATATTAACGACTAAACTATAAGAGAGCATTCAATTGGCTATATTAGCTAATTTTTCATAAATTAGGCCATATATTCCCATAAATTACGATCAACATGCTCTTACTTGATGCAAAGTAATCACTGTAAGTACAACAAGGCCCTCGCAGTCTCCTCTCATGTCATGCTGACGAGGCTGCTAGCACAATTTTACAGAACCCACTTGGAGTAAACAAATGAAAGGACTATTTTGAATAAGGGCCGTTTTCCTCCCCCTCTCCAGATTTCCTCGTATGATGTATATTACAAGTATGAGGTGGTTTGATTTAATTTCTGACATAAGTTTTGTGTTCACGTGCTGGTTGCCATGGAACCATGTGATAAGAAAATATAAAAGAAGATATGCACATTTTTCATCTCTTCCGTGTATTTCTCATTGATGCTGTCTATTCATAAACTATTCACTAAATTTAAAATGACATTATGTATTTGATTATTTTTCTGGTATAAAGTTGCATAAAATAAGATTTAAGTTTGTTAATAAAATGAACAGAAATAAACCCGAGTAACCCATGATGAATAAATATAACTTACAAGTCAACATGGCACTATTTTAAGTTCCGTTGTAAAAAAAAAAAAAAATAACAGTCACTGATAACATAAAAAACTGTGTGCGTTTGGAACATTGTTTTGTATTGTTGAATGATTTGATTGATTATGAGGCCTTTCTAGAGATTTCCGAGATACGCATTCACCGAAAATATTTGTGTTTGTCCCCTTGTTCCTGGAAATGAAAGATGTTCTTTAAAATATTTTTCCTTAATTTCATGGCAACATACACACACACACAAACACACACACACAAACACACACACACACACACACACACACACACACACACACTGTCTAACATACGACGTAACCCTTTGAACAATTCAAAACGGGGTTGAGTCATGTGGATTTATTTTCTCTTCCTTGTCCAAAACTTATCTCTACTTGTCAAGTTTTAAAGCGGGTATCGTAAGAACATGTATTTATTGATTTTATAAGTCGCGTTTCATTTTTCACGAAGCAATGTCATCTCGTACTGAAGATCTATGTGCACCGCAGAAAATCTTTATACCCTTATAAAGGTGCCCGCACAAAAAGATAAGAAAAGAAAAAGAAACACTAGCTGTACCTGAAGTATTCGTTGTATATTTAATTTTTAATAGATATGATTACAATAATTTATAATGTTATAAATTGTATCTCACAATACTTTACGTTTTGCAATAGGCGAACACATTTCACATATTAATCTATAGAACTAGAAGAGGAAATAGCACACGCTATATAACTCAACCGTGGTTCATATACTAGTTTCAGGTGTAGCGTTGAAATGAATTCTTTTCTTTATACTTTTACTCAAAACTGCAAATTTGGTGGGATTGGAGGAATGTGTCAAACGTAGTTGAAGGATTTTTACCGGAATAATATGATGACACTGATCAACAAGATGTAATTAAATTTGTCTGCCCTTTGAACTGGAAATATTAGAGATTGCTTTTGGATACTCCCTTGCTAAAAGATGATTGCAAGTATTGCATATTTAAATTCCTGGCCCCATATACTTGAAATGTTTTAAACAAAACTCAAACTCAAAGTCAAAATCAGAAAACTTAGATGTATTATAACTTTGATTAAGATGAACTTAGATTAATAGAACTTTCAGGATCTTCTAAACTTTGATTTCCATGTTAGCCTGCTAAATTTCGATTACGATGATTTTCTCCACATATAATATCTAAGTTTGATGTTTTTAGCTTATTCTTGAGTTTCTTACTTAACAAGTTTTGAAAATATGGGGACTAGTCTTCTTTGCTTTTCTGTAGTCTGTATCTTATCAGAAAAAGCCATTTTGATTTAGGTTTAATGTGGAACATTACAAGGGCTTTAAGTGTAATCAATAAAATAAAATGGAACAAGTACAAGTATCCCAATACATGTAGTTTTATCAACCCCCCATGTTGACATACTTGCCATGTGACAGAGTAATCTATAAATATTTGATTTGCGAATTCAAATACGCAATTTATATCACTGAGAGATAAATACGATAAATTAGGGATCCACTTATAATCTAGCACCTGCAAGTAGTGTTGGTTCCCAGGAAGAAGTGCACTTGAGGTCTGATCATATCTAAACAGATCTAAACTTTCATTTTAATGTGCAGAGTGCATAACATTACCGATATTCAACCCCACACCCATTTCACGGTGCAGAAGCTAATAAAACTTCAGAATTGTGTGGACGAAGGTTTAGAACTTGTCCATGAAAAATCTTAGTCTTCATTTTCGACAGCATGATTACATCTTTAAACCTAAAACCCTTGCAAAATGAGATGTTAAATACCACAAAACTCCTTTTCCTTATTACCAGAGAGAGAGAGAGAGAGAGAGAGCATCATTCAGTAGACATAAATAATTGGGTTTCTATGATTAGAGGGGCATAAAATTCACTTGTGATTATGTACTGTAACAAATATTTTAGCTTTTTTCAGGACTGGTGGAATGCTGTAATACCGATATCTTTTTAAAGATACATATTTTATCCAAACAGAGGTACATGCATTTTATTTATGCACCTACACGTAAATATTATGGTGGATAATGCGAGTTAAATGTAACGTTTGTCGAAGATATATATTCCCTTTTAAATACAGGGGTGTCATGCCAGGTAAACTATTAGCGTTGTAATAAGGATGGAGTTGTTTATGCTGCTGTTGCTTGTAATGGTGCTTTTAACACATTATTTATCATGCCCAGATGGGTTCGATATAGCCAATAATGTGCTAAAAGTGCTGTTAAAAAATCTTTATTACTATTATCTAGTATTTGTCACATTTTAAAGGTTAGTTAAATACACACAAAATACCATTCCAAAACTCGAACCTGGTTCTATCGTGTGGCTGTTAGACAGTTTACCAAAGTTAAGTTCAACGGATATATTGGCACTTACACTGTCCAGTTTAAAGTTGATGTGTATTTCTCGTCAACGATCCCTTTTTTAAAACTGACAAATGTAATATTTTTCCCGAAATTCTAAATTTTGTTTTCATAGTTTTGGAGATTATGAAGTAGTGTATACACATTTCCTATGCGGTGGACACGGTGTATACTTTATATTACATTTGAAAAAAATCCTTTTCTAGTGTACTCCACGGTAGTACCATACAGTGCAGGCCCATTTTTTAAACGTTAATGCTGTTTAAACTAAAAGAACCATCTGCTTAATTAAATTTTCTTAAATGTATTTTGGCTTTGACATTACTCTATGGATAATAGCAAGCTGATATGTGTGTGTGTGTGTGTGTGTGTGTGTGTGTGTGTGTGTGTGTTTGTGTGTGAAGAAATGCGCTACAGTCAAGTCTACCACATGATATTTAATTTCCCAAACATGATGGGTTGTCTCATATCATAACAGAATATAAAACATTGAATCCTTTTGTTATACTGTATTTTGTAAGCAAACAATAATCTACTTATGTTTCTATTAGTTATGGTATCAGTTGTGCAATAAACTGGCAATGTTCAGGCACGTTAAACAATACAATTTTACATATTATAGACACTGCTCAGTTTCTGTTTACTTTTTTCCAAATCCCCGTTAGTGCCACTCCCAAAAATTGAGCCACATGGAAGGCAAGCTAAAATGTGGAAAGGATAAAGAATGTGAAAAATAAGTGAATAAGATTGTTTAAAATCTCTTTTTTGTTGTTTTGTCTGAATAGTTTGAGTGCAGTACTGGTAGGAATAGAATACAATGCGGTGGAAACTCCAGTTCTATTTATATACGCGTAGTGGAGAATGAGGTACGAGCAGTGCGACAGCAAGAAAATGCTAACGCTACATAGACCGTAAATAATGACCGTGATGATATGTTGAAAACAAGTTTACTCCTAAACAATAAACAGTTTGCTGAAATTTCTTCCTGGAACAAGACTGCGCTTATATCTAATTTGGAATTTCATCTTGCCAAATGATGCAATTATTCTGCAATTTCCAAAACCAGCCCATGTTCAAATGGCGTTTATTAGCATTAAATAGAAATCTATAAACATAATGAATGTAAGAGAGTTTCATTTGTATCTTGAATAACAGAATTAGACAAAGAGTCCTGGAATTTAACAATATTAACTTTTTCATAAAAACGGGGGCAGAAAACAATCTTTATTCAATATATTCCTTTGGTAGACATATTTTAATACACATATAGATTATCAGATTAGATTTTAATGTTATGAAAGTCATTCTTGGAATTTCAGTTCGTGGTTTCTCTTGTATCTAAGGACATGCACATTTCTACTGGAAATAATGATAGCAAGATTAGGAAGAAACGGTTTTAAGGTTGGGCAATTCCATTTAGTGGGCAAGTCCCTATGCATATTTAAATGTCATGATTAGCTTTTAACTCTATGAACACATTCTCTTGCATATTTATTTACTTTTTGCGACTCGTTCGACTTTGACATTGTTGTGAAAATGCAAAAGCACACGAATTGTAATTAGTTTAATTAGTTATGTTTGTTTTACTTTAAAAAACAATGTTGTATTAATGTCATTTTTACATATATTGTTCCCCCGAAGACAAACATTTGCACAATTACGCAGAATCGCTTGACTGTTAGTATCCCTGATTGCATGCTTACCCATGGACCTACATTTTATATGAAGGATTTTGCAGGTGCTATCAGTTTCTTGGACTTCCCACACCTAGACGTGTTTTTGTTTTTGTGTAAAACCTCGTCCTTTCAATGTGAATATATCCTCCCACAGAGTAGAGAGTTGTCAATAAGACACGCTCAACTTGTGAACCTCGCATGCCAATGCGCAAAAAAGTCATATTTTTCAAGGACGCCATGCTAATGGTTATATCGTACATAATGTAACCAGAGAAAAGATGCTTGTTGCGAGTTTAAAACCACATTGTGGTTTTCACTTGAAAAATATTCTATCTAGTTTTACAATTCATCCGGCTCGTCTTCTGTTTATATACTGGTAACCTTTGCCCCTTTTTAGAAATTAGTTCTGAAAATGACCTCTTACCTTAACACGTTGTATCCCAACCTTTAAAGGTTAGGGCACACCCCTCTTATTTTAAATACACAATTGGTTACCAGTAAGTCTTTTGTGTTAAGTAATAACGCAACATAAGTCCTACCTGAACTTAATAGGAATTCATATTCCTTTATTTTAAATAATTGATTAAACGTCAATTCGGTGCTTTTTTTCCATTTCACCTTTGCATATTAATAACGGTTCGTGTGACTCACTTCGTATTGTTATTGTGTGTGTCTGTATTGCTCCTAGAGAACAATAAAGGTTCAACAATTGAACGTCTTCCTTATTAAGAAAAGACAGAACATTCCTCACAAGTGAGTCATCGTTTACCTAGTACAAATACTCTCGGATGTATATAGCACACACTACATACAAGCAGGTGAGTTTCACGTGTGACATAATACATATTGTCATTATTATTGTTCTCTTTCAGATACATTTTATTTCAGAGAACAATGTCAGGACAGTCTGTAGGAAAGTGTACCCACAAGAAGGGCCTTTAGGACACTCACCCAGACTTCCTCACATGTTCAAAGTACACACGTAAGAATAGTTGTACTTTTTGCATAATATGGACTAATGAAATCTGGAATCTAGCAGATTTCAGACGTATTTATAGAGGGTAGAGGTAAACGTCAATTCCCCTCATCGTCTGAATTTTCAGGTTTTTATCTTGCAAAGCACCAGGAAACCTACTGCACGATGACTAGTTCTTAAGTTTGGAAGAACACTCTTGGGTCCCAGGACATTATTGGACCAGTCTCTTCGGATAAAGGTAGGGCCCCTCCTGTAGGAAGGAAGAACGTTTGAGGAGCAGATTGCCTCCCCCCGAAACGGAGGAGGAGCCGAACATTCCTCACGTTCACAGTAGCGTCATGTTCCCTTCCGCGAGGAAGGAGGTGCACCGCTCGTATCATTCCATGGGTAGCGTGTTGCACCCTCTCGCAAGGAAGGAGCTGCAGCGCACACAACACCTCCGGGGTAGCATCTCGCGAACTCCCGAATGGGAGAAGCAGCACCGCACCTTGATGAGCAATGAAGACGAATTAGGCTCTGACATATTTATGCCGCCTGACCAGTCACTGACCATCGGTCACCGCCCGTTGACTGGTCACCGGTCAGTTCGTCCCAGTGACCGGTCAGATCATACCGGTCACCGGCTACCGGTCATCTCCTACCTATCGCCACACGCCTCGTGGTACGGGGATAAGGATCGCACCGAGTTTCCCCTTTTCCCCCTTTCCACCATCACACCCTATACGGGATTGGAAGTCCGCCCAGCGGGTCCAGACTAGGAAAGGCGAATGGATCGGTATCCCCCCTTTCCTATTATCCAAATGAAACTCTTATGAGATGTGGGGCCCTCCACCTCAGGGTAATTGTTCCCTAATGTCCCCTTGGGATACTGGACATAGAGTAGAGGTGATGCCGCAGCTCGTGTCCCTCCATCACCTCCTCGTCAGGTGTCATCCACCAGGAAGGCTGGAGGCATATCATCATCTAAAAGAGACAAGCGATCTCGTCTTCCTCCTGGAACTTCTAGCGCATATAGAGCCCCTACTCACCAAGATGAGATCCGGGAAATGGCACAGAGTGCTCCTATGCCATTTCAATCGAAAGAAATAGTGATGCCCATCGAAACTTCTGCTATCAATGTACTAGATGATAATGCCCTGTCTATCCTCGTAGAGTCTAATGAGTTCGAGGTAGAAACAGCTTATATAACACATCCCATCAGTTGGATGAGGAGGAAGAGATCTGGTTATTTGATAAGTCGGTAAATGAAGTTTACCGCATCTTAACCGCAAACGTGTGCCCAAAACCATCTGGTGCACATTCCAATAAGATCCTTTCCATTTTGGAAAAGATCTCCGCGACTACTGTTTCTACCTCATTTCTCCACGATTTAGGAAATATCACAAAGGTTTTCGACAAGCCAAGACATCGCTCGGTAACGTAGAGGGTGGTCCGTTAGTCTCTATACCCTGAGACTATGGTCTCTGCTTTGAGTTTCTGAGTACATTCCCCGAAGTGCCCCATTAAATCTCCCCAGTTCGACGCAGGTTTGTCCCAAGTGGGTATCTCAACTGGAGCCTGGGCACGACTTCCCATAAAAACAATTTAAGATATTGAACAGAAAGCCCGGCTTTTGGTCACCATAGCTTCTCATGCCGACCTCTTCTCAGCTACTTCTTTAAGTTTGCTGTAATTTCTGACTATGGGGAAAGCCTCTGGTAGACTTGTTTGCGACCAGACAGACGTCTTTTTTACGTTACTCTAGTCCCGGACCTGAGAGCATGGGCAGTGGACGCTTTCAGCTTCAGGTGGGATCGTCTGTCCGCATATGCCTTCTGACTGCTACCTCAACTTCTGCAAAAAGTTAGAACGTGGTTCAACGATCATTTAGACCTGTTGATAGATCAACGCAGGTCGCTACCTCATAGGAGGGATATTCTGTCGCAGCACAGGAGCTCCCTCCTACACAACAGCCCACACATTATCCATCTTCATGCTTGACTCGTCTCAAGCAATCTATCCTCCAGAAAAATATTTCTGGCCGGGTTTTTAGTTGCATCATTCAGGCAAGGGAAGCATCTACGTCCAAGGTCTATGATGCCAGGTGGAGAATCTTCTGTGACTGGCGCAATAGGAAACATATTGATCCTAGCTGTCCCTCTGTAACTTCCGTTGCTGATTTCTTTTTGTTCCTTTTTGAGAACAAAGATGTTCAGTATCGACTAATAAGGGCTATATAGGTGCCATTTCCAACACACTTAAATTATCTCAGGGCTCAGCAATCCGTTCGGATTCGCACCGTGTTGATCTCATTAAGTATTTTGAGCTGCAGAGACCCGTCTCCCGCTCTTTTACGCCCAGATGGAATGGATCTTGTGTTTTATGGTCTTTGACCAAAACTCCCTATAAACCATTGAGTGAGACTTCCTTTCAGGACCTCACACTAATGACCGTGTTTCTGCTCGCTTAAGCGTCTGCTAGAAGACGCAGCGAGATTAGAGCATTGTCTGTTGACACTGGCTATCTCCGGTTTAATCAGAATTGCGAATCCATTTCTCTCCTTTGTCAACTGGGATTTTTAACGAAAATCAGTTACCTTCGGTACCGTCACTGCTTATAGTGATCCCCAGTCTCAGTCAAATCTGTGCTGGAGATGATCAAGATAGGCTTTTATGCCCAGTTAGGGCACCGCGTTTCTGTCTTAATGCCTCGAAAAATAAGGGGTAGAAAACGTATTTTCCTTCCTCTTAAGGGCTTGGTTGATATTTCAGCTTCTATTATGTATCACCACAATCAAAGGAGCTTATTAGTCCATTACCGATAGAGACAAGGCAGAATTTTGGCGATCCCATATTACCTTCTCCTCCTTTTACCTCCGCTAGTTAGCACAACATAGCACAGGTATTCTTTCTCAGGGACCCGTAGTTGCCGCACAACAAGTGGCCCAGAGGGACACCACCAACATTATGTAAGTAGATCTCTCCCTGGTGAGTATATTCCATTTTTTCTCTGTTTTTGATCACTTGAACACATCAGCCTACCCACATAACTGACAAATAACCTCCTCTCACACCACTCTGATATACTGGCAAAATCGTCGTCTATGAAAAAGATGACTGTTTTGAGCATGGGCATACAAAGTGCACGAGTAGACCGTGTCTTATTGACTATTCTCCACTCTGTGGGAGGATGTATTTACATCGAAAGGACGAGGTTATCAACACGAAATAGTTAAAGCTACGCAATAGCAACGGTTTACTCCACCCACCCACCCCTCAAAAAATTGCATAAGTTTATTATATAGTTATATAGTTTCAAATCAACCATATCCCTAGTTTGTTTGACTATGGATTTCAATTGCATTCTCAGAAAAATGATTCAAATATTTAGTAGAGAAGCACAAAGCGAAAAAATATATACGAATATAGACAATTCATATTTTCTGGTGATGGGCGACTAATATCATTGCATGTTTATTTGTTCTTAGCATAGAAGTTTACGAACAAAATATATACGAAGTAGATTTTGGACATGCCCTAGCTTTGTAAATTTGTAGAACCTCTCAAAATTGTTCATGTATAGTTTAAAAATAGAACTTATGTTTGTCCACAGACTTTTCATTCATACACAAGACATCTTAATTCAATAATGTATGACTATCATGATTAAATAAAATATCCCCTTCAGGCCCTTCTCTCTACCGCGCTCAAATCAGCTTTATTATTCAGTTTTGTTATATCATTTTTCTGGTTTTCATCAACTACCTGTAATCATATCCATTACTCACTCACTTATACGTGTCACAACTTTTATGGCAACTCGTTATGTGCATCATATTATATTCGACTTTAAATAATTAAAGAGTGTTCATTGTAATTCATGCCATTTGTGTACAATTTCCAGTGAATTTTAGTTATTTTGTCTATGTATACTGGAGGACTATTTAACCCAACAGTGACATTGATCATGCAGTTTGTTTTATTGACCTGAACAGGGGATTGTATGAGGTTAGTATTGCTGACTCGGCCCAATACATTATTTTTGAACCTCTGCTAACAAAATAATGCTTTGTAGCGAATAAACGTGTTTGGTGTCCTTTGAAGTTTTTGATACTTTTAAAACATTGACTCTTGCATGTCATTCTTTACTGTGTTACGACTATATGGTCTAGAAACCAACAAATCAAGTAAAAATCAACAAGCAATTTATTTCTAGATAATTAAGATGAAAAATGAAAAAGACACTTACAGTAATGTGTATTAAAATCCAAATAATCCAATAAGAATTAGTGTCTAATCACAAGTCCTAAATAGAATATTCCGAATTTGCGGCTGCATCCTTGAATGTTATGATGTGCCAATGGTCTTCAAAGTCCTGATGTACTAGTAGTCTTTAATGTGCTGATGTCAAAATGAAGTACTCCAAAATATCTCTGAATAAGTTCACATAAATTCCAAAATCATCAATTAAAAATCCAAAATCCAAAAGTCTATGAGCACTGTTATAATCCAATGAATATTTTATATAATTCCTCTCTTAGAATTTGGAATGACTTTCCACAACTGTAATAGCTCTTTACAAGACTGATCGAAACTGAAAAACTGTCCACTAAACATGTATATATAAAGATTGGTCACATGACAGAATGTTCTAGAATATGTGTCATCTTAATGGAATTTTATTTGTGTGGACATGTCTTTTTACACACAACTCTAAGGATTTTCCAGTTTTATCTGTAAACAAAATCAACCTTGACCTCAAATTGAGTCAACATTTTGTTTATCAAAACTATGCTTGAACTTAAATTTGAAGTAAACAACCTAATTCAAGGACACTAGTTAAACATATTTTGCCTGATAAACAACATTAAGATTGAAGCAAATATTAAAGTCAAGAAACATTTATAATTTCCTAAAATATCTATAATATTATATAAACATCATACATAACAACTGACACAGGCAACGTATTTGTGATTGGGATTTTTGTCAAATATAAAGAATATTTCTGAGTTTGGGTAAATGTTTCGACCTTTTTTTGCCGGATTAAATAAATGTTGCACTTTATGACTTGTAAAATGTCGTGCCATTTTTAATGAATTTCATTCAGGAATGTAAATGTCCTTGGTGTTGAAGAACCTATGTAATAGACTTTAGGAAGAAGTCTCAACATTTCATACAAATCTTTAAGTAACTCTGAGACGTATTCATGAATGAAAATCTAAAGATCCCTAGGTCTGTGTTGCTGTTGCTCAATCCCATCTAAGAGAAATCTTCATTTACCATAAAACTGTGTTTATTTTGTTGTGTTTCATGATTTTTGTATTAATTTGCAGGTTGGATGAATACATTGTATGAGCTTTCTTCCTTCTGACCACCATGATAAATCAGTTTAATAACACTTTTAAAAGCTATAATATTTTGCACTTGGCAGGAAGAAGGGTTGTGGTTCATCCATAATATAAGGTCTGGTACCCCAACTTATTACCATCGATCGTCCTCTAGGAGACTTCAACGTTTGTATGGTGGAGCTGCTAAGTTCAATTACCTAATCTGTACTATTATTATAACGACTCGCAGTAACAATGGAAAATGTATCGGACAGATGAGAGTGAAAACGAAATGATATATATTGTTTATTTGAAAAAACCACCAGATTTTGTGAATTTTATTAGGAACTACAAACTATAGAAGTCATAATTAATTAGTACAAATTGATTAGTTGATCCGTTGGTTTTTACGGTACTTTTAAGACATTATTGGTTATATCATGGCAAATACATGTTATCATCAAGACAATGCCATGGTTATTAAAGCAGCATGTTCTTTGCAAATTTAATCCTTTTGGAGTGTGGTTTTGTGACCTAACACTTGATATGCGGTTTTTCTGGTGCACTTGTGTGTAGCTAAGCTACGATTTTATTGTAGTGAAGTATTTAGAATGAATGTTGATTTGTGATGTAGATCTTTACAGTGATTACTATTTATTTGACAACGTCTATATAAAAGATAAAGTAATCCGATTCAGTTATGTAGATTTACATTAACCAAAATTAGTCTATAAATTGTTTGTAAAATGAATCTAAATTATAAAAAGAGCGTAAAATACTTGGAATATGAACTCATACAGTTCACGTAAATACTCCGAATTCCTGGGACAGAGCCCACACACTGTGAATGAGAACAAAGGTGTTTGTTCCTGAAGTGGGGTAATTAAATTGTGCTCAGTGTTATCGAATTGTTGATGAACTCAACACAAGCAATGTAGTAGGAAATACTGTTTGCGAAAACCTTTACTGCTTGTGCACACACTTTAATCGGGAGAATATTGAAATTGGCTTTTTATCTTTCAGTGTAGATGTTCTATTCAACTCACATCAGATGTATTTGCGATAACTGCTGTTCGGAAGTGCACAAATAGAAAACCAAAGAAAGAAAACCCATTGCTAATGGTAAGTTCATTTTAAACAATGAGAATGTTCAAGTTCTGTTCAACTTCGTAAAGTGAACTGATACGCTATACAACATACAAAATATCCATCTCCCTTGTTACTCTTTTACCATGAAGAATTTGGGCATCTAATATTCACAATTACAAAAGCAAAGGTAAATATTTAAATGGTGGCTAGTGTTAAGGTAGTTGTTTTCATGAAAATATGTAGGTAGATATGAATGGATCAGTCTTTTCGGTTACTTGACAGATGATATATTTGCTAGCCAATATTTTACAATCGGTCAAACAATTCAAAAATACAAATAATCTTTGCAAACAGCTACCTTCCTTTTACCGAGATAATTGTTTACAAAAGCTGGTGAGTAATTTTAGGTGATTCATTCTTTTAGAAACTGGAAGATTTGAAGGGAGATGATATGGGGCATGTTTTACAGACAAGAGTTATCCCTGTGTGACAGACAAGATGACATATACATCGCTGAACAGATTTAAAAACAAAACGGAAGAACGGCATAAAGTATATACTCGTGAAATGGAAAATATACTATCAACCATTTAGCAGTTGGGAACCAGTTGAAAATATTGTGCATTAAATTAATGATGTACCAAACTGCACCTCTTCTGGAACGCACGAAGAAGAGTAGATACACAGCAGCATAAAAAAGAACACTTTTGAGTTTTATAGATACCAAGTTTCTAGAATATGATAGATGTGGAAAAAACAGCACTTTAAAATATTAAACAGTTTAAACAAGAATGACGACTAAATTTCCTTAATTAAGGAAAGGGATAAAAGTACATTCCAAACATCACCGGAAAACAACACAAATAAATACCACAAATTATCCAAAATTAGATATGGGAAGAATGTTTAAATTGCATGGATGATATATATATATATATATATATATATATATATATATATATATATATATATATATATATATATATATATATATATATATATATATATATATATATAAGATACAATTGTTCCTGATGAACATGACGCTATATGGCTGTATGGAGCACAATTACCCTTTGCATTTCTTTTTGAACGATTTTCTCAGAACCTTTATTTGGCATCTGGAAGAGCTAGTAGAGAAAATGGGAAACAAAAGTACCAGAGAGTCAAAGAGTGTATAATATAAACCAGGTTAAATTGATATTACAGTTGAGGAAATGACAGTGTTAGAGAAAAGTCAACAAAGAATTATATTTGTATGTTGAAAAATAGTAAATAGCGGCTGAATGTATTTACATATGTGAAGTCAGTTTCATCTCCAGAGGATAGGTGCCCCTGAAGGACAGCAGTTATTTTTTTAAAATTTTAAATAATGAACTGGAGATAAAACAAAATGAACAAAATGAAAGACAAATAATAAACCAAGAAGTACAGTATCTTACCCTTATTCTTCGATTCATTTGAATGCAGTAGATAGGTTAACTCATCTTAACGAAATTCACATATTAAACACACTTAACGAGATGAAAAGTTACTACAGTGAAATTTAAATTATACAAAAGATTTATCATTTTCCAATAGATACAGTGCACAGTTAAAATAGTGGCCAATGTTACAAATGTGCTTTTAATTTTGAGATAACACTGCCTAAGGTGTAATAAATTGAATATGGTGTAGTATGATAGATGAGTGTATGTTGACTTTAAAACGTGATGCTGGAATTGCCTACTCCCCGAACGATGTGCTCTTTTTAAATTTGCTTTCAGGACAGCTACACAGAGAGCCTAAAACAATAAGGCGTGACTTTGCCCAGTGTCAAAAGGTTAAATAGATCAGTAATACATTTGTCAGACTGAATCATAATATTACTTATAATCTAGTAATGCACAACTACATAGATTCTGTTTTCCCCGTCAATAAGGAAAGAATGGGTATCACTCTTCAGACGGCGGCATCTGTGTCGTCAACAAAAACATTTATGTGAATGTCATATGTTAACGCTTTTGAATGTCACATATCTTATACATCAGTTACTGTATTCTACTGAAACTTTTGGATAGTATATATATAGCATGTGTACCCTGATATGCTAGGAGTTACTGTCTCACCTGCCTAAACCTATAGCTGATGGTATTATTTTCAACAATGCTCAAGAGCTATATGAAAGCTTTTGAACGTCATCTATCCTCTACATCAATTGCTTTGTTCGACAGAATTAGTTCTGTCTGATGTTCGCATACCAGTATCCTAGTTGCTTCCGTTATGCCTGTGTAAGCAGAATTATGTCTCATTATAAAGTCATTTGCCTGCGTGACACCGTATGATTATGCCGCCAAAAGAAATGTTAATTGAAGAACAAGAAGAAAAGAGAAGAAGAAAAAAAAAACAGCAAACAAATTCTTTTTTAATTACAGTAAAGTAATTTTAAAATGTCAACTGGTAGAAATATGGCTTTGATTAACATGAACTGTGAAATGCAATCAGCAATAATGGCTATATTATTATACTTCGTCAACTGTTGTCGATTTGAAACACATATGATGCTATATATAGTCTTTGGCATTGTCTCCATAAGTGCTGACAGTGACGTTGCTACATTAAAAATTACATTATAAAGCTCGACAGAACTGAATCCAGTTTAGGCAAAATGTACCGTTGCTAAGCACAACACTACACATTCTTACTGTACAGATCTGTATAGTCTCTAAATGGCACATGTTGAAGATTTTTATAGTAACACACAATAATAATGTATTATAAGCATTTCCTGCTATTTGGAAAGCAGATGATGTGATCGCTAATTTATGAATGCTATCAATCGTACAAAAGTAGCAGAGACAAAGTTTATTGGCTATTTCATGAGTTGGAATCAGTCGCAGTCGATTTGTAAGTATGACGGGAATGGATCGGCATAGTCGTGCAATAGAGCAGTTTTAAAACTACATCCATCATTTAAAAAGAAATGACACTAATTTACTTCAAATAAATTGATCGTATCTGCTCCTTGGACATGCTTCTTATGTCAGACATGGATTCTATAGTATCTGCTCAAATACATCAGAGACTTCACATAGTTTATTTGAGGTCGACTCGAAGTTGATTTGTGGAATTGTTCATTATTTATGTTAGCAGCTATAATTAGGGTTCACACTTGGGCCCAATAGAGTTTTCAAATATATTGTAGTTGGATATGTCCAACGATCATAATTACTTTGGAAACATACGCCAGACACTTTATCGCTAAATACATTTAGCTCGGTTTCCTAGACACTGTTGCATGTATGTTTATGCAGTTAAGTGTGTGCATTCACATTTATCACTGATATTAACAGTCATGAAAAGTAAATTGTTGTTGCAATGACCTACTTTTCTTGCTAAATTGGCTATGCTAAGCTTTTAGATTAGGCATTGTACTTGTGAAGCAGGCAATACAGAGCATTCCACATAATTTTCTATTGGTTTATTCTTAGCACATACCTTCATTTTTGTATCCAATTACAAGACTGATAAATGCGACACAGTACAAACACTGTTTCCTGCAATATTTCGCATGCGTCCTCTCTTGGTACTATGTTTTAAAAAGTAGCAATTGTATCCTTGTTATTATGCTAGAACCTATATAGAGGACTGTTAAACATAGACCAGGACCAGGTAAATAATGTATCGTTTACAGCACTGTTATGTACACATAAATGATATATGTTTGACATCATCAAACTTACGATAAGATGTTGACAGTTACTTCATATTATTTGAAAATAAATTGTACTAACAAGACTCTTTCTGAGAGCACACATTTTTGTTTACCATGGAGGTAAGAAGTGATATATTTTGATTCACATTCTTTTTGTTCATACTTTCAACGGGGGCCCTGGGCGGTCGAGTGATCTTAGACTCTTGCCTTTACAGATCACTCACATATCTCACCTCCGTCCTCGTGAGTTCTAATTTCGGTTCGACTAATGTGCGCATGTACGAAAGCTAGCCTGTATCTTCCGGTGGGTCGGTGGTTCTTCCTGGGGTCTTCCTCTACCAAATATACAGGCCGACATGTATAGCCTATCATGTGCTGAAAATGGCGTCAAACTCTACAAATCGAAATAACTCATTTTTTCAACGCCATCTACTTTCTTTCCATGCTCTGGTATGGTTGATTTAAATTGCAAACTGATGAAAGACGAAGAGGGCCGGTGACCAGAGCTAGATATGTAGTCACCTGATCCATGATTATATCAGGCAGCCATATGACCTAAAAAAAAACCAATGAAAATAACCGACTTATATCTGAACTATTACAAATAATGTTCTGGTCTGTGCAGAAATAAATAAGTATCATTTCTATATTATCTAATCTTCGATGAAATCAACAAACATGCAATGTAGGAAGGACTACTGACTGCTAATAAATTACTACTTGTGCCCAAACTTCATTCGACGCAATACTGTAATTTGTTTTGTTTGCTTGTTTGTTTTACCTTTCAGTGATGTCGCTGCATGCTGTGTTTATTTATGTAGCATACACTGGTAAATGGCTATTCTAACGGCTGTCCGAGTATGGAAATGTCTTACGAGACAGCAACTTCTTTAGCTTGCAAAACAGCAAAACAATTCACAGGTGGCGAGGTCACAGTAGTAGAGTGTATGTTGCAAATTACTAATCTTATTGTTCATCAAGAATTTCTTACGATGGCTACCTTTTGGGCTTGTCGTGGAGAATTTTTATACCACGGACACCTGTCTTTGAAGGGCATTCTTTGTAAAGCTTAACGAGTTCCCATTTTGTGCGTAACAGGTCCCTGTCATACTAATGTTTTCTGATGTACACATCTGTCACACTTGACAACTTCACTTAAAAATTAATGTTTTTAAAACCTTCCTTGCGGTCTTGTCTCTTTTGGAATTTTTTTTTTTTTTTTAAATTTTTTTTTTTGGGGGGGGGCCTTTTTTGGTCTGATTAAAGCCTTGCATTTAGATTTTGTTGCCGGTGAAGAAGATGTATGTATAATTTATCTTTATTTCCTTCCTTGGAACACAGTTTAAATGCTTCAAAAATTTCTTAGGACATTTTATTATAGCCCGCTTTTCGTCACTTGTCACAATATGGGCTACCCATTTGGCACAAATATTCCTGTATTTTCAATTTTAAACTAATATTCGGTAGACAAATGAGGATGACAAGCGCAACATCTGTTCCATCTTATGTACTATTTGCCTACCATCACCCAGTCTTGAGCAGCTTATACATTTTTTCTGGGACACTTTTGCGGGTTTCCTCCGTTTAATAGCAGTCATTTTCTAGCGGCGATAACAAGTGCAAGATCTGTCCCATTTTCTGTATTGTTCATCTACCATCTTCATCAGCCATTTTTTCCACAGATTGTATGCTTATATGGCACTTTTACATGTTTTTCTTTCCTTATATGAAGACATCTTCAAAAGCCTTCCAACAAATTAGCCTACCTACGAATTGTTTGATAAAATAGTACCTTAGACATTAAAGCTATTTTCAAATCCCTGTAAGGTATGTTGTACAAGCAAACGACAATCACATCCATTTTCACCAATAACTAAGCTATTCCAGTGCTTTATAATACATGAACTGGTTATGCATATAAATCACATTTTATTTAGGGTCCCAGGACTCATGAAAAATTCCAAAGAACTAGGCCTGGATTCTCAAAAATTCTTCTCAGATTGAGATTTTGCATTTGATAACTTATGATACTTCAGACAAAATCAATACTTTCTTTCAGAAGTAGAGATTGTAGATTGGATGCAAGATCACTTTTTTGTTTAAAAATAGAACGATTGGAAACCATTTTAATCTTGTAAAAGCGATGAGGAATTCCTCTAAAATAAGGCAAGACTACATTAAGGAAGTAGTAGAAAGTACTGCTTCAACATTTTATGACTGAATTTGAAACCCTGATGCGTGCCAAATGTTCTAAAAAAACCCAACCCCAAATAACAAAAAGACAAAAAACAAAAAAAAAATTGTTAACGTAGCGGAAAACTCAGCCATCCTACAATGAGTCTCACTTTCTCGCCTAGATCGTTGTCTGGGTCTCTGCATGTGTCGCTCTTCTCGTTGACTATATCGTGCTGTGAATCGCATTTGGATCTTTTTCTGAGTCGTCAACATGGTCGGGGTTTGAGTCGTCGCTCCTTTAAGATCGACGGAGGGATGAACAGAAACGAAGAAATGATAGAAGTGGGATCTTCAGTAGCAATCTATATTCTTGGAAAACACTGGTAAACAAAATATACGTGCTTCCTAATGGGCTTTGAAGCTCCCTTGTTCTGATCGAAGAAAGAACTAACCCATAACCTTTGGAAATCCGTAATTCGAACAGGCGGATTCACGTGACTAAAAAGTAAGATACTAAATGACGCTACAAAGCCCGCTTATATTTAAAATCAAAGTTTTAACTGCAACGAAACGAAAATTACTGCCTATGTGTTTTTCTTATTATGTTGCTAACTAAGCAATAAGAAGAATATTTTAAACTCTCAATCTAAGGAAGAAATTTTGCGAAGCTTAGTGAAACGGGGGCTTTTTCCGATTACAAATCTTTATCAGACAAGGCTTGACGTCGCGACAACAGTATCTCAGGTTACGGGTATTATTGATGGTGCTGATTGCCTCTTTAAACTTCGACTCACGTGTATATCCGCTGCATAAATGTGCCTTGCCTCCCTAGTGACTGACAAATAAGCTTGTAAACAAATCACTGCTATCAGCAGTGATTGACATAACCGAGTGCTGGTTATACTCCCTCAGTTACTGATAGAGCCACTCTGTATGCTCATGTTACAATCGGTCTTATTGGTCAATAATTGGAAGTCAAAGGACGTTCAACCAATCAAAATAGAGTTAACAAATGATAGTTCTTTCTCCACCCGGGGATATTTTTCAATTTTGTACCACTTATTAGTTAATACATGCGTTTGTAGTTGAAGGTGGAAACAATGGTTTTTGTTTACTCTAGCGATTCAGAATCCGAATTTTCAGGTTTTTCCGAGTACGAACATGAGAATGTTGAATTAAGAAGTGTTGATAGTGACATTGAACAATCTTCTTTGTCAAGTCTGTCCGAAATTGAGACAGAATCTGATGATGAAGACAGCGAAGTGTGGACAAGAGAGCCACGTGCTCCGAAAGGCAGAGTGTTTACCGAAAGTTTCGGCCCAACTTTCGTTTTAGATGAGGGGAGGAAAGAAATTGACCAACAGTGCAATATCCGTCTGTGTATACAGCATAACTGCTTCTATAAATACCATGAAGAGCAACTTAAGAACACAGGGGCTCGTATTGTTGCTTACAATTTACCTATCAGTCATACATGTACTGTATAAATAAGAACCCCTGTGGTTAAGAAGTAGTAGAACATAGTGACTAGTTAAACATTTTTAAGTAATTACTTGTATATATATGAGGACACAATACAAATGCATGAAGTAAACATTTAGCCCAACAACATGAATGGTAAATATGATAAAACTCTATCAAAGGCATATACAATAAAAGATAAAGGTAAACTCACGCACACACACACAAACACACACAAATATATATATATATATGTATATGTATATGTATGTATATATATATATATATATATATATATATATATATATATATATATATATATATATATATATATATATATATATATATACCTTATTTATATAGACCACATTCCCTCAAAAAGTCATAAAAATGGATGTTATGGATGTGTATTTCCCGACCTTTTTCAAAGAGGAACGCAAATTAAAAGAAGATAAATAATATCACAGTTTATATATGTTCTGCAGATCAAACTAATATTTTGTATAACTACTTGCCGAAACTGCAATCTAAATACTCACATTGTATTTATTCCTTTCATGATTCACAAAATGCTGTTTCTGTTATGGAAAGCGTTTTGGGGTTATATGTAACTAAAGCAATTGATGCACTGTAGGTATGAGAATAATGATATCTCGATATGAAAAATATATATGTATAATTGAAACGATAATATCGCGTATAGCTCCAGCCATGCGAAGCGATTTTTTATGATAACGTATACTTCAATATAATGATTAAAAAATGATCTTCAGTCGGAAGTTTGCATGCTGATTAAACTGGAATAGATTTAATTGTTGTAAAAAAGGCAGAAAGCTTTGAGATTTCTTTGGAAGAAGGTACAGCATTTCCGAATGACTTAGAATGGTCCAAAAATAGCTATTCTTACGAAAACGAAGTGCATATTTATTTTGAAATCATTTGCTTTAATAGTTAGGGACAAACGAAAAGTGATTTGAGGCATAGAAAAGTGTGCAATACATTTTCTGAGCACATTAATATCGTTTCCTTGTACACAGGCTTAGAACGCGCACGTAGCACAGCACGTCAAACCTCGACCGCGTTATACGCCCGGTATCACGCTATGTTAGTCAGCATCCGCAAGACATCACGCAATGTTAGTCAGCAAACACAAGACATTACACAATGTTAGTTAGCTGCGCTTTCTTCCCAGATTTTGCTAATTTCATATTAAGATCTATTATTTATATTAGCATTATCTGTTGTATGATGTAAATCACTTTATTCTCGTTAGCTTATATTTTGTTTGAATAGCATGATTGTTCTACATTTTTATAAATTTCCAGGCACACAACATAAGAACTGGATCTGATGAGAAATCGGACGATTATGTAAGTATTTTTAACTGTTGAATCATTTTCTAAATTTTACAATTATTTCTACTTAAAGTTATGTAAATGTCTCCTATAATATCACCAACGCATTATTTTCCTAAGTGAATACTTTGGGTTTATATGTTATCTTGTTTATCTTATCATATGTAGTTATTATTTATCAGACATTTTCTTCTGACATTCAGTGTTCACTAGGGAATCAGCGGACGGAGGTGATATATGCAGAGATATTTATTAAACTCTATAGGCTAGAAATAGGCTGTTCTATATTTGAAGACACCATAACCATTTAAGACCTGGGCGAAGCATTGATTGAGAGTATTTTCAGAAGAAAGGAAATAATTGGTCCCAGGCAGTAATTATTGCAGAAGAATTAACATTTGAACTTGAAACTTTTGATTTCAGTGCTTCCTTGAATAAGAATCTAGTTATATACTACAAACAAAAACAGAATGGATCGTTACATGATGAACACAACTAATTTCCTATCGAGATTAAATAAATTATGCAAGCATTTATATTCATCACTTATACCCATTTCGCACGATAACAACAAAGATATTATGAATTCCTTCTCGGGGCTATGCTGTTAGTGTAAAACCGATAACATTATTTATTTTATATTGCAAAAATTAAAAATAAAAATCTTTGAAAATATTTAAATTATGTATGGAATTCCTATTTGATCAAGAGGAAAACTGCTTAAGATCAGCAATTACATCATAACAAAATAACAGGGATGTGATCTTTTATCCGATCTCACATTTGGAACGTCCGTTAAATATTTACATGTCTGGTAGTGTTTCCTTCTCCTCTAAAGTATGATGCACGATAATCAGATGCACAGACATTGCCTACGTTGGAATAATCTCATGTCATTAAGAAAACTATACTTTTAGCTCACCTGATCGCAAGGCGAACTGACCTTATTGTATTACCATGCATCCGGCGTGCGTCCAACGTCTTCCGTTACCATTTACTAACTTCTTCTCAAAACCCATCAGAACTAGTTTAGTAAAATGCTGCAGCAAACACTCTGGCTTGGAATCCTTTTGAAATTTATGCAAATGACACACATCTGCCATCGAATGGTACACAGTTACAGAAAATAGAAAACATTTAAACTACCTCTTTTCAAAAGCGCTCATCGGAATTTGACATATTTTACAGGAATCATGCTAGCGCTATAGCTTTTCAATCTTTTACAAATAATACCGATTCTCCGTCCAGTATGACTACCGTTTGTAAAATAAGAGAAAAACCTTTTCATGATTCTTCTCAGAAAGCGCCCAAACAAATATTGAGCAAATAGGATGGATGTACAATTAATGCCGATCCTTCGACCACTAGTAAACATAGAAAATATTTAAGCGACTTTTACTAAAATATCACACAATATAATTTGACCAAATTTGATTAAAAAAGCATCATTGTTTAAAAGCCATGTAACTGCATATAAATTATGCTGATCTGCCATCACATTTGCCTCCGATATTAAAAATAAATAAACCTTCAGACAACTTTCTTTAAATTTAATCACTGGCTTTGAGGATCTTTTAAAGTTAAAAATTGCTACAAAACCAGCACTGCAGCTCTGCAGCTCAAAGTTTCTTCCTAACATTGAGATTTTTGATCATATTTTCTTTGTTTGGAATTATGAGTATTTTACTGAACGTTAACCAGGCATCAAGGATTAAAGTACAGTCATAATTTTTGCAATTTCATGAAAGTAGTTTTGCTTTATCTGTGAGAAAAAAAAATAGGATTAGGTCAAATTTGAGGAATTCCTCGACTTGTTTTTTTCTAGAATAAAAGGACTCCCAGGTGAACAGTGTTAAAACTAAAGAGTCATTTTCCATCCCTTACTAGTAGTATAGTAGGTAGGGATACCACTTTACCCTATGATATCCTCATACCTCAATCCTCACATTCATACCTTGTTCCTCACATTCACACCTCATACATCATACCTCGTACTTCATTCCTCATAAATCATAAATCGTACTTCATACGTTATACCTCGTACCTCACACCTTTAAAGATGAAATATATACTTTAAAATTTCTGAAAATACTTCTACCAAATATCTGGAGGTCTTTAGAGGAAGGGGAGGTCCAGAGGAGGGAGAGGGTCATGCGATGGTCTTTTTATGTTTGAGGAAAGTATTGTTAAAAACTTCTCATACCTACCTCATACTTCGATCTTTCACATGGTAAATGAGGGAAATAAGTCTAAGAGATCCATCATATATCGAACAGAAGAAATGGAGTAAACTTTTGAGTATTTTCAAATAATTTGAGTGAGCTTAACTTGAAAACAACCACATTATCAAGATAAGTGAACCCATTAAATTAACTGATGCAGCTACCAGACAGTTTGTACAGAAACGTGTCGATGCCCAAATTCGTAAGACTTGTGATGAAAATAATTTTAAAATATCAAAATATGGAAAGATCAAGTTGATGTGAAACTGACCTTATATTAGATAGCTTCAAAACTCTCACAACTTGAGAAGGAGATAAAGACATACAAGGCGATGAATTCAGAAGTTCATGATATATTTAACAAGACGTTAGTTGCTATAACCGTCTCTTTCCAAGCTGAATATAACCATAACAGTTGGTGAAGAAAACCAAACTTCCAACCCATTGAGGAAAGAATAAATAGCGAGATAGCCTCTCTAGAGAGTGATATGGCGGAAGTTAGCAAGTCTTTGGAGAATTACTACACGTTACACTCTTAACTTCAACAATTGCAGAAGGAATTGAATGATGAAAAGAATCAGAATTATGAAGAGCTTAAAAAGTTCGTTGACGATTCCAAAGCTGGTGTGAAGTAATTGGATGATAGGGTTGCAGCTATTCAGAGTGATTTTAAAGAAGTCAGTCGAAATATAGAAGATTTAATGAATAAGGTCCGTGTGAGTGAAACCCTTATCACATCGATGAAGACAACCTATGACTTTTCTATACAAGATTTCAAAGAAAATATTAAAGTCTTCCATGATGAGTCTTTAGTAACTCTTAAAAATGAACTGAAATCAAACATACAAGATGTCAAGAAATAAGTAAATACATGACAATGTAGGTGTATGACAGGGTACATTAGGGGAGTTGGAAAAGAAGTTGAAACGAAAAAGAAAGGATTTACATAATCTATAAGATAGAATGGAAACATTCAAAACCGAAAGTGAACACAGACATGGACCAAACGAGCACTGTATCTGCCACCAAGATTGGTGAACTTAAACAAGATATTGATGGCTACAGGGAGTTTGACAGCAAATAGCATCTGAACATATATTGCTCTATGACTTCCGCCTTGTGAGCCTTGATGAGAAGTATAAAGATAGCGCTATCTTGTGGGTGGTTAGTAATGATGAACTTGCACTGATCAACAATTCAGGGACGGTAGTCTTAAAGAGCAGGATATTAAATTAGTCACCAAATTCATTAAATATTTCAATCTTAAGGTTTCATTACTTACTTTACTTGAAAGCTATGGATTTAACTATGCGCCATCACGTTTTCACTGAGCAAGTAGTTCGTGAGATAAACTGTAATCTTATCGACGAAATTCAAGCGAAGAAATCAGGTATGTATACAATTTCAATTTACTTCATATTTGAACCAAAACCACATGATCCTGCAAGTATCGTCAGAGTTGACTTCTATACTGCATTTTATGTAGATAACTACCCTGCTACTTACTCCTCAGATGTAGAAACCCTCAATAAACCTTACCTTCTTCACAAAACCAAAGAGAAACGCACATATTACCTAATAACATGATGTTTTTTGGAGTGAAATACAAAGGAGAATTACAAGCCGGCATTGCAAGAAGCTGTATATTGAAACGTGGGAATGTCACAATATATTATGAATTAAATGGTTGTTGCAGTAATAGGCGGTACAATCGCTAATGATATGTCATTTATAGTAGGTAATACGTTGTTTCAACTATTTGATCTGCAAAAAAATACACAATAGAGCTATGTAAGAATTGCAGAAGAAGAAGGGCAGAGTTCAATCAGAATATTGCCAATACTATCGACCACTTTAATCAAAGAACAATGTCTGGTAACTCAATGTCTAACTAACTTTTGATGCCCTTTCATCTATGCTTCCACACATCCAGATTACCATCCAATTTTAGATAAGCCCAAGTCTCCACAACTTAACGAGTTCTACTAGCCCCCCAACGAGATGGTTAAATAACAGTATATATTTCTAGCTGCTGTGATGGGCATTATAGTATATGGATTGGATGCATATATCTGTAACTTCTGAAAATACTTTTCCCTAACATCCCGAAGATCTCCAAATGACCTCCTTACTCCTCCGGAAAACCTCCAGAGTACCACCTCAGCATACAGAACACTTCCAGATGACCTCCTCCTGAAGACCTCCGGATGTTTGGGAAAAATATTTTCAGAAATGTGAAAAGTATGTTTTCCGTACTTAAATGACCATGTATAGGAAGCTTATAACGTCGATAAAACAAAAGAAGATACTACAATGCGTGAAAGGGTTAAATCCCATTTATCATTGCATTGGACATACTCCGAGTACTATTAAACCTAAACAGCACTTACAAGTAGTCGTTCCTAGATTGGTACCTAATATGCTGATCGTCTCAGGGAGTTTC
The DNA here is from genome assembly GCA_029931535.1 of Margaritifera margaritifera. Taxonomy (NCBI): domain Eukaryota; kingdom Metazoa; phylum Mollusca; class Bivalvia; order Unionida; family Margaritiferidae; genus Margaritifera; species Margaritifera margaritifera. The sequence goes on from JAQPZY010001573.1 coordinate 3,370,972, forward strand.
TACGTTTCATTTGATTTTAAAGTCAACGAGATGCGTACAACTTTGCGGTCAAGAATATTGGGGGAATGCTTGTCATAGACATAACTATCTACTATGGTTGTGACGATATCTTCACGTTGAATGACTACAATGTGTTCAGGGCCTATAGAGATTTATGGCTGCCAAGCAGTGAGAGAGTCAACCTCATATAACATGGTATCATGAATGAGAAGTTAAGAAAGTTTAAAAGTGGACCGGATGTATTGAATAACACTTGTACGGAAGCTGTCCAACATGTGGTGCATGAAAAGCGATTCTGTATACCACTCGTTACACATGCCCATACAGATCATGCTCATCTATACCACTTTTCCCTTCCTCGAGATCTGAGATTTACCATCACTCGTACACGAACATCAGATCAGATGTAATAGAAGGCATAAATGAAGATTAACGAGTTACAAAATATCTGTCACAGCTATGATACCATCACATATGAAATGATGGCACATGGCATTAACGACGAGTATAGAAATGGCATTTCATTCTTCTGTGACTACATCACTAGAGAGAGAATCATTGATGTGAGTGCCAATATGACACTTACTAGTGTCATACTGGATTCTCCGCGTATGAGCCTTAAGGGTATACTCATATTGTGTAAGATAACTCAGACTGAAACATGAAAGTACTTTAACACAGCCATATAAAAAGTCATGGTAACTGTTGAATGGTTTCTCAACATGTTATATTCGCAAGGTTATCTCCTCAGGCAGCAATTCACATAAGCTACCAAGTATTACTTTACAGAGGAAGAGAAGAATACATAATTAAGCATCACGAATGTCATGAACGTCTTTACAGAACAGCCTTGCATATGATTTGACCTCAGAAGTACCCACAGGAATGAGTTACACAGTAGTGGCCTTAAATTGGCAAACGTACAACAGGGCATTCATCTGCAAATCAACATGAAAACAAATATGGACACTCACAAAATGTATATATACTTTGTTAGTAATGGCCAAGTGAGCCTTCAGAATATCCAAATCAAGAGTATTCTATTCTAACTTGTGTGGATGGTATGATTAACGGATTATAACATTGACCCATATGATGGCGATCTCCTTAGTGAGTGATGTGCGTGTCGGAAGAACTTCCTCGTGGAAGTAGAAGTGGTCAGCTATGCTTATCATACGGTTTTAGTACTGAAAAGCAGAATAATGTTGCACAAGTCAGCAACAAGTTAACTTACATGAAGACTGTGGCTAGAAGATTATAGATTAAGCAAGCGCCTCACAATATCGTAAGGAAGATTGAGAAAAGTATGCATAGTATACCCCAAACATTTGATTCTGTAGCTAAGATAGAGATGGATCTATATCAGATAAGGGATTACAAATTGATATTCAAAATGCTTAACATCTTATACGGTAAGAAGGGAAATGTTTGTAGGGTTAAAATATAAATCATTCATCACATTCATGCAAATGAAATACGGGAACCAGTCTGTAAATTGCCTCTTCATCAAGATTTCACAAATGTGGGATATTGAGACCACTATTAAACCCACTATTAACAGACACAAACTAAATTTAAGCCAGCTTGTGTGGAAAGACTTTATAAAACACAGAAATAGCAGTAAATGAGTGATTTCTGAATCATCTACATGTAGACAATAACTATATAGTGCAAGATATATAATGATCTATCTTCGGAAGCTTCACAATATGCAGAAAGCTGTTGTTCCGATGTTTCTGCCATTTTTGTGCTTCTGACCGACTACACACAGCTTACTCCTAATTTTCCAGCAAGGCTTTTTATAATCTTCTTGCAAGCTGCTGCTCTTCCTTGGGCTATTAATTCGTGTTTTGCTACTTCGTTAATTGTATTTCATTCTTCATTGTCGTATATTTGTTGACTTCATCGATGATAAGTGTAAACTCCTCTTCGAAGATGACATTTTGCATAGCACCTTAGATATGTGATATGTGGTCTGCAATTGCATTGAGCTTTGATTCAGCTGATAAAATTTCCGGCCACAGGAATCAGTCCACGGCCTAATGCAGTGATTTCAAGGGTAATTGCAATGGCAGCAGCAATAATTGTTGACAATAGTACAATCCCCGCCACACCGGTGCACAGAGGCACAGCCATCAGTGTAGTGTCCACACCATCCACCGCGCTTACTGCGCACTTGTACTTTTTGTAGAGTGGACACCACTGTTCAGTCAACCTCAGCCCAAAAGAGATAGCAGGGTCACAGATATTTTATAACTCTGCCTTTTCCTTTGGGTAGATGAGTGAAAGGGGATACTAATAACCTGGCGGAAATTTTATCGCCATGAATTCAGTTTTAATAAATACCACTTTGTTATTCAAGTAGCAATCTCACCCGAAACGCTCCAGGGGCGGTACATTCAGCTGTTGTTCTAGGGACAGAAGCAAAATTACCTCGAGGTCAACAATAAACCAAAAGTCAACTGCATGACATCTATTAGTATCAGATACTTTACTGGATGTTTACAGTTTAAACTGTCATTAGCTCTACCTGCATTTATTACTAGCTTGATTGCATTCAAGCATATCAGTTTCAAAGAGTCACAAGAAAATTGTGAATATTACAATATTAACATTTTTCTTAATTAAATGTATACCTTTTCCTTTGTTTTAGATGCATTTGTGCTATTAATAATATTTGGTACAATCAATATTTCTACAAGAGTAGCTTATCATGTTTTGCAAGTAGACCAGAGATACAGTCATAGAATGAAGTCAGTGATCAAAAGTAGATTATACAAAAAGATAGAACAGACCAAGAAATGTTAATCACAATCTCCAGGATAAAGTTAGCCGTTTTGAATTATTCAACGTTTCTCTTGTGCTCTTCTGTCTACTGCCCTGAATGGGATCTTAGCATTTCTGGACATATTTTCGCTTGCAATCATATACCTTGTGTGTGATGAAATGACAGCATTTTCTGTTTTTCGTGATTGGACATTTGAATGGTAAACATGGGATGAACTGCTAAATATGAAGGTCATCTTGGCTGATACACTTAGTTTTTGTGAAACTTGGACGTTTGTGGCAGAAGTCAATTTATGATACACCGATTGTTTTAAAAGCTGTATTTGATTTAATGCTTTAAAGTCTTATTGTTTATCAAATTATAACTCTTGCTAATTGAGATAACTGGTTTTCTTCATCGTTGTGGTATGTTTGTTTCATGTACATTTTCTTTTGCTTTTTGTTTTAGCTATATCATTTTTGGAGCAGTATTTCTTGTACTCTTTCTTCTTCTACTTACATTTTCCTGCCATATGCTCTTTACCACGTTTGCTGTTACAAATAGTTCTCTACAACTCAATTAAGTTGCTTTTATTTCATCACATTTTGAACACATCTAGAAATCTATCTTTGAATTTAAGCAATTAAATTTCAAATTATTTTTCACTATTTATAAGTAATATTGTAAGTCAGCTTACAAGCAAACATAGTAAACTCATGTTTAGTTATCATTCCAAATTTATTTATAAAATAAACGGACAATGAAAAAGATAAAATAATGTACATGAAAATAAAGTTAGGAAAGAACATGAAAAGGTAATTTTACAAAAACTATAGTATTTATATAGAGTTCAACTTGACAAACAACTTGGAAAACGTTAACAGGAATTTCAAAACTCCATATCTGAATGTAAGGAAAGAACAAAATCACTGAAGACTGGGCAATGCACAACATCACAAGGTGCTTAAATCACTGCGTTAAAGAAAATAAACAAACTAATAAAAAATAAATTAGCGACAGATCATGTTGTAGCTGTTTTAAATGTCTTGTTAATTTTGTCAACAAGCAAAGCTGCTGTTTTTTAAGATAAGGAGATAACAAAGTTTGTACAAAGTAGATTCTTAGAGATCACAGAAATCGACAAAACTAAAGAGCAACCAGACTTTGTTTACATACAATCCTATCACTGTAATGCTTTAACTTTTTCTGCAATACATACCATACATTTAAAAAACAGGCAAATATTGAGTGAAACAAAAAAACATTATTAACTCTGTTAGCGATACAGTTGCATACAGCATGCTTTCGAAGAGATTGTTTAAGATGTCAGTAGGTCCACCATTAAACATGAATATGGAAGAAATTGTAGAACTAATTATTCCATTTGTATTTAGTTCAAAATCCACTACCTAATAGCCCATGTATACAGATTGATTTGAAGAAACTCTTAACGTTTACAATTTGTCCACTATCAGACATGGATATTCAAGAAAGCCAATTATTCAAGTTTCTTTTAGGCTATTAACAATTGACAACCTAGTAGCACATTAACTATAAACGAACAAAATTGTTCGTACTTCCAGACCTAAGGCTAGTTATGTTCCTATCTTGAAAAGCTAACAAAGAAAAATGGTAAAAATACAATAAAACAACCTGAAATGGCGAATCATTCTCATAGTGTGCAAAGTCTTCCTTTAGCACACCAACAGAGCATGGCGCAACATTACAAAGTCAATGAAAGTAGTGTCCACTACAATACTAACCTAAGTAGCTTCTGGGGGTAGACATTTCAAAATATTGTTATGGGTCATCATGCAAATGTACAACTCTGTAATTAAAGATTTCAGAGAGAATATGCATTGTTTGTTTGTCTTCTGCATCAAGGATAAACAAATGTATGGAAACTATCTGCATGGAAAATAATCTTGTTACAGATAATGTACAAAGAGAGATTATTGAAACTTTGAAACAGAATAATATAAGCAGCCTTTTAATTTGACTTGAATACCCTTTCGAACATGTGCATATCACAATTACAAGGTTCTGTCATGATTGAAAGAAAATGCATTTATGTTTTTGTCGTGATAGGCCGGTACGTCCTATTACCGCATTACTACTTAGAAAACGTACCCAAATAATTTCACTATATTTACTTTTTATCTTTTATCCTACTGCATCAGTAATCAACATGTGCATTTGTCACGGTGCATGATTTTAATTTCCAATCAGCGGGATTGCCAAAGTGCTGGATATTCCTAGGTGACCTCTAACGGGAGGCGCTGTAAAGAGAACTTCATATTATCACAGCAATTGAGAAAGACTGACTGTCGGTAATACAGTATCAAAAAGAAAATTGTTTTTAAAAAATCAGGAAATATTATATAAAATCAACACACTTAATAACAACATTTCAGCATTAAATTAATAAATTTAATCAAGATCTTGATATTCCTAACTTGTGGTAAATCCATGAAATAATTATGGTTTATGATATTCTTATGTTATATTACATGGTATATTTATGACCGAAACCTATGTAAACTTTAATTCTATGCTTCGTGTCTATAAAACACCTTTTATGAATTTCAAGGGATGACAGGGTTCATTAACTTGCCTTTATACTACTGATCTAAGTACCCACACTAAAAGAAAACTCATAAGTTTGACAATACACCCTTAATGGGCCCCCCACAAGTTAGATAACAGTTATTATCGAAGAGCATCAGTCAGGTCACCAATTCTGCTTGTATTGTTTAAATTGTGAAGCAGACGATTTGTAGACATTGTGCTTGGCACAACTGTATGATTGAAAGCACTAAAAAAGGGATTGGAACTGGATATGGTATGAATTGGATTTTATCCCTTACTCAAATTTGTACATCTAACAGAAATCTACGATTCTGTTGACCCTGAATAGGGTTATTCTTCAAATTTTTAATATTCATGGCAATGTGAACTTCCTGACATTATGTTTACATGCAGGTTATTCAGATGTTATGCATGGTGACATCACTGAACAAAAATGTTCAAATCCTGCCGTAATAGACATACTGTGGTAATAGGATGTGCCACTATACATAGTCAGTACAACGTTTTTATTTTAATGCTTTACATCTAATGATTGTATGATCAGTGTGCATTCATCTGTTGGTAAGCTTCCTTGTGACTGAATAAACAACATTTGTATATTTAGAACTGTAACATATTCTTATTACACAGTTTTGTTTTTTAAAATTGTATTTATCAGACATGAATGAAGAAAGTTTGGACCTTAACAAAAAAGACCTCTCTAATTGGAATATCATTTTTTAGTCATCCTTTCAATGTTCAAGAAAATTCTTATTCATTCATGTGATAGCAGATATGTTTTCTTTTGGTTAGTCATTAGCCACACAGAACTTGATGACATCCTTCATGTCAGTTTACAGGTTTTCCATCACAAGGTAGATAACAATGAATCGGTATCAGTCACTAGCAGTCTCATCATATTACCTTTTTTGATTTGGGTTTCAGTTTGTTGTAGAATTTGAACATCAACCATTTAAATAATTCTAGTGATTGGGTTTAAAAGCTACAACCTGAACCGCTGAAACCGAACCGTCGACCGCTCACAAAAATGACTGAGTCATATAATAATTAAACAAAGTTTAATTTCAATTATTTTATATAATCGTATTGAGTACATTGATATTCATCTGCATGCTAACTATAATTCAAAAACTGCTAGTAGTATTTAAGAAACCGACCTTTATGACAACAGTAATAGTAACTACCCATGCATTGGACCTAGTCTTGACATTATTTAAAATTTTGAAATCTGTCAGAGATGAATTGTTGTTGTCTCAATCATGAGTACTAATCATACACAAAATGCTTACATTCACACACTGATAATAGATATTAAACAGTTTAACAGAGGCAGATAGTTTGATAATCAGGAACACAACAACCACAAGGTGAGTTTAACAATAAACTAATGCAAGGAGGGAGGGATCTAATGAAAGGGTGAAGTTGCTCTCATTGGAGCCATGTTTAACCCAATGCCATGCTCCTTAGAAGGAGCTATTTGCAGATGTGTGACTTCTTTCTTGGTGTAACTGATGTTTTAGCAGTAACACTTGATATAAACTTGTCAATACAAATAAGTGAATATTTCTGCCATTGTGGTATTACTCTTACAGCTGAGAGAATAATATCTTCTGGAAAGTTTATCAACATCTTGGCAAATAATAATTACAATAAAAATGTGTAACTTCATGGTGCACACATTCAAGACTACAAACAGAACTTGGTCAATATCCTCAAATAGTTTTGTACTTACTGCAAAAGTTTTTAAAATATGGTAGCTAAAGGTTTAATTTCCCTAAATTGTAATTACAGTAAAGTATGATTGTTGGTATCTGATTTATGAATATAATGTTTTGGTTGTGAATGGAGGCATCAACAGAAATTCTGGACAATTGTACTGATATGCAGATACTGGACATTTGTTACTGAACTGCAAAGGGACTGAATTTCACTTTTGCGCAACTCTAAAGAGACTCTTAAGGTACTGCATGGTGACTTTAATATAGCTAAATCGTTCCTTTGCAGCATCATTGATATCAGTGGACATCGGTAAACTTCGGCATGGGAAAGGGACTGGTAATTGAACTAATTTTATAATAGTCCTATTGCAGTCTACAACTGAGAAGGGGCATAATATGAAATGTCTGTTGGCTACAGGTATAGGACACAAAAGGGATTAATGATGCACTGCAAATGGTAGTTTGAAACTGTACAACTGAACCCACTTCTGTGATTATATAAGACGAGTTATCTACAGTGTAAAATATTCTCTTGTGTTCTGAGAATTGTTCTGTTCCGTAGAACAAATTGGAACAATTTTTCCATATCCATGATGTTTGTTCATCTACGATTACATGAATCTTGAATTTTGTTTTATTCAAACCTTATGGTATTTTCCATCTCTGTAATAATCGTGATTCCATCGACAAGATGTCAGGCGGTGGATCGATCTGTCTGCACAGCACACATAGAAGGTGGCACATTAGGACCACCACATTAAAATATGAGTAACATGTCAGTATGTCTCTGTCTGTTTATGTCATTACTTAAACTGACTGGATGTAGTGTCTTTCAGTTTCACGTCCCTCCTCTGCTGTCTTCCACTCACAATATTTAATGCACACATATATGAAATTCATTTTCATTTTGTAGTGTCCTCTAGTTTTATCTTGAGTTCAGTCAAACCAGTGACTGTATTTGTCAGAATTGTATTTTGATGTTATCTGGTTATTTGTTTGTGTAGGTAGCTGAAATAATTATCTCAGTATTATATATATATACATATACATATACAGGGCCGAATTAAGGTTTTGGGGAACCAGTGGCACTTAGGATATGGGAGGGCTCTTGTGGACCTACAAATACACCTTGAAAGCAGTCTCTAAACTGTCTTTTATATGTGTATAATTATTATAGCTATATTATGCTAAGTATTAGACGGTTTAGACATATATAGCTATTGGGTAAATCACGGTATTTGGCCTTTTTGCAGCTTTTACATGTTATATCAGCATAGAAGCCACAGTTGTGGCCTAAAATACAATCTTAATGTCCAGAAACATATCGGGGTGCATGCTGTAGGTGTTTCCCAAGTTTCAGTTCTTTTCGAAAATTACATTTGTTTCCATCACCTGTGATTACACCCCCAAAATGGCCATTTTTTACCGTTATGCTGTTGCACTGAAAAATATTTCATTTTTCAACAAAGAATATTAGTATTTCGTTGTATTGGTAGAACAGAGTGTTGTCAGTATTCTTACAGAAAATTTCATCACAAAAATTTTAATGTATTTGTCGAAAGTAAAGGTAAACAATTGGTGGATATATCAATAACAATGTGGAACCTGTACTTTGTTATGCTTTTTTATATTCTTGTTACCCTCTTCTAGTTATGTCTGTAATTATTAGGAAAGATTTCATATTATTTTACTGAATTTCATATATAAAAGTTAAACTATAGTTATAAATGCTGCAGAAACCAAAGAAATGTCAGATTGGAGTCTGAATTTTTTTTTACGGACTTCCACTGAAATAAAACCTAGTGCGGAAAAATTTGTAGTGTCCGTAACCACTCACAGTTTTCCTATTTTTAAGACACTCACAACAGTTTTATTAATTTTGGTTATACATACTGTGGATATGGTTTCAAAAATATACAGGTCATGGATATATTTTTCATTACAAATTTCCTGATGGACAAAACATGGTTAAGGACACTACAAAAAACTGTAATGTCCGTAACCAGAAAATATATGTAATAGTTCTGGAGCCATTTTTCAAAACTTTAACCATATCAAACTAAAACTTTCCATATTATTAGTATTGCATCATCTTTGGCTGAAAATATTCAATGTTACAGGATGATGCAACAATTTCCTTATGCAATATTGCATCATTAATTGTTTGTCTGCAAAAAAAGAAAAATAAGTCCTTTGTATTTGCATCCAAGTAATACATTCCAGCAGCCTTGGCTTCAACCAAGTCACTTAGAAGCATGGAGGGATTCCTCAACATCATTACAGACAAGAAATTATCTGTCAAAGTTGAAATAATGGTAAGTATGAAAGTGAAATACTGTACCAATATTTTCTGTAGAGTCCGTAACCTATATTAGGCAAATGAGATATCAATGTTTTATGTCATTATTATGCTCGAATGCAGCACTTTTTGTGTTAAACTGTGCTTTATCATACATATTTTAAATACTTAAATCAATACTTTTTGCTAAAATTAAATTTTGTTTGATTATTGAATTAAAAATAGCGAAATTTAATGAAAAGTTAGAATAAAAGTAATTATGTCCTATTTTTCCCCATTTAGTACACTTTCAATCTTTCCTTCAGACTAGTATATGACTGTTTTCAATACATGCACAAACTAACTGACACTAAAGGGTTTCAAATATGTGTACATATCGATGATGTTAATATGATACTAAAAGGTTACAGACACTACGCATTGTAAACATGTATGTTTTAAATGTTCATACTATAATACACATATGTATTAAATGGTCATACTGATATAAAAGCCCTACCTAAACAAGATTTCTTTTCTACAAAAGGGTTTTGATGAGTAAAATGTTTTAATTCCTACAAATCCTGAGAAGTCTATTAAAAAGCTTGACATGGTTGGTATTGTATTAATAAGTAGACACAAATATTTGCAAATGAAAGTGCAAGTAATAACCTCTTGGTTACACATGACACAGGTTAATGATATTAATAACTGGTAATGCAGAAGCACTATGTTAAGGTACAACTTCAGTTTGATAATGTTACAGATTTCTAATTCAGGTTGTTTTATTTCCTCAACAGTATCCAATATGGATTTAAGATCATCCAAACTATCCGGAAACCATGAAGCTGGTGGACATATAGAGAGGGAAAAAACAGAAACAGATGATGTAATGAAAAGAAGAAAAAATGCCCTTAAAGTGAAAGCCGGGAGGGCAAAACAAAAGTTAGACAAGTCCAGAGATGAAGAATTGAAGGAACGGGACAGAGAAAGAAAGAAAAGAGCAAGGCAAGAAGAAAATGAAACAGCCAAGTCCTGTCCAGAGAAGCTACAATTACTTAAACAGAGAAAATGCAATGAAATGCAGCAGTACAGAGAAAAGGTCAAAAACAAGAAAACATTATTGCAGGGCAACAATAAGTGTGCAGACAGAACAAACAATACCCCAGAAGAACAGATGAAAACTAAGACACAGACATCACTTCTAAAAAAGAAAACAGCTGTTCAAAGAACCCAAATATGGAGATTGAGAGTCCAACTGAAAGAAAGTGAGCAGGGTTCGTCAAACAACTCAGAACTAGATCTTCCAGTTCGTCACAGCAAGATGGGAATATCTTTTCTTCCAGATATTCCAAGTACAGAAGTCTGAGGAAAGTGAAATCAGCTCTTCCAAAAACTCCAAAGAGAAAAGCTGAAGTATTAAAACATTTGATTAACTCTAAATCTACCTCAAAGATTCTCACACAACAGAATGTTATTGCAAGTCCAGAATGCAGAAGAAAAATTGAAGTAGCAGACACAATACTTAAAAGAATTCAGGAAAGTCTAACTGAAGTGAAAGAGCCAACAGAAAAGAGAGCAACAAAAGGAATGCATATAACATCATTAGTGGAGATGTAATTAAGAGGGGTCGCTCTGGGACAAACACAGTGCTAAAGAAACACCTCAGTTTGTTTGTATATATTCATTAAACACATAACTTCATTAGTTTTGCATAATACTGATATCTTGACGTTATAATTTGATATGAAAGGTTCATAATTTCAGTATTGCAAGACTGTTAATGTACTCTAGTTAATAACAAATGTACCAATCTTCCAAGATTTAATTATCTTTTTCAATTTCTATTTAATGATAAAGGAATGAAAGAGATTATTTAAGCAGAACATGTCAAAATAAGTTCATTCATTTCGTGAATTATGTAGTGTCCGTAACTGTTTGGACCTTTTGTCTGGTACATTAATTTAATTTTTTTCACATGCATTTCTGGAACTTGAACATGTGGTTGATTATTGCCTATAGGTTCAAACAACAATATCAAAGCAATATTTTCCATTTCCCTTGACCTTGCTAGTATATTCTGATAAAGTTATGCTCCATTAAAATAGTGTTTCAGCAAATGTTGAAGAGAGAGTAAGGTTTTATTCGCCTATGACCTATCTAGTCACATCAAAGTTATTATTTTTGTTTGTTTATGAGTTCAAGTTTGTTTTATTACAAACAATTAAATGTTCAAGTGAAAACCATGACTGACTTTGCTTGTTATAATCACCCTGTAGTGTCCGTAACCAGAACCTACTCTACCTCCAGCAAACAAGAAAAAAATAAATTTGCTATTTTCTCTTCAACAAACCATTAAAGTTTCAGAGGTTCAAAGTGTTGAACTTCCAAAATCAAGTTGTTCAACAGAATTCTGTGAAGTTGAAATTTGACCCCCATGTGTAACACATCTGGGCCAAATACCGTGATTTACCCGTATACATAGTTGATTAAACACATGTAATTTTATCCACGGCAACCAGGGCTCCCCCTATCCCCCATGACTAGAGGGACCCAGAGCACATGCCCCCTCTGCCCCCCTTACTTGCACTTTTGCTCATTTTCTGTGCAAATTTGGTGTGTCAAATAAACATTAAATAATGTTACCGATTCTACCTCTGTTCAATACATTTAGTGACTTTGCTCTGAGTATGTCATTTCACATGTCTAATCATTAAATCTACATTGAGTATTCATTGAACCAAATCGTCTAATTTGTTTAAATTTTTTCTTCACAAGTTTGTTGGAGGCAGTAAAAATCTGTATTTGTTTAAACTGTGATTCAATGAGTCTCTTTGTGAAAGTAACGCATTACCTTTTTTTTTTATAGATTATGTATTATCGTGTCCCTGAATGATACTGGTTAGGACTATACTCATGATTTTTGCAACGAATAAACTGAAATTTGAAACCTTCAACTTTTTTTTTTTTTTTTTTTTGTAAATGAATGATCTGAAGTGTTTTTTTTTTTTTTAATTATATTAACAAAACTTTCACGATATGAAGTGTAGTTTGCCTCATTTGCATCAGATCTTGAGCTTAATATATTTCTCAGTCGAACATAAGGAAAAATGTGCATTTTGAATTCATAATCCATGGCAGACCAATGAATTAAATGATGAGAACAAATGGCATTGGTATGTGTCTAGTTTTACTATAAAAAATGAACAACATAAATATTGGTTTGAATAAATACAAAAATATTGAAAATTACACATTTCATTTATAAACTTCTCAGAATTAATAAATTTCTGTCAAACATGCTCGTTGCTAAGCGATCGGTGTAAAAGAGACAATTTTCATGACTTTTTGTGACTTCTGTAAAGAGGTGCTTACAATGTTTTCTACTTTACTTCGAAAATACTTTAACAAACTTTTCAGATCATAGGTGGCACATGTTCACAGACAATTGTACCTTTTAAACTTCTTATCGTCGACAGATTTTAATGTTCACACACAAAATGGCACATTTTGTTGATATTTTGGTATGTCATTTTTTATATACAGATAATAAAACAAAACATGATCTTCAATTTACAACAAGAAAGACATTCTACATTGACAATATAGAAATAAATCACGTGTTAGAAGACATAAGTGTAGACTCCTTATATATAGATATGAACAAACTGATCACATGCTATAGTTTATTCTGTTTTAACACAACCATACATGTAGACATCAAAATAAGAACAATTACAGTAAAACCTGTCATGAGCGACCACAATCGTAATGCACGGATCGATTTTATTATATAAACGCACTGTCATGAGCGACCACCTGCATAACGCGACCAGCGACCGTGATTTCTTGGCAAAATATGCATTTCGACACTGCTATGAACGACCGCATCACAAAAAGAGAGATAAACACAACTGACCTTTATTTAACCCTTTGTAACCACGACCGCTTAAGAAGCAAAGACGTTAAGAACAAAATCCAAAACTTAAAAACAAATTAGGCTGGCTACCGGTTTCTTGAATTGTACAAGTCATGCATGAAGTATCATATGTTTTAGATTGTAAACCAGACTAGAGTACATGCTGATTGCTCATTCGGAAATACCTCGGCTATTTCTGTGAGACTAAAGTATGATCCATAGGATTTCCCACGTATGGCAGCTTGTTCTAAAATAATACTGCTATGAACGTCCCTATCACTAGAACTGAGACAAACACCACTGACGTTTATTTTATCCTTTGTAACAACGACCACTTCCAAAGTAAAGACTCTTCTCAAAAAAAAATTATAAAAACAAATTAGACTGCTACTGGTTTCCTAACTTTTGCAGGTCATGCATGTAGTTTCCTTTGTTCTAGACTGTAAACCAGACTAAAGTACATGTCACTAACTGCCATTGTAGTGCCAAAGACAATATAGCGGTCGCATACATCATTTATCTTTCGAGTTAATCCGTAATGCCTGCAGTGAATGAGGTCTTTGTCTTTGTCTTTAATACCAGTAGGTGAGAATCGTTTTCCGGATTCGATTGTCATTGTGAAAGGAAAGTGTTGTTTGTTGGGGTGATTTTGAAGTTACAGAGATTACTGCCCACACACCAAACCGTGATCTGTTTACCTTAGTGCAGCCGGTTACACCCTCTGTTTATAGAGTTAATCCCTTTGTATCGTCAGTGAATAAAGTCTTTGACTTTTTTCTCTAAATAAATTTGTTCTGTTTCTGAATAAATTAATTGTGTCTTTTTATTTCATTCATTGGTACATATACATTGTATAAGTATTCCATATTTCCCCAAAGCTTGATCAAAACCGCTACAGTAGTTATTGCAATTGATCCCTTATAACATTAACACCTAGCACTTTAATAACAATGGCAGAACCTCCAACGAAAAAGAGACAAATTCTAACATTGGAGGACAGAATTAATGTAATTGAAAGAAGTGAAAAACGGGAGACCGTTTACAATATAGCAGCCACTTGAAAATTCGGTAAAACTCAAATTTAGGGTGTTATAAAAGACAAGGAGTCAATTAGAAACAAACTCATATGTTAATACTAGTACATGTACGTGTGATCATTAAATATAAATGATTCATGTTTAATGATAGATGTATATCTTTATTACTATTTAAAATTATTTTCAGATTAATGCATGCAATATTTTAACAAGAACTATGAACAAAGAATGCAATAAATGTACATGATTGTGCTTATTTTTCCCTCTTAAACAGTGCTGAATTTCGACCTTGGAAACTGGTCTTTTGTACAAACCTGTTATGAGAGACCACCTGTCTTGAGAGACCGCTTTTTGCTGGCAGAAGGGGTGGTCTCTCATGACAGGTTTAACTGTATGTCATTTAGAAATCAATGTCATTAATCCTTTGACATTATATAAGTTTGTAAAGTTACATTATGTAGCTGAAATCTAAGCTACAGACACAATTCACAATTTTAGGACCTATAGTAAGCTGCTACTTATTCACTAGTTTCGTAAGGAGTGAGATATGACCGGAAGTAAGAATAGTCATTTGATTTGCATGATACATATTGATCAGGAATATTTGAGTTTAGGAATGTATATGAGAAAAAAGTCATGTTCAACCAATAAAAAGCAATATCCATACACTTTAAAAGACACATTGTTTTTGGTATCTGTAACAGCTGGAACCTTATTAATAACCTTCTCCAAAAAATTCAATCTTTAAATTATCATGTGAGAAATTGATAGTTTTTTATCTCATTGAGCTGAATGTTAAAATTAAATTTTCAGATCCGCCCAGAAGCAAAATGCTTGGATAGCATGAACTATCGAAAAATTGGAAAATTGATGAAAGGACTCAATATGGATGTCACCGATTCCACTGAATCTGATAAACTTAGACTAAAACAGCGTTTGTTCAGTGGGCAGCTGGATGATTCATGCGGGCAGAAGGTATGGCCTCTTATTCAACCTTTGGAAATCACTTTTTAAAATTGTGAACAGATAATAGCTGGATACAAAGGTAATAGTTACAATAATAAGCAATGACGAATCAAAACAAATCCATATGGGATTCATATAATATGTTATTTGTTGTCAAGTTTCAAAGCAAGGCATCAAATGGAGCTTATTATTTGAAGTCTCACATTCATCAACTGAATAATTGCTAAAAGAAAAGAAAATCTGAGAATAAAAATAGCACAGTGCTAAAAATAGTGTATGTTCTAGGTGTTTTGAGAAAACAAAATAGTGTATGTTCTAGGTGTTTTGAGAAGAGAAAAAAGAATACTCTTTGCATTGTTTTACTTATCCCAAACATTCTTTGTAAGTTTTGCGACAAGCCGATTTGTCATCCATGGCACAAATTGCTGATTTCATTACAAGAAGGTACTTGTCTTCTCAGGTATCATACAGATGGGAAGGTATTTTCATTACAGCATTTTCATGTGCATAACATTGCTATTTTTCTTTAAGCACCCACAGATAATTGAATTCATATCCCTTTTCATTTCTCATAAAAATGCTCTTACTAAGAGTCTTAGTTATTTTAGTTACAGAAAACACAACAGATTCTATATTTCTCAAAATGCAAGAATAAGAGTATCAAACGTCATTCAGTAACATAAAACTAAAAATAGAGAATGCAGTAAATATAATTCAAAATGTTTTATAAATAAGAATTAGCATTTTTTAAATTAAGTTAAAACAATAAATAAATAAATAAATAAAAACGAACCTCATGCACGCTCTCTAACAATTTTAACCCAGGCTAGTTGAATTTAAAAATAGCGCGCTATTTTACTGTTATGGCTATTGCAACACCTGACAGTTGCATCACTTCTGATCTTGAGTTAACTAAGTACATGTAATTAGAAACAATAGGTACCAATCAGTAGTATTCCTATTTTTAATTCATTGGCAGTCCATTCAATCAGAATAATACCTCTATCAACATTCACCTTTTGCAATCATTATCATCAGAATTATCTTCTGAATCGACAGCAATAGCAGCAATGGTTACTAAAGGTAGTGTGAAATAATTACTGCTTAGGCGAGTCACAAATGTGAGTGCTTCTGGATCATCAACATTTAGCTTAAGAAAACATGTTCAAACAAAAGGAGAAACAGCTAGTTTACTTTTCAGCTCCATTCGACTAAATTTCTGGTCATATATAATTACCAATAGCTTGATAGGTAGGCCTGGTGAAATGTACTAACATACGATCGTTTACTTTGAAATCTAGAGCTGGCTATCACACAAAATTTTGTACCACGGTATACCGCCGTATTTCTGAACATACTGTGATACGTACCATGGTATACCACAATTATATTAGGGACCAGGAATGAAATGTTTTGGGGCAGGTGCATGACCCTTTTTTTATAACAAAAAATTCCGTCTGTCAATAGCTGGAAAAGATCTCTTATTCTGATTTATATCAAAATAACAACATTTTATATCCATTATATTATTGGGAAAAAAAAATAATTATCTTGAGAGAAAATAAAATAAAATATCTAACCACAATAAAAAGTCGCAGCTCTACCCCACTCCTCGAAAACTAAATGGTCAGTGCCTTATAGTCGACAAATTTGCTGTTTTTATGTTGATTTTTGTATAAGTTGTAATCTGAAAACTGTAACTGAAGTGAGATGATTAAGTTTACACTATAGCTGAGACCTTGCAAAAGACATTGTGCTGACATTAGAGAGCTTGTTGATAAAAATAGGAAGTGTTGACACTGAAGCCTACAATTCACTGGCTACACTATTGGTATAATAGGCAGATAAACCAATGAATGCAATGCCAACACTCGGGCACAATATTTATAAGAGAGGGCCAGTAAACATAAAACACACTCAACAACCGAGCAAATATTAAGTGGACTTGAGAAATTATGTAAAATTCCAACAGAAAACAACTGCTCTCCCAAAAATCTTAGGATGATTGGCAGTCTTACAAAGGAATATGTGTACTTAACACATTAGTCCAAAAGTTGGATTTGGCGCGAAATATCTTTCACAGCACCCCATTTGGCTACCACGTTGGCATACGTGACATGTGTCAAACGTGTGATGAAAGAATCATAAATATAATTATATTTGTAATATTTGAAATTTATTTGTGACAAATACAACTGTTTTGTAAACAAAATAATAATAATTTTTTAAAATTATTTTGTCATGAAAAATAAAAACATGCTGTTAATATCATTAAATTCGTAACAAGATTACTTGGAAATTTCCATACATTCCTTACTGACAGAAACTACCAAAGTACCGGTACAGTAAAAAAGTAATACGTACCACCGGAAAAAATACTTGGGTAAACTGATATACCGGTAATACCGCGCACCTCTATTGAAATCAGTTACAGTAAGTAATACAGTTATTCTGATTTTAGATTAAAACGTACAAAGTATAGATTATTATGCAGTTCTTGACGTTACATTTGATGTAGTAATCATTTTCTTTGGTGATAGTTACATTCAAATAATAACTATTCAACTGAAACCTTATACATGTGAAACAAAACGAGGTAAAGTATATAAATTTATTATATCATTTTCTTACAATGACATAACACACTCTCGAGGTCCATTTTTGTCAGACAGGCATATAATTTTAGACACTTTTTAATTTCAGCTGCGAGGTATGCTTGATAAAACAATGAAAGTATACAATGATATGAAGGAAAAACTGCTTGGTTGCTATGAAGACGTAATACCTCTCATCATGGATAAAACATTCAGGAAGGAAATGAGTGAAGCTGCAGAAATCAGGTTTCCAAACTTTGAGACGCAGTTACAAACGAAAGGAAATTTCCTCCAGAACATTCCAGATACATTTGAAATTGTTTTCACTGGTATATCCCTTTTTGCACTACATAAGGAATACAATGAAAAAGCGGACTATGATATGATACAATTATATTTATTATATATCTATAAATTATAATAAGCTGTAGCACTTTATATATCGGTAATCTTATATAAATTCTATATGAACAACTTGTATTTCCGATTCTACATCACAACAGTCTAATACACTGTAGCTACTTTATGGCATCACAAGATGAGCAAACATTAGTATAGGAATGAAAAACGTGTTTTACACATAATTATGCATATCATAAAATCAAGAAAGCCCAGTGTCATTTTAGCAATGTTCACAAACATCTTAAAGTACCCACCAGTTGTCATTGGGAGATTTCAGGCATCCTTCAGTTCCACGTCCGCATCAAGTGTGAACATAGTGAAATTCCTCTTGAAATGTATCATGGCACAAAGCTATTAAATTGCAATTTCACATTCCTCTACCTGTATCCAAAAAAGTCTGCAATACGAAAGAAGATTAGAATTGTTGACACTGACACAGAGTAAATGCAATGTAAATACACTCATGAGAATATGTACATGTGTATCTAGTAATATGGCAGCATTTCTGTATAATTAATACAGTCAAACCACATTACCTATTATGAATGTCTGTAAATGAACATGACATCGGAAAAAAGCTTGTACAATTGATTGCTTCCTTTTTACTATAAATTACGAACATTTGCATAAATTACATATAAGTATGATACAGAAGTTGGGAAAGAGGTACAGAATGATTGGTATGGTGAATTGGCATTTAAGAATCACTGCATTGATATACATAACAATGCATACAGTTTATATTTCTTTATATTGGTGATGTATAACAAGTCTCAAATTTAATAATATGTCAGTTCAAACACATAACATAGACACATTATGTAATATTGTCTTCGGTTGCTATATTGTCTACAATCAAAGAAATGTCAATTTTATTTTCACTGTGGGATCTATTGGGAGCACTCTTTCCATGTATCTAATTTGCAATTAATAAATTGTAATTCAGAGTGTGCTACATCTATGTCATAATGTAAATGAGATCGATGCTGTTCAATCAGGGTAATGCAAATGAGATCGAGGCTGTTCTATCAGGGCAATGGAAATGAGATTGAGGCTGTTCTATCATGGCAATGGAAATGAGATAAATTTCAATCTTTCTAAGAGTTAGAATTCGGCTATAAGCACAGCATGTCATTAGAATTCCTCTAGTAGTAATCAACAACACTCCGTGTGATTTGTGGCAATAGATTTGTATTATTGTTTGAATAGTATCCATAACTTTTAGTAGAAGATGCAAACAATAAGAGGAATTATTTTTTATTGGAAAAGGATTCTTGATTCAAGCAATAAATAGGTTTCTGTTCACCTCTTGTCCTATTTCATAAAGGGAACAGATCACTTAATTATGGTCTTTTATTGTAATAAGACTTTGTCAGCAGGTTGAATCGCGTAATGGATGCATATAGTTGAAAAGACTATCATTTTTAAGAATCTGAAGGACGTACATTCAGTCAGGTTTCATTTCAATTATATTTTCAAACCTATGCATGAAAATATCGTTGTTATTACAGGTGAAACAAGTTCGGGTAAGAGTACATTTCTAAATGTACTTCTAGGAGAGCGCATACTGCCATCTCACACATTGCATACAACCGCGTGCATATATCGGTTACACAACAGTACGGACAGAAGGATAGAATATAAAGACGAAAATGGGACTAGGCAGAAAATACATCTGGAGGAAGATTCCAGTAAACTAAGGGAACATCTAGAATCGATGACAAAGCAGTTGTTATCAAATGATGGAGAGCACAAACCCCTCCAAACCTTTGATGTATATTGGAAAATACCTTCGCTGCACGTAAGTTTGATTTACAACGTTATTGACATTAATCCATCTATTTTATTTCAAATGTACACATCCACAAAAACAATAGTGAAATTGTTGTTGACTGTATCGTCTTGTTCCTCTTCTCTGCTACATAAAGAACATTTTTTCTGTGAAACTAAAATGCCCTGAAGAGTTTACTCTGTGTGAGAGTACTATCATGCATATGTTTTTGTGCATGTGCTTTCGCTTGCATTACTGTATGGACAAAGTTGGAGCTGGAAGATTATTGGTATTATTCGCCAGTGGTCAAGGGAGGGAGGGGGGAGATTATACTTTATATTTGACAATTTCGTGCTTTAGTTTACTTTTTCCGACCCTTTCAAGCCTGCTGTCATGTCCAAAAGATGTGTATCTCACAGAAAACAAACAAAGCAAGGATTGTACCAGCAGGAGTTTTAAAACTTTTTTATTTACTAGTCAACCGAAACCCACTCCACCCCACTGCCAACCGCCTTACAGTAATTAGTTTTTGAATTCTTTTTTGGTACTTCAGTCACGGGTCGAAATGATGGTAACGATGGTGATTGAAGTCCCAACAAACGTGACCAAAACGTAATTATAAACAGTGGCAAAACTAAAACATTAAAATATACACACCGGATGTTCTGGATTTTAACGTGGTTTCCTTGGTAGGATGTTTACCGCTCATCCAAGCATGATGTTTATTAAGCTAGGTGTGAATTAATATCAGCACTCAACACCATACCCTCTATCAGCCAGGTGAGAAATGAATGTTTACTTGTTCACGCATGTATATTTTTAGATGAAATACATAGATGCAAAGAGATATTTCTGACAACCCCCTCTTCTGCCCGGTGTAGACAGCAGGGAGGCTAGATAATTAGTTGGTTTACACTAATTATTAGAAGTGCCGTAGTATGTCCATTGGCTAAAATGTACACCTGGAGTATTTTATTGATGCTTTGGTTCCTTTGGCTACTTTGACTGTAACATTCTTGGTTTTGGTTGGGTTGGGTATGTAAGCATCAAAGCCGGCTCGCCAGAACATAAAGTGCTAACATTGGTGCTGGTAGTTCACAACAATTAAATCCCAGCGACACAAACCGGATGCATTTATTGCCACCAAGAAACTGACGTAGTTTTGTCACTGTTAAGTACACAGCCTTTAATGCAGTACTGGTACCTGTGCTGGCCGTGCTAACAGCGACAACTTCGCAGCTGGAGATAAAGGGTTTCGGGGCAAACAGGGACAATGACTATGTCCCGTCACCACGACTCCTGTGGAGGCTAATGAAATTAAAACTGTTGCCCGTTACATTGATAGTGTAGTTGTTGTTGCTGAGTGTAAAACCACCAACATTTTGAAAGTCGTGCGTTAAATCCGCTGGCCTTGCTAACAAAGACAATCTTGCGACCGGGGATTTCAGTATCTGGGGCAAATGGAGATGATGGCCCTGAAACACCAGTGGCGCTGCCGCCAAAGAAGCCAAGACCACCTATACTCACAGTTTGCGAGTACTATGGCTCAACTTCAAGGTAATAATGCACTCCAAAATATTAAATGGTGTTTCTTTTAGGTCTAAAGTACGTATTGAGAGCTCTTGGATATGGCCTTTACGTAATCTGCGCCAATGTAATTTTCGTATAATAGTACGCGTATACCAGATAAACTCACCACCCACAGTAAAACATTGTAGTAGAGTACTTTTTTCAGTCAAGATATTACCAGTTATGCTTATCTGATGAAGGTGGACATAGAGCTGTGGGATGTTGATGAATGCCAGGGGATTAGGTTCTACGAGTGGGTACCCTGATACGATGGTGTGGTCACCGTCGAACCCAAAGATGCGGGCCAGTGGCAAGGGATCCATAGAGTTTGGCTCAGAGGGTACGGGAACGTGATGCTGTCACACCCAGTCATCGTGTTGTAGTCCGCACTCATTCCAGGAATGGCATCCTGGGTTACTTTCGGGAGCATGTTATAATGCCCATCCGGAAAAGCGTCCTAACTATGTTGTTACCAAGTGGCGGTCCTCTGTTAGACTATTTCATCTGGTGGCATTTTCGAAATATTCCACCACCTGCTGTGCAAAACAGTTAATATTGCCGCCACTGAGGGAAGCTAGATTGTTAGGATTAGGTTCCCGCACTTCATAGAGACTGTATATTTCTGTACCTACCAGATAGGCATTTCTGTAGTAAGGCATGTCAGTGCTGGTGAGGAGTTTGAGCCTTGTTTCACACGTTAATGTAACCATGCCTCTGCCCCTGCTCACCTCTGCCTGCACTGGATCAAACTCATCCTCTGCTTTCCACACAAGTTCTTGTCAGATAAACTTGAGGCGAATAAAATAATCCTTGTCTGCCTGCAGGGCTGCAAAGAGGGCGACCGCACACGTAGTTCATCAGGCCATCAAGGACCAGGCGTCCTCCTCTCACCATGAGGCCTGGCGCGATGTCGGTGTTTGCAGTCTCTAGTGGGCTGTCCGTCTTGATACAAAACATAATGTAGACATACTCCTCTCTATTGACCTTGAATCCATTCTTGGCATCAAGGAAGCTGCGATACCAATCCCGTTCAAGTCCCTGGGGATATGTGCTTTTGGCAGTGCTACCTGAACCAAATCAAATGGTCTTTCAGGCGCTCGATCAAGTGCTGCAGACTGCAGGTGGTAGTGTTTTTATATGAGTTGCTGGAGGGCCTAGTCGCTCTTAGGGTACTGTGGTCAAACCGCTGTTAATTCCTCGTATTTGTCGCGTGCTGCGCATGCATTTTCTGTGCGTTCCTTTTGTGCAGATGCCATTGTTCATCAGTATGCACTTTGCAAGGCACTTTGTAGTTGCTATGTTATGTGCAGGTTGCAGTGTGAAAGGCTCCCATAGGTCTTTCAGCCAAGGAATTATACATGGGATAGCGCCACCTACTGTACTTCTCTATTCATGCCACCAGCAGAGCTTTCAGCCTGTGTTTTTTTTTTCACTGCCACAGTTTTGGCACCACTTCAGTACCAACCACATCCCTCTTTTGCATTCTCAGCAGGGCGCTGGTGGTATATTTCCCTTTCTCATCCTCTGCTGGCACAATTTGCAGTGCTCATAGATGCAGGCAACCCTCACTGCACCATATCCCACACCAGCAACCACATGCATGTGTTATTTACTTTCATTCCTCAGTATGCATGCAGCAAGAAGCCACTCACATGTTGTCATACTGCCCCGCCCCCCCCCCCCTTCTGGTACAATGGACTATCACTGCTGTGGCTAACATTGGACACAATATTTTTGTGTTCAACGAAAACCCCATTTGCTGAACTCCACACATGAAGGCGGTACTTTTCCCAGAGCACTTGAAAAGGGATACCTTTGGCCCAATGTTAGCCACAGTAGCCTCAGAGACTGAATTTCACATGTGGAAATATTATTCTGCCCGGAGCGCTTGAAAAAAGTCCGCCTTAACTTAAGCTAGTTAGGTGGTCAAAATGGCTTGGTCTGATCAATCAGCTAGTCAAGCCAAACATAAGATCATATTTTAGTGATAGGTTCAATTTCATTAATCTCCAGATTCTAGATGGCTACTATTCCAATTTAATGAAACATGTAGTTGCATAGTGAAACCTTATAAAGGGCATAGTCTATGAAGGTGGTGGCTAGAGTCAATCGATTAATGATTCTATTTTACTAGAATATATGCCCTGTGTAACGCGGACTTGACACAATCATTGTAAATCTCTGTCCCCTTGTTAGAATCCAAGTTGGGTGTGAATCACAGTTGACAAAATACTGTTTTTCCAATATATTCAATAGTGAAATACCTGGTCTCAAATTAATCCAAAATTCAACCAGTGACTCTAAAGGAGAAACTAGTTTAAGTCAGGAAAATTGGCCTCAATTTTGCATCACTGAATCAACTGATGGGAATCAGAAGCTAGCAAAGTCATCGCCTTTTACTTTAGCAAAAACACTTCAGAGCTTGGTCAGAGAGCCAACAAGTATAAAATAAAATAAGCTCATGCCAATTACTTGTAGAGTGCAGCTTCAGAGCTTACTCTGACAATCTGCTTAGCTTCAAGTGGTTTGTGGACACACCCATTAAGATATCTCCACACAAATCTTTCAACAAGTTTTGATGTGTCATACAATCTAAGGATTTAGACAGCTGCGGTGAGTCTGAGATGATTCAAAACATCTTAGAACTTAAAACGTCTCCCAATCAACATTCTCTGTAACAGCAAGTTTATTTCCACCAACACTTAAATGGTGATGTTCGACTTCGCCACCTTGTCTACATCGATCATGGCTGGATTTTGAGCATTCAAATAGACTATTTCATGCCAAATTAACTGCGGTACTTCAACTGTCAAATGGCCACCACAAAGATATCTGGAAAAGAAAACAAGTTTGCCGTAGATGTGGACAAGAGCGTCATGTTGGATTGGTATGCCACGGAAAAATCTCCTGTGCGAGTTTCCAAGACAGTTTCATGTACGCTGGAGACTGTGGAAATTTGAGAAGGAGATACAATGCATGTAATAGAAGAAAGGCATGATTTATCCAGAGGCCATATAATTTTTGGAAGCCACAACTACACTAAATACTGCTGACAAATCCTACTCCAGCGCAGCTAAGGTGGAGAAGGAATTTTCCACAATTCATGTCTGCACCCCGATAGACATTTTTACTGGTCACAAGATGAGATCAGTCTTTACATTTCTCAAACCTGTGCAAGCAATCATCCAGACCAAGAGAAAGCAGAAAAGGCAATTAATCAATGTAATAGTGTGCGACAAATAAGAAGCCCGATGCTGCAAGCAAGAAACCAGTTACATCTATCCACAAAACAAACAACAAACTACCAGTATGACACATAAAACTTAGCACTATTAGCGAGAAATCTGTTGGATCCAACTCGCATGAAAATGTACATGTAAACTCCAAACAGAGAATTAAAGAATCTACTAGACTTCTCAAAGGATCTGTAGATCGTATCAAGCCTTTCAATAAACTTGGAAATCTAGAAAGTATTGACACTGAAGAGTCCTCTGACAATGCACAAAAGAAGGCTCTCAGAAGTCCCGTACTTTCGCCACTTTCATACGTATGTCTGACATAATAATATAGTTGAATTGCCAAGGTTTAAAGGCAAATATTGATGAAATAAATCTTCTACTTAAAAAATAAGTCCCAACAGCTGTTTTCTTCATAACTTTTTAAGGAGAACAATATGGTTAATCTTAAAAGATTCATAACATACAACAAATTTTCAAGAATTACTTACAAGCCCACTGGAAGAGTGTACATACTTATGAATAACAAAACTCATAACATCCTAACTTAACTTCAGTTTTACATAACATGCTATAGACGTTCGTGTATTTATACACAAACCTCTAACACTTTGCTCAATATATATTCTCGCAAGCACTTCCCAGTGAATCTATCTAATTTTAACAACCTAATTCAACAGTTACAAGCACCTTTTATTTGACTTGGTGACTTTTAACGGCTACTGTACACTTTTGGGTTGCAAGGATATCGGAGAGAGAGAGAGTGAGATAGAAGACAGAAAGCAAAAGATTTTGTTGCAATGAAAACCTTTTTTTATTTAATGTTAATTCGTTTACCTACACACATCCTGCAACATAATTCTACTCCTCCCTGGATCCAACCATCTGCAATTCATCTCTTGTACTTAACTTCTCTTGCGACTTTGCTGGCGACCTCTATAGTAGTGATCACATTCCAGTATATGTAAGAAGCAATAGACCCAAACCTCAAGGACAAGTGTAGAGATAAATATTGAATAATGCAGATGGGCAATCTTTCAGTTCCTTTGAGAATCAGATTTGACAATTGGTCGTTTTGAAAACATAGACATTCCGATACTCTCATTTGCTAACACACTCCAGCATACAACACAAAAACCATAGGCGATTCCTAAATTTGTCAACAAACCATTTTTTCATGATACTTATAAGGATGCCATCAAGGAACTAAACAAGGTCTTTAGAGACATTAATGCCAATGTAACAATTCAAACACTTAATAAATCTTCTATATTCCTGGCTAAAAGCTGCTGTGCCATTCAGGAGAACAAAGGGAAAGATGGATATGGCGTCTGAGGCTATATGACGGTTCAAGGAGTGGATAAGGCTGTTCCAAATGAATGTAATCAAATATGTGTTCTTTCTCAGGAACATAATACTCAAGGTTTATATATTTTCTGCCTTTTACACATGAATAATGGAATCTGTGCAAAAGCTACAGCTACAGGTTTAAAAATATTAAATATAAATTAAATTGAGTGGACAAATAATCAAAGATAACTGTTGCCTCTAGATGGCATTTCACTTTTGATTTAACTCAAGCTCCTCATATATCAATATGGAGTATGGTACGGAAAATCATTGACTAAAAGCAAGTGTATCAAACGTTTAAAGAAATCTGATAAATTGGTCACTACTGTCAGGAAATTCAAACACATGTGCCAAAACATTTTCAAAATATACTTCACCAGAGAGCTATTCTGAAAACTTTTGCCATATTCAACACTTTGAAAGAAAAATTTTCACTATCAGCTTTGAGACACTTACTTGATACAGCTCTCAATACACTACTTAAGATTTGAAATAAAATGTGGGAAACTGGCAACAGTAATACCAGTATCAAATGTGGCAAGGACCATATCAACTTTTCCAACTATCTTCCCATATCACTAACAAGCTGTATTTGCAAAACCGTGGAACGAATGATAAATGACAGACTCCTCTGGTATCTTGAGTTCAACAAACTACTATCAGTCATTTAAAGTAGAATCATACATCATATAAGCACAAACGACCATCAAGTCAAATTGTAAATATTTATAAGAGACGATGTTATAAATAAAGAACACATAATAGTCATTCTCTTTGTCTGTTACCATTTTCAACAGACACATTAACAACATAATTAAATGCCCAAGTCCAGGAATGGACTGCTTATTATGCGTCGACGACTTTTAGATCTGCTATAGGTAAAACAGTATGCATATTATTGAAGGTCAACTACAGATATGCTTAAATAAAGTTTATAAATGATCAAAAGAGAAGTGGTTCGAATTTTTAAAATCAAAAACTACCTGTTAGCACTTCCTCCAATTCAGTAAAATACATGATAACCCAAACTGTTTTAATGATTCTCTCGTCACTGTCGTGGAGGACACCAATTTTGTAGGACTTACATTTGACCAGAAACTAATTTTTTCTTCGTCTTACCCCATACTCAAATTTTTGAACTACAGTGAAACCTCTCAAACACGAATTTCATCATTGTTTCAGATTCCGTTTTTACATTGAACGCCAAGCAAAACATTAAATATTCTAGGTCTTAAAAAAAGTCAACATGATGTGCTAATACAATCTGGAAAAAGTGTGTCGTTCTTATGGATACCTAGTCACATTGGTATTAAGCGTAATGAAAGGGCATACTAAGCAGACAAAGCTGTGCCGCAGTGATCCATATCTTAATGGAATATTCTATATAATGACTCCAAATATTGTTTAAAAAGGTATTTTGTTTATATTTAGCAAAATATGCAAAATCGAAAATCGATAAACAAGCTTCAGAATAGCAAGTCAATCTTTGGAGAATGGCATTTCTCATTTAGAACAAATTGCATAGATGAGGTAGTATTGTGCCGATTATGTATACTACACACAGGGTGAACCTCACTCAAAAGTACATACCATACCATTGTCCACCAATGTGGACTAAGCTAAGAAACTGTATGATAATGTACCATCTGAGAAAATCTTGGACTTTTTGTATATACCTTCTACAGAGTTTTGACATCTTTACCTTTTATCTTTTATCTTATTGTACTATATGATTACATTTATTTGGATGATTTATCTTCCTACATTTTTCTTTTGAAATTATTTATCTTTCCAATTGTAGAACATAGCTTTTAATTGGTACCTTACAGCTACTATTGTGTTGAAGTGCCATTAAATACTATACATATATACATATGCCATATCTGGCAGGCAATATTCACTATTCAGTATCTAGAGGAACATGCTAGGAACTGGCTACACTTATTCCATTGTTCCATAACTTTAAAATCTTAGACTTTCCCTCAACAACAATCATTGTTGTCTTATAAGGATGATTAAAGGGATAGGCGCTTACATATTTAAAAATCAAAATGTGAGGCCAAGTAGTTTGTGTTTCCTTATGGGTAAGAGTAGATTCATGCCATTAGGCTAACTTGTTATTCTTTTCCATGCAAGCAAATTTTTAAAAACTGATTTCCGTCTTATGGATCAATCTTTTTTAAATAAAGCCTCTTCCTGTTTCTGTAAGCAACTCATTGTCATCACAATAATGTTATATCTCTGGATGTATAGGTTAATACTGCCACAATGACGTGTAAATTATGAAGTGAAATGCCATCTAGAGGCAACAGTTATCTTTGATTATTTGTCCACTCAATTGAATTTATATTTAATATTTTTAAACCTGTAGCTGTAGCTTTTGCACAGATTCCATTATTCATGTGTAAAAGGCAGAAAATATATAAACCTTGAGTATTATGTTCCTGAGAAAGAACACATATTTGATCACATTCATTTGGAACAGCCTTAACCACTCCTTGAACCGTCATAAAGCCTCAGACGCCAAGCATATGTCATGTTCAGAATTACTCATCCAGAACACTAACTTGAATTTAATACATCAGTTAACTACAGTCAACACTTTGTGTTTTTTTTTTCTTCATAAAATATTATTTAAATTTGGTTGGACATATTTCTTGAAATCTCAGTCAAGAATCCATGTTTATATTTTTGTTAGAACATATGCCTTTGAAATATTTGTAAATAAAACATGAAAACATTAATATTTTAGAAAATACAAATAGACAAAGGAAGAACCTATATAGATATATGAAGCACACTTAGTATGTATATAAGGTTTTTCTTTTTTATGTAACTGTAATTCTCAAATATTCTAATGTTTCTATACTCTCATAATAAAATTTCAAAGACCTGTGGTTAGAAGAGACGTTACTATTTTATGTTATAAAAAGGGACATTATTTTTCCCACACTGAAATATGTAGTGTACCCACAATAATTGATTGGGTACTCGTGTAAACTTCTAGCAAGGTGTTATATCAAGTTGTTGTATATCAGTGTATCGATTGAGACCTGAGTTACATTTTGAGAAGCTGATATTCCGAATGGATAATGTTTTTATGTGTTGAATGATAGCTGGCACCTTGATATTCACCATAATGATGACATAATATGGTAGTACACTCGACCGAAGGGTTTCCAGTATGTGATTTAAGATATAGAGCCAAGAGGTTGTTTGGCTTTGGCACTATATACACATTCCTTTGTCCAACGTCTGAAAATACTATTTTGAACCAATATAGCATTTTATTGTTGATATTTCATCATAAGGCACTGAATATAGCGTAAAATGGATGGGAGAAGCAAGCTATACCATTAGAAGATAACGATATCATGGTTCCAGATTTACTAACGTGTATTGGTGGTTGTACTATCGCAAATTTATTTTTATCAGCTACGTTTTAGTGGAGCCAATAACTCGCAAAATCTACTATCGTACAGCCACTGATGTGACTGGTTAGATCAGCAAATCTGGAAACATAATACATAGATCTAGTATGACACTTTGGAAAACTTGGTCCAAAAATATAACCAAGAATGTATGTTTCCCTTACATGCTCAAAAACTATACACAATGTCAAATGTGAATGGTTGTTTCATACAGAAACCGCCTTAAGCCCAATGTATATAATTTTATTACGATTTATGTTCAGTGATTGGTCTTACGTGTCTTATTATTGTTATTTCTTCAGGAAAATGTTGTGCTTGTTGACACACCTGGAATTGGAGAGACAGATGCCCTGACGGAGAAAGTTCAGGAGTATGTTTCCAAAGCTGATGGATATGTCTTTATTGTAGATAGCGTGCGCGCTGGTGGAATTCAAGATGGCGGGGTATATCTCTATGCCTGTATATCTACTTACCTATCTGTTTGTCTGTCTACTTCTCTATCTATCTAATTGGCCATCTTTGTCGATATTGTGTTGACCTGCAATGTTTAAGAATCTAGTAGATACACAGATTCTTGTAATAGAATTTATCCATAAAATGCAATGTACAATACCCGCCCAGACCAGCCTTAGTCGGCTAACTCTACATGTTCGTGGGTAAATCACTAAGCCCACATTTCTTCAGTCTTATGTAGCCAATAATGTGCTGAAACTACAGTTAGAAAAACAGCCAACCAACAATCCAACCAATAATATGTTGTCAACTTATGACAGTAGAAACGAAAAGGCACTGTGTACTATCTAGCTACAAACTAATGACGAAGCCTAAGTGCAAAGGCCACCTGTACTATCAAGCTACAAATTGATGACAAAGTCCAAATATAAAGTAGAATTGTCTGGGGGATGTATTCAGATAGACAAGGAGTTAATGTATCCTTGAACTAACACGTGAAATACATGTCGCATTCCAAAGCTCATGATGTGATGAGCGCATTTGTTTTCACTTCACCACTTATTGGGTGTGCAAATAGGGAAACTGTAAATGAATTTGAATATGGACCATTATAAACTCTGCATATACCTAGTTATATTCACAGGATAATGTCCTGTCTCTGGCCCTTGGAGTCACCATCAATTCACTGTCGAATAGTCTACTTACCTGTCACTATTGCCTTGCTTACCTTTTTCAACACAGAATTGAACTCGTCCACATTATAAATAGTCTAACCTCCCATTAGATGGAATGTTTCAGCAATCAGCTTTTTTTCTTTCTTTGCTTCTTTCTTTCAGTTCTTAGAGGCTGACAAGAAAAGTCATCATTCCCTGGAGGGTTTGTGATCTGTTTCATCCTAAGAGAAGAGCGCTCCACAATCCCAAGAGGGTATGGAAATTATAAGGCCCTAGGATCCATGATGATCGATCCGATGCAGTTAGTGCCAGTTAAGGTTTGATCTAGGGTCCCTCCCAAGGAAGGAACTTTTCGGGTTGAGAGTGAGTTCCGTATAACAATTCCTCCAGCCCTCCGTGAGGGAGGAGCAGCTCTCTCTCTCAAACCCTTAACCTAGTGAAGGTGACAAGCAGATCGTGCCACCATGATAAGGAAAAGTAGCGACTGTGCTCTGTAACTTCTGAGGAAGGCTTCTCCATCAGATCAGTCATCTGATGGGTCAGTGACCTGTGACCAGGTACCAGACACCTGTTTTTGAGTACCAGTCACTGATTATTACAACCCCATCATCAGTACATAGACAGGGATCGGGTAAATACTCTCCATCCACTTACCCCGGCGCCTAAATGCTACCGTTCAATCCTGATGGGGGCAGGGAGTTAGCATCCACGCGTTCGACTAGGAAAGGGTATCTTATTGGCATTACCCCCATCCCTATCTTCCCTTTTAATCCCTACGGGATGTGGGGGCATTCATTTCAGGGAGGCGAATCTTCTTTCTCACATATGGCGCCATGGATGCCCATGCCTTGGCCTCACAGCAATGCTAATGTTATAGGTTGTGGACCTACATCATTTGAGTGAAAGAGAAAGGAGAAGAGTAGGTCCTCTTTTCCTAGATGACTGAGGAAGGGAGAGAAGTGTTCTCATCCTCCTGGAAGGGTTACTACTATAGACAGTCCCATCGCTCCCCATGATGAATTGTGAGCCAAGGGTGCCCCTACCGCCAGGTCTCCCCTCCACAGATAGATGTGGGGTTGGAAAGTCTTGCCTCACCTTAAGGGCGAACTCAGGACGAGGATGTTCTGTTGGTTTTGATGGACTCTAGTAAGTTAGCCGAGGAACAGGCTGAGATGGCTCATATTCCTCCCTTCAGGTCCCCTACCTCCTCTCGGGCAGCAGAGGGGGACATTTACCCCCCCCCCCCGAAAAGATTTGTGCCTTCGGGCTCATATGACAAGAAGATTCTCTCCAGTTTAGAAAGACCCTTCGAGACTCATCAGGTCCAGATTTCCTCTTCCTCCCCCATCCAACTATGTTTAGAATGCTCTCTGAAAGATTTTCCAGGGACTGGGAGTTTACTAGGCAACATAAGGGATGGTGCTTGGCCCCCTTAAGCCAAAGCACCGCCCTCACACCAAACGTAAGAGCGTCACAATTGAGGATTTCATCGGGGACCTGGGCTTCCTCTGGAGCTTAAGGCTAAGTCACTTATTACCACAGCCTCGCATGACATGGTGCTATTGTCTAAGTTGCTCCATCTTCACATGGACGTTGCTCTGGACGTGCCAACGGTCTTACTGGGCCATGCTAAGAATCTTCTTTTATCTGCTCCTTCAAAGACACAGACGCTCATTGGAGGTGCAATTCCTCCGTGGCTTGTCAGTACCTGAGGGACTTAAAACACCGGATTCTGGCTTCCGCCCCTGGCCTGTTGAAACTGGCTAGAAAGTGTTCTCATCCTAACCACCCCTCAGGGCCTTCTCAATGTTTTAACAGGATTCAGCCTCAACAGTCCATGAAGCAACCCCATTCAAGTACCCCTCTCGACTGTCTTTACCACGATGAGATGGCCGGAAGGGCACAGGTAGGAAGTTTGCAGACTCCTCCTGCCTCTCCTGTCATGCATCCCTTTTCCAAAGATTCCCGTGGGTGATCAGCTAGCCGTCTTTTCAGAATTTGGTCGAGCATCACGGAAGATACATGGGTCCTATGTATTCTAAGTGAGGGTTACCGGCTTCGTTTCCGGGAGCACTCTCCTATTTCAAGGTCCCCAATCCATTCTCACCAGTTAAAACTGGTACCAATAAGGGACTAGGTGTACACCCTTATGTGGAAGGGTGCAGTAGAGAGGCTGTAAAAAGACCAGTCTCTGGCCTTCTACTTCCAGATTTTCCTGGTATCCTAAAAAGTTTCGTCTTAACATCGATCTTTCCGCCTTAAACAAGTTTCTTCATGAGGAACCATTCCAGATGGAGACTACTGCCTCAGTCAGGAATGCCATACGGCCAGGCAGCTGGGCAGTCTCCATCGACCTTTTGGATGTGTATCTTCATGTCCCATTTTTTCTTTCTCATCGGAAATACTTATGTCCAGTCTAAAAGGCGGTCTACGTCCAAGGTGTACGATGCAAAGTGGAGAATTTTCTGTGATTGGTACAGTAGGATGCATGTTGATCCTAGCTGTCCCTTTCTAAGTGCAGTGGTCTTCTCTTGTTCTTGTTCGAAGAGATAATGCTCTGTCTTTTCCATTAATGGTTATAGAGCAGACCTTTCTAACATGCTCAAGTTCTCCAAGGATCCTTCCATTGTCTCCAGTCCTTGTCTATCCGACCTTATCAAGTATTTCAAGCTGCAGAGACCTTATCACGCTCATTAATGCCTAGATGGAATCTCTCGATCATTATGTGGACTTTGTCAAAACCTCCTTGTGAGCCATTAGATGAAGTTTCTTTCGAGAACCTTACCCTTAAAAGAACGTTCCTACTCTCCTTAGTTTCTGCAAGAACCGAGCTTTGTGTATAGTCTATAGAAAAGGGTTGTTTATGGTTAAACAATAACTATGAGTCCATTTTTCTCCATTGTCAACCGTGTCTAGTGGCAAAAAGCCATATTCCTTCGGTAGGTCCACTCCATATCGAGATCCCCAGTTTGTGTCGTATCTAGGCTGGAAATGATCAAGATAGACTTCTCTGCCCACTTAGGGCTTTAAAGTTCTATTCAGCCGCTTCAAACAGAAGAAGAAAGGGTAGGAACGGCAAAAATGTGGCCCAATCTGCTGCCAACTTGTAGGAGGGGGCACTCCTACCATAAGTGCAAGTATCAATTTTATACCAGTTTAGAGGCTGTCAGTCTCCCTCAGAACTATCAAATCATCAAAAAAATAGTGTATTGTTTTTAAAAAAATTTAATATTTGTATTTATTTATTTATTGACTTGGGGGGGGGGTCAGGGTTAAAACTAATTTTAATAATGTAATATTGCAAGCTTCCCTCCTCCCATCCTGCTCTTATGTGCCACAAATAGTCTGGGTCCAAATACAAGAAGACTATTACTGCACATGGACCTATGACGTGGGTGTCACACTTGGCATGTTGGAGTGTACTGGAACCTTCTACCTAATGGGAGGATAGAATTTTTATATTGTGAACTAGGGTGATTCCGTTCTGAAAATAGAAAGCAAGGCAATAGTGACAGATAAGTATTACATCACTAAAATTATTTTACCATCCTCCTTCACCCCCACCCTCCACAAAAAAAGAACAGGGCAGATGGAAAGAGGAATCAAAAACAGTTTTAAAATATTCTGGTCCCAAATTATTATCAGATACCTATATGGCTGTCTTCTGTGTGCAAGTCTGCTTTATTCCTCTAGTTTCTTCTTCGTGTGACATTTTTAACGTTCATTTTTAAAATAATTTTAGGGTTTACCCCTTCCACAATATCACAGATATTTCCTTTTTTTTTTCTTTTCGTACATCCAATATATACACGTTTCATTATGTTAGAACAATTCTTTTCAAAAAGGTACAGTTTTAGATATTTAACTGAAAGAAATTGAAGCGGCAAAACTTTGATCAAAAGAAAAAAGATAAAGAAAGAAAAATGCGGACCACATAAAAATACAGAATAGGAAAAATCAAGTTTAGGTGACATCATCTATGTCAAAAGCACTTGATGATTTGTTTTGTTAGAATGAAATATACCTTATCAATCATTCATGGGTAAAATAAAGAAATATCTCATCAACATTGCTAATAGTTACTTTCCCAAGCCAGAGTAAACATAATATCTGTGTTATGAAAGAATTTGTTTTGTTTTGTTGATTTTCACTGCACTTTTAACACATTATGGGCTACATCATGCCAAGGATATGGGAGTTATGAATGGAACAGGTACACGTTAATCTTACGTTAATAGTATGTCATACGACTACTGATCACTTTTGTCTCATGCTAAGTCGAATGGAAATTCCTATTATTGGAGGGAATGTTGTTATAGGTTTCTTAACAGCACTTTCAAAACAATCTGGCTATATCATGCCAAAGAAATGAGAGCTCAGTGCCTTTCACAACAGCACAAGCACACACCGAGGTTGCCCAATCGAATCAGTGACCATTGAATTAAGGCCCTGATGCTCTGCCAACTGAGCTAATGCTCCTCCCAATAAATAAATAAAAATCATATTTATTAGATGTATATGTAACGTACGCACTGTTATTGATGACATGTTTAAATTCGAAATGAAAATAAAATGCTTCTTTGGTTTGTTCATACGTTGATCTAAAATAACGCGACAAATTTGTTTCTTTCTGTTGTTGTTTTTTTTTTTTTTAATTATTTGTTCACAAAACAGATTCTTATAGCTATGAAAGGATTAAACAATTTGTGTGAAACGCGTAGTATGTCTTACATCTTGATACAGTGACCGTAGTATGTCTTACGTCTTGATATATTGATCGTACTTTCTCTCTCTCTCTCTCTCTCTGTTTGACAACACACACACATTGACAGAAAGACAAACTTGATGTTTCTATAGAATGATTTAGATTTAAATCATACTGGTATCTGTTCCACTTTAAGATACTGCCGTCTCAAAATCTTTCCTCATGAAATAATAATAATAATAATAATTTGTATGATCTGTTGAGTAAGGCCTCTGTTACGGCTGGATATGAAATAAACGGGGTTGTTACCTAATGTTACTGTTTTTAAAAAAATGCAACAAACTCGAACCTTTACATTACAAAAAGTCTTTAGCTTCATTCCAAACTTTGTTAGTTTGCATGCACTAGACATGCAGTCTAGGAAATCTTTTTCTTGATTCCGAAATTCATTAGTTAATATGCACAGAAAATGCAATCTCTAAAAAGAGAGTCAGTACTTAGTATATATTTTGACTGATGTCTTGAATCTAGAACAAAAGAGTTAGTCATTATAAGCAATTTCATTGGCTAGATTTAATTGTATCAATGTGTGATCTGATTTTGGCTCACTTTTTTAAAATGGTAGTTGTGTAAGACGTGTTTCCTTGTTGTGCTTGGGCAGAACTTAACTGCCACTCACAATACCCGCCGAAATAGAATCAACATGTTACAGACCGAGTCTGGCTAGATTGGGAAATAATGTTTTTTTGTTTTTTTTGTTGTTTTTTTTAAACTCGCCTCGCCATTGTATGAAACATACTCAGCAGTTTGTTAGTGATTGCATTCAGTAAGTTCCCATACTTAGACACCAGACTGCCGTTTCCATGTTTAAAAACGATGGCAAAATAGAAAAGGGACTTAGTGAATATTAAGGCTACCTATTTTCTTTAGCATCTATAGCGAAATGACACTGTATTAAATGATTTGAAATCATTCTTACTTTGCAACATTGTTAATCTTGTAAATATGTTCATGATTAATATTTGGTATTTGTACATGAAAAGGAAGAGACAATCATTAATCCTCCCGCTTCATTTATTAATGTTTAAGTGAGCGGGGCTTATTAGAAAAAATGTTCATGTTGAAAAATTAGTGTTGACTTTTTCAGAAATTCTTTAGCTCTCTGTCTCAATTTCTCTGTGTTTCACACGCACACATTGACTGATAGACAGGCACCTTTTCTTTTAAATCATACCCTGTGTGCATGGCATGGTAGTCCTGTTTAAAATAGAAAGCGAGTGGAGTGTAGGGACATTATAGATGGGATGAAGAGATTTTTACTTTAATAGGGGGATCCTAGGGTTGTACGCGGTGATAAAGAAGTTAGTTTTACTGATAAGTGTTTTAAATTCTATTTTATGTCCCATTTTTAAATCCTACCATGTGGGGTCAGTAGATGAGTGGGTGATGGTTACTGCAAATGGAGGTATGGATGTTACAGGATTATGAGGATGGTAAGAGACCCTTGTTAGTAAATAACTGTGTGCTGGATATTATCTAAACTGAGTGCTGGATAGTAGATAACTGGGTGTTGGTAGTATGTTGGTAGTAGATAACTGAATGGTGGATATTAAATTACTGGGTGTTGATAGTAGATAATTGACTGTGGCATAGTAGATTACTGGGTGCTGGATAATAGATAACTGGATGTTGGTAGAATATAACATGTTGGGAGATATTAAAAATAATGTGTGTTGATAGTAGATGATTGATGGATAGTAGATAACTTGGCTCTGGATAGTAAATGACTGGGTGTTGATAGTAAATAATTGGTTAGTATAGAGTAGATCACTGGGTGCTGGGTAGTAGACAACAGAGTGAAGTATAGTAGATAACTGCGTTTTGATATGTAGGGTTAAAAGAACGGTAGTTTTGCTTTTAACAAAGGAGGGAAGTGCATAGTGGGAATATTACAGAATGGGGTAAAGATTTTATATTTATAAGGGGAATCATTGAGTGGTAAGGGGAGATAAAGAAGTTAGTTTTGTTATCAAGCAAAAGAAAGTATGGCTTTTAATTTAGAGTGCAGAAAACTCCCATTTTCCAGTCAACAAACTCTAATCAATGACATTTTCCTCCAAAATTGAACCATGATACAAACAGACAGAACTATCATGGAATATGGCATTTCACTCAGAGTGCAGACCAATTCAAATATTCCTCAAAAATAGGACCAACATGTTAGAAACGGACCGATTATGACTAGATTGAGTTCCCACCTAAATCAAACCAACAGATAGACCCCTCATGTGAAACGTATAACGTAATATGGTATTTCCGTTCAAGAGCAGACCATCGCCTCATGCTACACTGTTACAAAACACACCTTTCAAAATGACTACCTAATGTTAATTTCCCATTTTGGGGGTATAATTTTCTTAACCTGTTTAAGACTGGAGTCCCATTTGGGTCAAAAGTGTCACCCTCTACTACTTACTGCCCACCCTACACATATGGCCATACGACCAGTACAGCTAGAAGTAGGAATAAATGTGTTTGTTCAGTGGTAAACTTTCCATGTTAATGGCTATGCATAGCATGTTGCAATAGGTTACCCTCAACATGTTAACAATGTATTGTACATGTGAATGAGTATGGGAATTAGATAAGTGAACTGCGTGCATTTAATGTAAGCCCTGATCTGTAGGTCATATCCTGTGGCTTTCAGCCAGTAAGAAGATTTGGCTTGTACGAATAGCTAATATGAACAGCTTCTGAAGCTGCTTCGAAGAACAATTATTTTTACAAAAAAAAAACAACAGAATTAATCTCTGGCTTTTATTGACTCATTAAAGTACCTCTACTTTAATACCATCGTGAAAATCTGAGACACCATCAATGGATATTTATTATATGTGCAGTATTTGCAACAGGGTCTTCAGATATATATATCTATAGAGAGAGACAGAGACAGAGAGATAAAGCACAAGTCCAGCAAGTGTGAGAAACCGACCAGGCACTTTCCAGATTTACGGATTCTTTTTTCAAGGCGGATGACCCAAAAACATATACAACATATACAAACAGAAAAATGTAAATAAAATATCTACTTACATAATCTTACGTTATTGTATCCGAAATCAAAGAATATAATCTTAATATATCCTAAAATAAAATGCCAGAAAACTGTATACTGAGGACTATTTACATTTTGGAAAACCAATTTCAATTAGGCAAGAATACTCTTTTCCATTTAACTAGCCCACATGTGGCCTATTAAATGACTTAAAACAAAGAAGACGTAATATGATACGGCAATGATGCCAGAGCATGACCACCCAATCTGATTAAAATCCGATTTCCATGGTCCTAAGTCGAGATCTGACTGACACCAATAAAAGTTCATGTTTTCGTGACCTTTGGAATTCTCACTCCACTTATTTTTAGTAGCGTATCAGATAAAGCGTTGCAAATTTGTGTTAAGGAGAGTTATCGTTGGTAACGATATATTCCGAATTACGTGTGTCACTTTAAGAAATTTGAAATTATGATTTGATTGGTGAAACACAAGATCAACAGAACATAATCTCTTAATGCAGTCTATCAGATCTCCACGTGGGACTGTGGAGAGCTGATTTTAATCAGACTGTGTCACCACTGAAACTTTTGTCTTTGATAACATTTATTGTACAGTTATACTCTAAAGATTAAAGATAATGTGTTTCCAAAATTAAGAATGAGATAAAACGTATGTCTATGATATGGAACCCTCTGTAGGGGCCCAGGAGGATAAGCCCATGGAAGCTCCTGGATTTTAAGCATTGCCAGGGCATACATTGTAACCAGGACCATCGCAGATTTTCGCGGGACGAAACGGTGCTCTGGGCGAGCGTCGCCTTTTTGCACCCCCCCCCCCATTCGGAAAAAAACCCGCAAACTCCGCAAAATGGTGCTCCGGATGGTCGCCCGTATAGCTGCCCCTTACAACAGCCCTGATTGTAACTATCTAACTAATAAGAATAAAATTTACTATAGAAAATGTTCCGGTTGTTTCTGCTTTTTTTTAAAATTATTTTTTGGTTGTGGGTGGGTGGGGTGGGAAGGGGCATGCTGGCTTGAATGGCACCCCAGCCACACCCCGACCTATTTATTTTAAATGAATAATATGTAATGTATCGATATTGATTTTCTGTGTAAACAACCATACACGTTTATTAATTTTTTCTTGCGCTGACCCTCCTAAACGAATTTTTTAATTGTAAAGCTTGTATTTCAAGAAATTAAGGGTTGAGTCCATGCAATGGAGTTTTAGCCTTCAACACAAATGATCATAGTACACTGCACAACGAGAAGTGAAAACATTTTATTTTATTTTTTTGTTCTGAATTGTCATCTTTATCTGTCCAATGCATCACACTTTTTCCTTTTTCCTTCTATCTTGCTCCTCTTTGTCTGCACACCATTGTTGCACCATCCTGGGCAGAGCTAAAGAGATGTTCTGTCTCATATAGACCTCTTCTCTGGAGACGCACTACAAATGCAACTCTTTGGGACAATGACAGTTGGATAACTTTTGTAGGTAATAAATAATAAGATATCACGCGGAACAAAACAAATTATCAACATATTTCACCATGTAGCATTATGTTCTGCTCTTAGTGTTGCATTCAGCATGCTTTTGAAAAAACTATTAAGGTTTTCAATTGGTCTACCATCTTCAATGGATATTAAAGACATTTTAAAGCTAATCTTGTTTTTTAGCCAATTCATAATCGACTACCTAATAGCAAAAAGGCCTTTTCCAGACAAACTTGATACTATGTGAAATCTATGCTAATAATTGCTAGATAAACAGTGAAGCATTTCTGCGAGAATGAGTGAAAATCCACCTGAGACAACACAACAAAATTTGCATAAAATTAATGAGGAAAAAAAAGAAATATATATCATGAAAGATAGCAAACACTACAAAGGAATGCAAAAGAAATACAAAAAAATGGCATGCAACAATTTCCATTGGTTAGCAACATCTGCCATTACCAAGTTGAACAGGATCAATACAATGATAATCAAAATGAAATCAGTCATGAAGAGCTTGTTTTGATCGTCAAGGAAAACAACAGACACAATGAGAGTCAGAAACCAAAATGAGGAAAAAATGAATACAGAAACAAAATATAGAAAAAATTAACTATTCCGTCGTCATTTTTCTTTTACAAAATGCTTCGCACAACCTTTAACACTATATAAATTAACAACACAGCCATTGCAAAGTAAGACATCAATATTACAACCAATGGTCTCCCTGAAAATGAACTATATTGTATCAGTTAATAATAGAAATGGCAAAATATCTGTTTTGTTATAGAGAATAGATTTTGTTGTTGGTAACCAACATGTTTCCGATGAAATCATCAATAATAAAAATATAGTAAGGACTGTCTTAATTCCTGATGGTTATTACCGCCCTGAAATGTATATGAAAAGGCTAAAGATAGAACAACAGCCAATGATCATAACAAAGAAAATATGGGTGTCAAATATTCAGCATACTACCCAAAAGTTTGAATCACACCGAGTAACAATTATAGAGTCTAAATAACCAACTACAATTCACTATTGATAGGATTCAGTAGCCAGAGAACCATTCAGGTATAAATTGAATCTGGTGCAGTTTGCAAGTTTGTGAGAAAAAAACTATGTATATAATTCCCTTGACAAAAACAATAACACTTAAAGTACTCTAATGATTATATTCATGTTTACTAGAGTCATTTCGCCCTTTACAATTGTTTTGATGCAGAGTTTATTCCATACAATGTTAATGGACATTAAAAGATATTACAGTGGGGTGAAATTAATAGACTGAATGTTGGCATCAGAGACAAAGATGAAAAGTTACATATACTTGAAAAGTAAATAGAGTACATCAAGTATAGAATAAGTGAAGAAATAGCTCTTAGAGGCCTTAGTGAGGTCTTGCCTTTATGCATTTTTACAGAAATTGATAAAACAAATGCTTCACCAGGTAAAACAATTAACAGTGACTTAAACCTAACAATAACTTCATTGACATCCTAACCAATCGAGAAAGATCTGATGTGACTAATAAAATGTTTATTCAAACCTGAGTTGATACACAAATACGTAATACTTTGGAGGATAAAAATTTGAAAGATGTCACAATGTGGAGGGAACTTATTGACAAAAAATTTAAAGCTAGTGATCATAGTGCTGTTGAAAGAGCTTTGAAAATCTCAGAGCTGCACAGACATATTGATTGTAATAGAAAACATATTTTATATGCACACACATTCTTCAGTCGGAGATTAAATACTTTACCTGCTGCTATGCAAGCCATGAAAACAATAAAAGAAAGAGCAGATGACCTGACGTTAGACAATATATACAACCGATTGAGTACAGGATAAACACCGATATAGATTCTGTGGGGATTGATATGGATGGAAGCAAAAATGTCTTGAAAACTATGATATTTCGCAATCTCAACCAGAGAAGTTACAGAGCGTTTTGATTAATGAAAGTCAACAGACTGATAATGGGATTAAGATTACTGACCTGAACAGCAATATAACGGCTAATACTGATACACCATCAGGCTTGTAGAAAAATGATCTAACAGAAATAAACACAAAGGTAGATGACATAAAAGTATAAAATGAATATGAATGAAAGCACGATCAGATCTATGAAAACAGCATACAGTTTATATATAGCCGATTTGGATAATAAGACCAAAACAATAAAAGATGTGACATTGACCAAATGTCACAACAAATCACACACTTAGGTTGAACAATCTAAAACAGATACCAAAGAATATGCCGACACAGAACTTATAAAATATATCAGTATGGAGCTTGCCTAGTATTGGCGAAATAGACAAAAGAATAAACAAATCAAAACAGATTTCAATGATTGCAGACAAATGTTTACAACAGGATATCAAGACTCGCATTAAGTGTTAGAATTAATGCAGTTATAACTGAAATAAGTGAAAATTGGCATACATAATATTGCGTTGCTTGATAGAATTAGAGCACTGAGAGATGAAATAGAAATATACAAAAGGTAGTTTGAGCATAAAGCTACATTAGTTCCAAGATGTATATTACTTTACGATTTTCGTATATATCCGAGTAAGAAGTACCTAAGTGGTATTAAATAATTGAATACCCAAAATATAAAATTGTAATCATTTAATGAGCTGATGAATTTCAAGAAATAGAAAGGTTGTTGGATATTTGTAAAGCAGAAACTTCACCACAGATATTGGTCAACAGTCACGAATTCATCTATGCTTCATAACGTTTCACTGATTAAAAATTATACACAATTGATCCTTTGCAACAACAAGACATTCAAAAAAGAAAATTATGGTTATACGTAATATTTATAAACTTCAGTAAAAATTATTTAGGATCATTTTAATAAACTGTTAGTTTTTGTTATATTAGAGGTACGCAACCAACGTGTTGCTTACTCGTTATAGACTAGAAAAGAATCTGAAGATAGAATTTACAGTGTAAACGAAATACGTCCATACTATCTGGAAGAAAATCATCATTTCATTCTTTTAATGAAATGAATAATAGGATCTAATAGTTCTAATTCGAAATGTAAAATAAAAACTGGCAACAGTTTCAATATGTGTCACTGATCAATACATGGCCACAGCAGCAATTTCAATTTCAGGTGCATTAACTAAAGGGCTCTACAACTTTCCTCATCATCTAAATGGATGCTAGCAATAAGAAAAAAAAGCTAAAAAAAACCAAAGTGACTTTACAAAATCAAAAAGATCCATGTAGAGTTTTACTTAGAAGACAACTTGGAAAACATTGAAACAAATTTTAAAAAACCAAATCCAAACATTTAAAGAAAACAACAATAAGAATACAAATGTCGCAGACTAAGCAAAATACATCAAAAGATCCTGAAGTTACACTTCGTGAAAGAACTGAAATAAGGTTAAACAGCACGATATATTATGTGATAGTTTGGTGGAGTATGGGTTTTTCGCATCTTATTCATTCGGACAAAAGGTACAGTTGTTTCATCAGAGAGTCTTTAACAAAAACATGTTCAGAGTGTACTTGGCACAGGGACGACCGTGCCATACGACACAATCGAGTTGTAAAAGATGTTGGATTTAGCAATGAACAATCAATAAATTCCAACCTTGATAGTATCTTCCAATCTAATAACAGAAATGCTTTAGTATATCCATTCACCTCCTGCAGACCTTGTCTAAGTCCTGAAGAAACAAGCATTGTCGCCTAGCGACAACAACTCCATATTTTGGAACGAAGGATACACCCACACAGCTAAATAATTAGTAGTGGAATATACATCGAAAACACTATACTTGAAATGATTTATGAAATCCCTAATTACCTTTTGTATTGTGTAAATTTCCTAGATTCTTCCAGTTTAAGATTTCTTTTGTTTCAGAATTTGAATGAATGGATATGGAGAGAGATACAGACAGACAGATGGTCCGAAGTACACTTAATGTTAAATGTAAATGCTAGATCAAACAGAAAACGACATCATGATTTTCTACTCAACATATATTGTCAGTTTACAGTG
The DNA here is from genome assembly GCA_029931535.1 of Margaritifera margaritifera. Classification (NCBI taxonomy): domain Eukaryota; kingdom Metazoa; phylum Mollusca; class Bivalvia; order Unionida; family Margaritiferidae; genus Margaritifera; species Margaritifera margaritifera. Next base: position 3,415,023 of record JAQPZY010001573.1, read on the forward strand.
AACACGAATGTAAACGGATACATTATACTTAATGAGACAAAGTTAATTTTTGGCAAACTTTTTATTTTTCTGGTTTAAGGCAAACATGGGGGCAGCTAGTTTTTGGAAACAAATAAACAATAATAAAACAAACAAACACAATATTCAATGATGTAATCTGTAAATGTAAGTAAAATTCAGTTTTTTAGAAATCAATTCAAACATGCTATAGGTAATCAGATCATTTTTTTTAGATAAAAAAATTGATCGAGATGGCAGTAAAATCTACTCCAAAAGAAGAAATAACCAACTTGAGCAACATTTTCTTCATCTGCAACAGATGGGACATGGTAAAAAGAAAGGACAGAGACGATGTGATGAAGAAGAATAAAGAGAAACTAGCCAAAATCTACAGTCCTATGGAAGAGTGGCAAGTTTTGGGATTTAATTCGGCACTAGTGAGATTTTAATTTTGTTTTATTTCTTTTCAAAGGAGAAAACAATTTTTGGGATTAGTTTAATTAAATTCGGTAATTTTTATTACTACAGACGTGTGTTGGTTTCATATAGAAATAATCTGTATTTATGCGCTTCATGACTTGGTAACGTTTTGGATGGACAGGATTTAGTGTGGATCCTTTCATCAGATGTAATCTTAATCTTCTAGTATTGATGCTTAAAAACTATGCGTATTACTCAGTACTTATGATATGTTTTACAAACATTGTGTATTAATGTGTTTTAGGGCAGAGAGTTTCTTCAAAGTTTTGACAAGGAAGGTTAAGATTTCCGATGATGTCTGAAGGAATGACGTGAATGAATTTTTTTGATAAAAGTGCTGAAATGAAAATTGGAATCACTGTTTGCAATTCTGTTTAAAACAACAATATATCACACAATATTCACCCTGCGTATTGCACTTCAGTATACTTCTTGAATCAACTATATGACAATTGTGAGATATTTTCGATATTTAAATACAACATAAACACGGAGTTCGATGTAATTTCATAAAACATATATCTTATGATTCAACGAATAAACATTGATGAAGAGAAATATCATTGAACATTTCCTTGTCAAAAAAATGATGTTTTTTTATTATTGTAAATTGATATTGTAATTTGAAGATACATTCCATTGTATTATTGTGAATTAAGATTGTAATTTAAATATACACTCCAGTGTATAAGTATACTTTATCAGGTATTCAAAGAAAAACTACTTATGTCTTAGGTTCAGAGCCGGCAGAAGGACCGAATTGATATGACATATGACTTACTCATGGCCGTTACAGGTTCAAGACGGGATGCATAATAATATAATTTTTACCATACTTTCACTGATATGATGTTTAATGGCATAATCCGAAAAGTAGTACTGTAAAGAAAGAAGCTTATACAAAAAAGATACACAAAAATGGTTTGATCATTAGTACTTTACCTATGAAAGACACTTGAGAGTCAAAGCAAGAAAAATTAAAACCAGTCGTAAAAAACATCAATATTACTTTATTAAGAAGAATCATATTACTGGTGTGATGGTTTCGTCTGCTATTGCCTCTCTGGAGCTCAACACATCTCCAGGGTGGGTTTGATTCAATTAATAATGAAATGATCAAGACATCAGCTCCTCAGATGCTTCAGAGGTATGAATTTATTCAACCTTATTCTTTCGGGACATTTTTCCAGCTTTTGAAAAAGCAGCATGATAAAAACAATCATAAGAGTTGCTCTGCAGATGATCCCTCTAATCATAGAGGCATAGTTGTTGCTCGTTGCCTTAATAAACTGAGGTCCCCGGTGGCTGAGTGATCTATGGTGCTTGCCTTTATAGCTCATTGACATCTGTTGAGGTGGAAAACTAAAATCACAGATGGGCGCATCCCTTTCATAGTTACATACTACCCTGATGTACCAAATTTACAACAGATACTATGGACACTCTGACACCACATCGAATCATCCGAACGTCAGAAGGACATATTTGAAGAAATTCCGATGGTTGTCTACCTTACACTAAAGAAACCTAAAGATTACACTATTAATTAAGATCATATCAAATCTAAACATGTGAGTCTGTCAGATACAAATACAGAGACAAACGATGCTTTCTCTGCACACAAATGCCTAAATCAAAAATGTTCGGAAGTTCAACCACCGTAGTAAATTTAACAGAACCACAAATTGGTATGTTATAGCAAAAATGTCATTAATCGCCATAGTTGCAAGAACAGCTCTGTCCAATATATTGGCTAATGTGTAGACTTTATCCAGTTTTCTTACTGAACATGTATTTCGGTATTTACGACAGGAAACCTTGCGCAACATATATTTAAAGTATTTTGTTTAACAGTGTGAAAACTGTCCTGCCTCTTTTTTCTCTTGTTAATTGCATATGCTTTTAGTTCTTTTTATCTTTTAATCTTTTCTATTTCACACAAGTACCTTTTGCTCTTTCTGAATCTGTCTCGAAAAATGAAGCTGCCTTTTTTCATTTAATTTTTTTATTTCATTTTTGTTCTCTTGCAGTTACTACTTTTGAGTTTATCTGATACCACAGGAATTATTAAACTATTTCAGGAGCTGCAGCTTCTAGAGATGAAAGCCAACGCATCAGATACATTCAATGTGCTGCTCCAAAGCCTGGAGACTTTAATTATCAGAACGATAAAAAAACGATTGGCAGGAAAGTACCGGTTGGTAACACTCCTACTATACTGGGTTTTGTCAGCCTCATTATGCTTATAATTTTTTGGCCACATGCTTACGTTGAGGTCTTTAGTCCAAACAAAAGTCGATTATGATGATGATGAAGACAATTATTATTATTATTATTATTTAGTAATTCAGTCCAGCTAAAAATACATTGAGGATATTTCTTTTCCAGCTATCATACCAAGTATATTTCAATGTGTAGTTCAAAGAACGTAATATCTGTAGCTGTTCTGAAGCGGCAAGTTAAAATGTTGCTTTTTTGCACAAAAAGATTAAATATACTTTTATTCGAGTGTTGTTTCTAAATCATTGCTTTAAAGGTTAAATCTATACATCTCTCTCTCTCACACACACACACACACACACACATTGTGTACATTCGTTTTAATGAGAATCGAATTAAGTAGTGAAAATAACAGCAATTTGAGAGAAAGGTGGGTTTCGGGTGGCATAATCTATTGGAACAAATTATAGTTTTAACATATTATAAAACCGTTAACAGTATCTGACCACAATCGAGAGCACCATCAGATTGTTGACAATGTATCTAGGCTTTCCGGGGACATAACATTGTACAGAACTGAATGGTATGGATGCAAACATCTTCAGCAGAAAATAATTACCGTGCCTAAAGAGTAATGCATATTTAATTGATTGCTTTCGATCATATACTGTTCGTTTTTCCTGCTGTCTGTATAACTCCTGGGGAGCATATTCTCAATCGTCCCATGGCATGATGTGATATCTTGTATATTTGCTGGTGTACCTTTAATTCCATTATCAAGACGGCATTGAAAATGTGTTTGAAACCCTTCAACACCTAACTGCCACACTCTTTTCATATTCCTAATATGATACAAACATCTATATTTACCCAAGGATCGTCAAAGAAAAAATGGCATACCTTTGTTTAAGCACCACTATATTTAATACAGTTGTCTATAATTAAAACATTTTAGGACATTCACTTACAGCTATGCATTTTGCATTATTCAATCCAATATTCTTTGTTGAAAAGATTTTAGCAAATGACGACTATTTTCAACATACTGGGAATAGAAATTACTTAAAAAACCTGTAAAAGAAATATTAATCTTTTTAATATAAGTAGTCCAATTAATATGACCTGCAGCATATAGAGATTTCAAAGTTATACAGCAATTTTTGTTTTTAAAGATATATGTTGGGTATTGCAAATATTTACTACATATGACATGACAAGTTACAAAAATCGAAAGTCTAACTTCACCAAGAAATACAAAATTGCATAAAGTACAACCTCACATAAATATGTTCTACAGACACTATTCAAATATCGAAAGCTTTAGAAAAGGTCCACAGATCTACCCCCTTGAATTCTGATCGACTTTTTGTGCAACTGATTGTGATACAAAATAATTGGATTCTCTTAGGCAACCCTGACGAAAATGCGAAGCTCTTAAAAGATCATGGACATTTGCACCTTGGTTCCTGGTTTCGTTCAACATCATTCATAACTTTACAACCCTGAGCCATATTTACATGAGGCTCAAACATTTAGATAACTTCAGACTTATCATGACCCCTTGTTAAAGTTCTCAACATTTTTGTTATGTTTGAATAATTTTGAAATAAAGGTTAGAGGGTCAGAAAAACAAAAACACTTATAAAACACACACGTCTCGATAACAAAGTTCAGTGTTGTTTGAGAACTGGATTTATTAGTGAAATTGAAGGCGATGAAAGAAATAATACCTTACTTACTCAATTTGGATTAAAGAAGTATATCAGCCATTCGGTCTTGCACGTCTATACCCCGAATGTGTGCAAAGCATGCTATTTAGGGATTAAAGTTTTGGTGCGCACAGTGCACTATTTAATTACTTGTGGTTGAATGTTTGGCGAGGCAAAGGAGGAAAGGCGCTCAGCAAGGGGTTTGCCGTAGTCTCTGGCGGCTTCTTCAGGTCCAGAGTATATAGTTTTGATTTCTGTGCCGTGTAGTCTTGTGGCTTAAATTTCACCAAGGTTTTGAATTATCTTTGTACTGTTGGCTGGTGGAGTAAGATTAAAGATGGTAAGAAGAGAAACAAAGTTTGCGAGGAGTGAAGTTTGTTAGTATAGAGAGTTGCCTTATTAATTTTATGTCAATGCAGTTATTGCAATTAATTGGTTACTGAATTGTGCAGTTGGCCCTGATGGTCTGGTCTTAAAGTGTGGGGCGTATCTATAGGTTGAGGAGTGGTTTCTCCTTCCAATGATTGCCACCTTGTGCAGCTGGTCCTGATGGTCTGGGCTTATGACTACTAGGGTGTGGCAAAGTTTTTATGTTTCCATAATCATAATGCCACCTTGTGCGGCCAGCCCTGATGGTCTGGACTTAGGACCACCTTATATTTCTTAATTTTATGGGGGGTGCATTGTAGAAGGTCGCTTGCATGGACTCTGACTCCTTCTGTTGATTGTATTGTTATTAGAGAGTCCCATTACCAGAAAGTAGCTGAGGTGAGAATTTTTTTTATAAAGGATTTGATAAGTAAAAGAAATTGTATCAGCTCTTTAAGAGGGCTTGGTCGTTTTTTATTGCTAAGTGGTACCACACTATGTCGTTCATTAGTTATTGTATGAAGCATTTTTGGTTTGTTGTTAGGTTATTTCGGTATATTTTAATTGTTGCTAAATTTTGCCTGAATTGTATTTCTTATGGGAGTGGAGTTTCTCTCACCTTGAGGGCGGGGATATGCTGCCATTGTGAACTGTTTCACCCTGAGTGGGTCCAGCCTTCCTATCCCTTCCCTTTTGAATGAGCCTTCCTCTCCTGCTCTAGACAGTTTCTGTGTCCTATATTGAGGCATTTCATGCCGGGGGAGGAGGGGGAACTACAGTCCCGGTAAATGCCGCCTACACCTTAAGTGGACAGACATAACTGCTTCCCCTCCTCCCAACTTCCATTTTATCTGTTATTTATGGTTTGTTTGATTTGGATTAAGTATGGATTAGATGCATTTGGCTTGGGTTGTGTTTGGTCCTTTGACCAGGTTTAAATTTATAACTACTCTATATTTGCATGACTACTATTTTGTTGTGGCTTGGATTGGTCCTTAGTCGGGTTTTACATTTTTCCTCTGTGTCCAATATCTGTTATGTATCCTATGAGGTTAGCGTACACTTATTTCAGTTGTTAAGAAATTCAGGTACATGAGTGGGGATTTTAGTTCTTTCTGTCTTTCCTGAAATGTTCTTCTTTCTCTAGAGTACTTGGGGCATTCGTTGAATGTATGGTTGAGTGTCTCTGGGGTGGGGCAGTGTGGGCAGTTTACACCTGCTTCTTTAATACCCGGTACAAACCTTCCAAAACTGCTGGCTAAAAGTGTTTTGCCAGTTTTTGTTCTGTTAATGACTTTGGTGTCATGTGGGTGTGCCAGGTTTGGGGTGAGAATGTTTCTATTAACTTGTTTGCATATGTCATATAGCCTACGCCCTTTATTTGTATTGTCCCATTCTCCCTGCTGTTTTTTATCAAGTTTTTTTCTGATCACACTGTAGATTTTCTGGATGTTATATTCCCATTTGTGAATTCCTGGTTTGCTTAACTTATTTTGGCTACTTTATCTGCCCTTTCATTTCCAGGTATGTCAGTGTGAGAGGGCACCAACATAAATTCTAGTCTGATCGGTTTCTTTGAGGATTTTGAGTTTCAGGTACACTTCCATCATCATGTTTTCCCTACATGAAGAGCTGCCTGATTCCAGATTCTGCAGCACACTGAGGGAGTCGCTAATTATCACTGATTTATTTTTTGGTTTGGCTGGATTTTATCCATTCCATTGCTTTGGTAATGACCCAAAATTCAACTGTGTAAATAAAGCAGTTGTCCGGTAGCCTCGCCTTCAGTGATGTTTTTCTCCAGGATTACTACTACTGCTGCAGCACGCCCTTGGTCTGGGGATTTCAATCCATTGGTGTCAATTTTGATGTATCCCTCGTACCGACTTTCTATCTTAGAGAGAATTTTTGCCCTTATTTCTATAGATTTGTCTTGCTTGTCTCCATATTTTAGAGCATTAAAGTTAATTTTGGGCACATTGCAGGTCCATGGGGCTGAATCTGCATATTTTCTTGTTTCCGCCTCAAGGTTATGGATTTGTAATTCCCTTTTCAGGTCATGGAGTTTATGCCTGAAGGGCCTATTGCAACTCACTTTTATTGCTTGAGTAGGATGCGAATCATTATGAATTGATACCCTTGTTGCATACCTCAAGAGCAACTCTTCTTGTCTCGAGCAAAGTGGAGGTTCCTCAACTAAGATTCTGATTTCCTCCCTAGATGTGCTACCAAGTGCACCGGTGCATATAACTAGAGCCTGGTGTTGTATTTTGTCCAATTCTTTTTAATAAATTGGGGTGTGCCGAAGCATATGCTTGGCACCCTTAATCAATTTTGGACCTATTAAGTGTCCTATAAAGTGTAAGGAGCGTGCTTTGGTCCGCTCCCCAATTGGTTCCCTTAAGGTTCCTTAAGAGGTTTAGATCATTCCCGCATCTCCTTACCAGCTCTGTTACATCATTGCTCCATGTATGGTGCTCATCAAATTGCATCCCCAGGAATTTTGACACTCTTTCAAATTTTAGTTCTGTCCTATTGAGGTACAGTTTTTGTGGTTGCCTACAGATTTTTGTTCTTGGAGTAAACATGACACCAACTGTTTTTCCGGGGGATAGCCTGAAGCCCCACCCATTGACCCATTGCCCAATCCTATCCAGCCCGACCTGCAATCTGCCTACCACAGTTTTGCTGGAAGGGTTTCCCGCTTTCCAGAGTCCATTGTCATCAGCAAATTGGGATAGGTCCAGATGGGTCAATTGATTTCCCTACGTCATTTATCATGATATTAAACAGTCTCGGGCTTAGTACACTACCCTGTGGGTGCCATTGTCCAGCTTGTGCACTTCTGAGTACTGATCGCCCACTCTAGATTGAATTTTTTGACCATTAGGAAGTTTACTATCCATCTATGTATGCGGCCTGTTATTCCATAATGGTTTAACTTCCCAATCAGGCCTTAAGTCCATATCAGATCGTGGACATTTTCAAGGTCCAGGAAAACTGCAGTGAGGTTTCGATCACATTTCCTTGTAGCATTAAAGGCCAGTCTCATGCTTTATTCCAAGCGAATTAGCTGATGTAATGTGGATCACTTGTTGCGGAATCCGCTCTGATTTTGGGATATCAAATTATTGCTTTCAAGGTGGTGTTTCAGTCTATTATTGATTATGGTTTCCATGATCTTACAGATGTTATTAGTTAGTGAAATTGGTCTGTACGAGTTTAAATATGCGGGATCTTTTCCAGGTTTCGGGATTGGTATAGGAAATAATACCAAGTAAATAACCACTTTAAATGAGCGAATAACGACAGCTGATTGGTCGATAATAGATATGACATAATTTGGAATCAATAGAAAGAATATAACCCATTTGACATACAATAACAGTTTTCTACTTCTCCTTCCAGCTATAGCTGATTTGTATTTGAGTGATGAAGAGGAAAGTCTAATTCAAGCCTGGCACAATTCTATCCCAGATCAAATATTTAATTGCATGTCTTCCCCCCAAATAATCCTAAATTATACTGGCATGACAAAATTAGTAGCTATTCCAATGAAGAATTATGAAAAATATCTAACTAAAATGTACAACAGAGTCAGGAAAAAAGGAGGTGGGGAGGGATTAATCCAAAGGGTAGACTGTACTGATGGGTGGACAAGATAATATCGCTACAATACATATTTATTCTTGACTTAAAAATCCAGTTATACGACTCAATTATCAAAAATATTATTTTAACACAGTGCATGTTTACAATCTGGTTGAGCAAGTTCCTATTATAAAATCTATACATCGATGAGTCTTGTTAATTCTGTTTTTATTCCGCGATATCGGGATTTCCCCGAAACTCAGCAAGACAGACTGAATAATCTGGATGGATTTTGGTTGGAAGATAATAAGTGAATATTTATGAGCTGAAAAATAATTGGCGTATTAATTTAAATTGGTTTTAGAAGGGAATGTGACTGATTAAAGTTGTCTGTTCCAACTGAGAATAAATATTTGAACATCCAAAAACAATAGAGTAACAGCAAAGATGGTGGCTTAATCTCCGCCATTTTGCATCATCACATAAACTACGGCTAAATATTGTGGCCCATGCCTCAGGCATATTGCTTTTATTATACGTAGTATAAACTTTGTTTACATTTTGGTTGAAGCAAGAACTTCACACGATCACAAGTGGGTCGCCAGATCTGCAGACCAATTATCAAAGTAGAATGTGTTCCTGGTCAGAGTTCTGCAAACACAGCCCTTAGATCTCTACACGAAAGTTGGCCTCGTCTTTAAAACAGCACGCACCCTACCGAGTGTAATTAATGCTATTTATAATACACAACAATGGCGTGACTCGAAAGCACAACAGGCTAAACTGAACGATCTGATAATCTGACAAGATTTTGTTGGTACAACAATCAAATCATGGAATCATGTAATATCGGTAACAATTGGCTTTTTGATGACATACAGTTTTAATTACCTCCTACCTGTCTGCTGAACTAGATGCAAATTATCTCTTCTGGATGCATTTAGCACTCATCCCTTATCACTTATTGATATGTCCTTTCATTATTTGATTTATATGATCTTTTATTTTTTTCTTCATCTACTCATTTATTCACTCACTCAGATTGTGACTATTTGTACACACAAACACACACATAGAGAGAATATTTGCTTGAAACGAGTAAATAACATAAATTTCATCGAGTGGGTGAAAATACTTACATTTTTCACATAGAGATGAAACAAATCCGTTATTCACTCGGAGCAAGCATATTTTTGTTTTATTTTATGCTCAAACGTATTGTCTAGCAATTTGTATAACTGACTGAAGTAGCAGCTTTTTACTGTATCCCGCACGATAATGTCTGCTGTTTACCATTTATGTTTCTGCTCTTTTTTGTGTATATTCACACAGAAAATATCAGTAGTAACATAATGCTCATTCCCAATTCAAGGTATTACAGCAGATAAAAACAAAATGAAAAAAAAAAAATCTGCTTATTGCTGGATTTGAACCCGGGTTGTCGGGATGTGAAGTGGCCATATTTACCTATATACACCACGCAAGCGTCTTACAGAAGATTGAAATTTCTTAGTCATAATGTTATCAATGTGTATTCTAGGCCAGTGAAAAAAAATCATAATTATTTCACTCTGAAAATCCAGTAATTCACGGCCTAGCATAAAACATACATACATATATACATTTGTTTAGAACGATTCCTAAGGGACCAGTCAATTGTTTTCATAATTAAATTTGTCTCTAAACAAGAAAAAATAGCTAATTGATACATTAATTGTGACTGTTATGAGTATTTGCTTATATCTGCAAATCCATTATATTTACAAATTTGTTATCTTGTCAATCAATCAATCAATCAATCTATCTATTTTCCTTCTTTCTATCTATTAGATGCAAGATAACATAGAAGATATATCACAACTATTACAGGTCTACATTCTGGTTAAATTATTTTAACTGGTTTGTTTTGCAAGAGAAAGTCATTAATTAACTGATCTGTATTAGTGGCAATATTTAGGTACCAAAAGTTCATCGACTTTGATATGCAAGTCATTATGCCATTATTTCCTGTGGTATGTGCCTTCGATAAATTAATTTTTTTCGTATGATTTATTCAAAGATTTCTACAGACTTTTGTTACGGAAGTGGATGGTTTTATGAAGGCAAGGATGGGTGTTGTGCACAAGTCGAAAGAGGAAGTAGAAGCTAACATAAAAGATGCAAGAAAACAACTTCAGTTTGCTAATGAAGATTTGGAACGGGTATGTATAGGATGAACCACATTGCAAACTGTTGTAGAAAGACAAAAAAGCGTTTACTTTTTTATGAACGTTATATCAGTAAAAATTGTATTAAATATGGGTGATATGTGTTCGAAGTATGGATAATCTGAAATTTCGTTACAGTTGACCTTCGTTAAAAAACATTGCTTGTTTTTAAGTGTGTGTGGAAGGTCCAAACGACACTCTCTTCATGCTGGAGAGTTCATTATTACTTTTCTTTACTATTACATATTTTGGACCACTATTAAATTATAAATTATGTTTCATTTGACCTCGAAGCAGGTAAGGGACGAGGTTAAAGTGCAAAGACACCCTCTTTGTCAGGGAGAGTTTTGTGTTATATTGTTTAAACTTCTGCACTGTGGAAAAAATAATTATCGCTTGATCGCGTTTTAACTACTGCATTTCTGTGCCATCATTTCTTACAGACTGTGTATACAAACTCACGCCTTGTTGAACAAAGGAATTTACATTTTAAAAATTTCAAACTGAGCACCTTGTCCATGTCTTGAAACCCAGATTAATCCAAATGTAAGCTGTTCTTTTACAAGGATTGAAATGTTATCTATAGAAATAGATTTTATACAAGTCACCAAACATTTTTAGTTATTACACGCTTACATTAAAAGCTAGGAAGATATGGTCAGATATACACAGTTGTGTAATATAACATTCTGGCATAATCATCTGGGTGAAGTAGACACCAGGACACCCTTAGCAATATGTGGATATACAGATTCTGATGATCTTGTTTTCAAAGACATCCAGTAGTAATTGAAACTGAACTAGAATTTACCATATATGCAGAGATTGCATAAAACAAACGAGATATGGTATTATGTAGAGGAAATGAAAGGTTAGAGATCACAATCAACAGCGAATGACATGTAAGTGTGGAAAAGTAATAAATACAGGAGTGATGTATTTGTACAAGAGAAGCCACAATACACAAATATCAATGCTCAACACTTTACCTTAGATTAATATACTTCAGGTTCAACAAACTAGCCAGTACTGCCCCTTATCCTTGTCCAGCAACTTAGTTTAGCGCATTAAATTGTTTATCTCACCTTAATCAAGTTAACACCAGAAATGAATTAAACAATATAAAATTTTGCTACATAGAAAATCGATTTTTACACTTTGGTCACTTAACATTTTTAACAACTACACTATAAAAGTTTTAGCTGATGAATCAATGAAAAGATACAACTCACAGTGTGACATGAAAGTTTGGCAGAATCAACTAAACTAGGTAGTGTGAATGGCATTTGGTTGCAGTATTTAATGCTGTCATTTGATCAACAAAACCACACAAGAGTTAGTGAAATCAGTATACACAGTTCACATTTATTTCCAGATACAGAATCTTCTGTATGAATTTAAAATACATAAAAGTTACAGAAATATTTGAATAATGCAATCAGACAGAAAGATAAAAGATGATAATGCTGAGTGATTTGAACATGCAAATAACTGGTTTGAATAACACAATCACAGATAAGAGTTATTAATAAAGAACGACTTGACAGAGTTAATCAAAATGATAGATGAGGTTAAAACATTAGTATGAATGAAAGCACATTCATATTAATAGAAAGAACCTTTGATCTATTAATTACAGATTTGCATGAATGAACCATAACAATAATACATGTTAGATTTACTGAGTTTTGCAGCTAATTACAATCAAAAACAGATGCAAAAGCGTATCTTGGATAGAGAAGTGGTCAAGAATATATGTTTTTTGCAGAGTAGTATTGATGAAATAGACATTGGAATGAAAAGAATTAGACAAAATTTTATGAATTTAGAGAAAAGGTTTTAAAACCTATATATGCATTAAAACTGAAGTAGATTTTTTTTTAAAAATACTTGATTTAACTGGTAGCACTGAAATCAAGGAAAACATAGAGAAACTCAAAACTGGTTTGAACACATAAAGACTGTAAAGAGAATTGCATTGGAAGTTAGAATGGATAAATTGAAGAAAGAACCGAATTTGATGAAGAAATTAGCGTAATGCTTAGATGTATATTAATCTTAGATTTTCATTATGTACCAAGTCAGAAAAATCCAAATAGTATTAAGTTTTAACTTATCAGATGTAGTGTCAATTGGTGTAGAGGCACAAACACCTCTAGGGAGTGGTCCTCCATTCTCATATAAGAAAGCGCTGCTGATCGTCTTTAAATCTGAAATTAGCCCAAAACTATGCCCCATCACGTTTGCTTAATTCAAGTTATAAATAATAGATGGAGTAGAGCATATTGATGTTCAAATCAACAAATCAGGCCTATGCACATTTTTTTTCAAATTGTTTGTTGAACCCACTAACCCCATCCCCCCCCCCCCTCCAATTAGAAAATCGCTGGGTTTTATGTTGATTTTGACATTATACTAGAGGTTGAACACCAACATTGGCTTTCTTATTAGACGTTAAACAATAATCTGTGCTAAATCTTTACAGCGTGAACGAAATAGGTACGTACCATCTGGAAGAGAACAATAATTTAATCACTGGGATGAAACGCAAAAAGTACCTCTTGATTCAGAATGTAAAAAAACACTGGCAGCAGTATCACAATTTTCAACTCAAAAATATATCAGCAGTCAAAGTTGGTGAAAGAACGGCTCACAGTTTTGCATTTACATGGAGCAACTATATATTCAAGTTATCTGATCCTAATGGAATTCCTGAGGAACAAATTAGACACGATAAATGCTTGAGGATTACTAGAAAAAAACTTCAATAAAAAATAGGGCCAAAAAGACACTGGACTACTTGAACGAAATATTGTGAGTACAAAGTTTGGTCACTCAGTACTTGAAGAACCTGCCTATACTTTTGTACCCATGTTGATGATGGTAAACAAGGTTCAAATTATCTAAAATTTGAAAAAACAAAGCAACCTAAAATGAACGGGTTTTTTTACCAACCTTCAAAGAAAAAAATACGAATACACTCTCTTTGCAATTGTGATATGTGTTAACGTGTATGATACTTACGTGTTTCTTTAACAAGCTTAGACATTTGTGCAGGCTTCTTTAGCATAACAATATGTGAAGATGTCAACACCAGGTAAATACATAAAGCCGAAGAAGTAAGGGGAGTGTGTTACATACCTTCGTCAAACACATCATTGTATCACTCACGCACTCAGCAGCATTAATCCAGAGCAAACGTTGCGATAAGTATGCCTAATCTCAGCTCAAATATGATTGTGCTTGGTAGTTTGTTCCGTGTCGTTTGATTTGAATGCTACAAATGCGGCCAAGAATGCAGTGGCATAACCAGCTATGTTCTTTCAAGTTAAATGACTACAACATTTACACTACATGCAAAGATTTGGGATTACCTGTACTGTTTAGGACAAAGAATTGAGCAAGGTATCATGAATGAAAAATTAAGAAAACTGAGACAAGGAACTAATAATACGCAAAACACTGGTATTAAGGCTGTACAGTTGATATTGTTAAAAAAGAAGTTTTAGATTCCACTTCACCTTCAGATACCAAGAAATTTGTGTACTGTAACCATGTGCTCATGCACAGGATTTCAGATTTACAATTCCCTGATCCAAAGTGGCTGAAGTGATAGAAGTTGGGGATCAGATCCACCAAATGGAAATCATTTGTCTCAAGTACAATATGATTACCTCTGAATGAATAGCCCAATTAGTGAATAACAAGTACACAAAATTGGAACAGGTTTCTTCTGCAACTACATAACTAGAAAGAAGAACCATAGACATAGCATCCAATACACCTTGAATTAACCTCACTTTTGAATCTCCCAGAATTAATTTGAAAGATATATTGATACTGTCCACAAGCACTGATGAAACTGATCCTCAAAAATTTTTAAACTCGGAAATAGAGAAGATCTCGATGACCATAGAATGTCTGACAAACGTTGTTTATCCCCATGGTTTTCAACTGAGGCAGTAGCCTACAGAAGTAACTAAGTAAATCTTTGATAAGCAACAAAAGCACCCAACAATTAGAAATGTAAGTGTCAACAATTATTATTATTGATATTTATTGCATCTGGTTTGCTTTGGAAAAGACGTACTATATTACTGTAAGATACTATATTGTAGGTCTGAAATTATCCAAAATGCATCAAGGTATCAATTTATAAATCAACAGAACAGAAAATTTGGATGCTCACAAAATGTATATCTTTTCCGTTTCAGATGGTCAGGTTAACTTTCAAACAATCAGCTCAAAACATTTAGTTCTTACACATTTATAAATGTATTTAAATGAATTCCATGACATGATTATTTGTAGAGTGACTAACTGTGGTAAAACATTGCTTGCACTAAATTTGTTAGAGGCTGAATACAACTTTTTGAACACATAGTTATTATCTGCCCATCTTTTCTGTCCAACAGCGTGTAAGACGGTAAGTGGATATTCAAAGATAAAAAGGTAATTGTGATAGATCCAGATGATAAATTAGACAAGACGCTACCGTGTTTGTCTGTCTGTGCACTATCTATATATCAGTGCACTTTTCATTTCTCAGCTATCAACATTTTTTCTGTCACGAATACTGTCTGTGTTGATATATATATATATATATATATATATATATATATATATATATATATATATATATGCATCTGAATTAATTTTATCAGTTATCAATGATTGTAATATTACGAATAATGACGTTGGCTGTTTCATCAGTATGTGATGTGCCCGTTATGTATAAATTCCAAGTATTATTGATTTTCCTGGAACGTTCTGGAAACGTATGTGACCCACTGCTCTCATATACACAGAGCAAGAGTGAGAGAGAGAAAGAGAGTATGTAAGCAAATAAGGATAATTGGAATTTTAATTAATCAGGATGTCATTCGCTTAGATCAATCAGATCATCTATTATGACACATTAACTCTCAGTGCACGTCTCACTCGTTTAATTTGGATGGTTTAAATCGCAGCCAGAGGTCCAGTCCACACGAGGTATCCCAAATATATAACAGGATTGCATTTCTCTCAACTTTTAGCTATAGTTCTTTATATATTGCATTTCTCTCTACTTTTAGCTATCGTTCTTTGTATATTGTTTTGAATGTATACTTCAGTGGTCTATTCCAATTTTGTATGTAATTTTGTTTGTGTATACTAGTGGAAACATCTTTATTTTATGGTCCTACCACACATACTCGTAAATGTGTAATCATCAGACTTTGCAAGTACGTAAAAGCACGGATTTGATCTCCCCCATTCAAACTAATATCGACCGCTGCTATCGATTATTTCCACGTTCCATCACTCTTCTTGGTTTTGAAGTACTGCAAATGTAACATTTGATCAACTCCATTTAGGGCATTAGTAATGTTATAATAGTATTTGTATCTTTCAGTTTTAAAGAATATAAGGGTTCTGGATTACAGATCTAAACACCCCATAGTAGTACGGAAAGTGTATGAGCTATAAGTGTGTATTTTTGTTGTGTTGTGCAATAGTTTATTTGTTTAGCCAGTAGTAAGGTTTAAGTAGCATGAGAGTGAGTGTGACACAAGAAGGAGCTAATGATATGTATGACATTTTGAATGAATCAGTCAGTGAACCCACGCAAAGAAAAAGTCTTTACTATTTTAAATGTCACTAGTTTTCCATAAATTCGCATAAGCCATCTACTATTGTACATATTGATATAATTGTAATATTAAATATTCTTGGTAAAATTTCCATCGTGTGCTTTCACTTATCTCCTGTCTAAATTTAAAATGGAAAATATTGAATGACCATTCAGTCACATATCCATTTCACCTCTGTTCATTATGTTTAGAGGTTTGGTGACATACCACATTCAAGTATGAAGTGGCCATTCATTTTTACTTGGAAGCGGGACCATTTCTAAGCCTAAGAGCTAAATCTAATTGAACTTTTATTGATCCAAATGTTTGATAAATTTCTGATTATAATCATTCTCAGAATGTGTTAAACACTGTAAACTGCATCCAAGTCTTGGCAATTCCCACTTAAAACGTGTACTCGTTTCAATTTCAGATAATTACATATTTCTTTTTTCACTACAATTTCTAGCAGTATATGATTAGCACACACAGACACAAATTATGACTAGTAGTATGATAATAGCAATTTGGGATTTTTGTTACTGATCTAGGTCAAAGCCTTCTACCCCCTATGAATTTGTCCTCACATCACACGAGCATGCATGCGATCCCATGTGCGAACCCGCCAAGAAAAGTTATCAAAAGGCGCCCATGCAAGAGGATAGTAATGGGGGGTGGGGGTGGGTGGGGTAGAAAGCTTTGACCTTGATCAGTAACCAAACAAATGGCTATTATCATACTACTTGATTACAAAACCATACAAGTGATGATTATAGTT
Organism: Margaritifera margaritifera; assembly: GCA_029931535.1. Lineage (NCBI taxonomy): Eukaryota > Metazoa > Mollusca > Bivalvia > Unionida > Margaritiferidae > Margaritifera > Margaritifera margaritifera. The sequence continues at coordinate 3,431,989 of JAQPZY010001573.1, forward strand.
CCAAATCCCGAAACCATATGAGTGCAATCCCATAAGTGAAATTCTTATGAGGTGCCTCAATACAGCCGTTGCTAGGCACTTGCAAACATTTACTCGATTTTCACTGCTTGTAACTCAGGGTCTTCAATGCCCCGGTTCAGTATCTATGCTCGGAGATGTCGGTGGTTTTCCATTTCCGGCAACACGGTGTGGAACTCAGACATGCTAATTGTTTTATCCTCAATAGCCATCAAGTACAGCTTGGTGATGTAGTGAAACTGCTTTGGGCCGCCGCGAGAAGTTCAGAATAGACACGTATTCGCGAATGCAGCCATAGCAAGATTATTTTACCAGCACCACCTGCAACACCGGTTGCTATCAATATACCTAAAACAAAACAAATCCGATAGGTGTACCTATAATAGTTGCTGTAGTCAGAATTACAGCAACACCAAGGCCAACAGTGGTCGTGACAGTGATTCTGCAAATAGCGTGTACACACATTTGTATTTTACGAATAGCACAGTTCTCTTGGTGATTTCATCCCACAGCTGTTGTTCCACTTTGATTATTTTTTCACGTCAGTAAGTTTGGGGATCTATTATAGTTCTTCTGTTAATAATGTGATCTTGAAGTACAATTGTTCGACAGGCTGGACTTCTTTAGGTGCAGCACACATGCACTTATACCCACCTATTCTTTTGTACTGGTAAAACTGTCATACAATCATAGGAATATTTAAATTTCTGGTGATTGTGTATTCTTGGAGTCTGGCATCACGTTCATAAAAAATCATACTGATTATGCCATTGAATAGTTTCTAAAAGGATCGTTCACATCTTTGCCCCAAAACTGTTACACGGACAAATGTGTCAAGATTTTTCTCTTCTTGATTGAGTCAATGTTGGTGCAACATACTCAACCAGAAATGCAACCGGGGTGGATCTGTTGATGAAATTCACTTCATCATTGTAGAAACAATCCCTGAGTGCTTTCACACCTGCTGGTGTAGTCCGTGACCAAGCATTTTGGCACCTTGGCAAAATTATATTTCAGTGTATACAAGGGCCGGTTAACATCACTCAAATGCAGATATTCGTCCATGAGTGGAACAAAATCACCATCGATGTTGGCATCCCCTACTGTCTTGTCCAACACCTCATAGGTAAATTCCACAAGATCTTCATCGAGTGGCTGTTTAAAATCCATCACGTATATATAATAATGAATATTAAACACAAAAGACAAAGACCGTTAAGTACACGACTGGATAGATGTTGAGTCCTTCAAACTGAATTTCATTGAGGGCAACTAATGATAATGATACCATGTATATAACATTCTTATCAATATGTGTGTTATTTAACCTGGTACACGTTACTATTCGACTAACATGCTTGTGATCATTTACCAATATTGACATTATGCTCTAATCCGGATAAGATGAATAACTATGATCCAGACTCGTGTAACTTTAAGATGTGAGATTTAGGTCTATCAAATCTATCCACAACATCCTTGAACATAAGTCGACCATTTGCTAATATTGTTTCGTCAATTTCTTTTCCTTCTCCTTTACTGGTTAATATCTTTTCGCATAAATCCAAAGCAGTTACTATGCGTATTGGTGAGGGAATCTTTGTATCCATGTATTGTTTCGTCACAGCATCGTCATTGTCGATGGTTTATTACATTCATTGGATTTCATTTTCATTCCAAATGATGTTTCCACTCATTTCATTGCCAGACTTTTAAACTTTTGATACCATATTTGTGTCTACATAGTCTTTGATAAATGCAACCGACACACCAGTGTCTCAGATTCCCCCGATTTAATTGATTTCAACTAAGTTTTTTGCTACGACGCCTCGCTGCTTAAAAAAATGTCCACGTTGTTTTTTTTTTGTTTTCCAGTTTGGTCTTAGAAAATCACAAGCTCGCCCAGGTCAACACGAATAACCTGGTTGGTACATAAAGCTTCCTCTAGGAAATTAAAAGCTTCCTTGGCAGTTTGCTTCACACCTGGAAACATTTATTGTATGACAGAAGATCTATTTCTTTGTTTTAATTTCTATTTAAATGTGAGCAGATATAGTTCTTTATAAACTGAAGCTGTTACCGGTAGGATATAATGTGGGGGTGGAATAAAGTATGTTTTGAACAATAGAGGCAGTTCTGCTTCCTAAAAGTGAGCCACTGAAAAACGTGTTTTTGTCTGGACCAGACACGAGGCCATTTGACCTGCATTTTCACTTAGAAAAGACGTGATTAAAATCTCATAATCTTTCACTGGTAAATTGAAAAGATCAAAATGATTTTGTAATGAGTTCTTCCCATTCGGGGGTTATGAATACGTAGTGTGGTGTGTTTGATTGATACAAGAAAAACTTTCTCACAGACCCCCCTACCCACACTGACACCCCCCCCCCCCCCTAGGTCTTATAACGTTTTCTCAGAAGAATCTGATCGTGTGTTGGCATAATACCTCTCTTTCTGCCTATGATACAGCCTTCTTCAATAATTTTTTTTTTTTTTTAATACATATAATTTTGTTTTATAGCATTTAGATACCAATGGTTATTCATTGGTATTGGATGCAATTGTTATTTGTGTTTTGCTTGAATCTGTACAAACTCTCTGTAAATGTGTTCTCACAGCTTAAGAGGTATATTCTGAATGTGCTCCAATCTATCCATTTATAGGATGAAATATTCACACATTTGCCAAATGGAATCTGCTGGTAAAGCATATCAAAGACATACAGTCATGATCTCACCACACATCACACGGTGTTATCGTACCCTTTGTGTGATAGTATAAAAGTGTTATGTGTATAATGTGTGTGTATATTCCTACCCCTTTCGTTGGTTTTTAAGTATCGGTGTTGGTCATTTAAAACGTGTTGATGGTATAGTGTGTATATTCCTACCCTTTTCGCTGGTTAGTAAGTGTTGGTGTTGGTTACCCAAAACGGAGTGTTGATTGCATTTGTTTATGTGTTCGTGAGTGCGTCCGTGCATGTGTGTTTGAGAAAGAGAAAGGGATTAGAGATTTAAAACCTGTTTAAAATGCATTTCTTTCATTTGTTAGATGCAAAGAATACAAAATAAAAAGTTATTTTAAATTGTTGTGATTGATCTAATTGCTTTGGTAAAATAGAAAATACTCTTTAATATCCCTGTATCTTTCTGGATAGCCTGTCATTATGTCTGCCTGGTTGTCAGCAATTTTTCTTAACTTTGAATCTGTAATATCAATATCATAGATGGTTGAACTATCTAAAAAAAGAACTTTGGTGAAATACTGTTGTTGTTGTTTTTTGGGGTTTTTTTTTTTTTTTTAGGTATATAAGGCAATAATTAAACTGCAGATCTGAATAATAATGTGATCTTTACAGGCTGAACTACTGCATGACTACTATGCACATTTTCTTCAGTCTTTGTTTCTTTATTATGTGTCCACACTTTCCTTTCCAAATCTTCACTTATTTTTCCTTTTTAACCTCGATATGATACAGACTACAGATAGACTTCCAAAAGACCAATATGGTTAACAAGCACTATACATGAGAGACGAATAAAAAATCCCAAAAGTGTTTTGAACCTGCCATTGTAAAAACTATTACGCATTAACAAATTAATTTATGATGTTGAAACAGGCATATATGAGGAACGAACACAGAAAAAAACTTTTATTATATTTATATAATTCATTATTGCCTATTAATAGTTACATATATTTTCTTTCTTGCATACAAACAACTGTGAATATCTATGAACAAATATACATTTGAGAAAGGATATACTCTAAATTTGACAACAGAATTTTTTTAAATAGCAAATATCTGATATTCTAACCCAGTTGTTTATGAAATAGAAGATTAAAAAGGTAAAATATTGATGGTACATTCTATGAGCATGAATTTAAAAAAAAAGAAAGAAAAAAAACAACAACAACAAAAGAGATCTTTAGAATTGAAAAATATATTAAAAAGTGATTACAAAAAGAAACAAGCATTTGTTACATGGAAAGGGTATGGCCAGCAGTTTAATTTTTGTGTACCCTTGAAAGATATAAAAAATATATTTTTCAAAAGTCATGTTTTTTCATATGCAAATGGTTTGATCCCTTTGTCGGAGTTTTCCATCACACATTATTTATTATACTTTTTTTATGACTATCTTCCTCTCTTCTTCATTCTTTATTTTTAAACCTGGTTTATTATATTCTTCCAATAGTTCATTAAAATGTTCAAATATATAACATAAACCATGCATTTTTTTTATTTACCTGACTTGCACCTATTTTAATATTCATATCACATTTTTACAATCCCAGCATTAATCCCAAGATTACACTGCACAGATTAGAGTGAATGAAAATAATCAACTTTATTGGTTTCAATACAAGTTGCTTTTACAAAATGTTTCTAGACCAATTGTTACCTACAAAAGAGTAATAAAAAAAAACTGCTGATTATTTTATAAGTTTCCTGCGCAGTGATAAGTAGTAAATTTTCCAATTTATTATTTAACCTATTATTATCTACATGGTCAATATCCTTATCATCAGGTATAATTCCATTAAAGCATTTCCAAACAAAACTATGTATTAATATACTTTTAAAATCACCATACTTCGCTCTGGCAATAATTCCATAATAATGTTTATTGAATTATCTTTTTATTTTTCACATTTTATTATTTATCCATCTTTCTTTGCAGCATAAAATGTATAAATAGAATGTGTTCTATAGTCTTCCATAGTTATAATATAGTAATAATTCCTTAAACAAAATAAAAAAGGTGAAAGGTTTAAAGAATTAAATATACAATATATAATAGATAATAATGGAAAACTTTGGAAAACTGCAGACATTTTGTTTGAAACTCTACCATAAAAACAATTTACCACAGGCTGAGGATCACAATTTAAAAACCATGCTCTAAAAAATTATTAAAATGGGACCATTTTGGTGAGAATCATAATAAGATAAAAATATCGGATACATAGATGAACCAACATGTAATAACTGTGTAAACATTATGTCAGATTCTAATAAAACAATAAGACATGTACCATCACCAAGAATTAAACATGTACTATCTCCAAGAAATCAGACATCAAAAACTTTAGAGAACTGCAGGAAAAGCTGGTTGAATCTCTACCAAAAAAGCAATTTACCCAGGGCTGGGGATCAACATTTAAAAACCAGGCTCATGAAAAACTATTGAAATTAGACCATTCAGGAGTGCATCATAATATGATACAAAAATATAAAATGCATAAATGAACCAACATGGAATGACTATGTAAAAATGATATCAGATTATAATAAAACAATAAAACCTGTACCAACACCAAAAATTAGGTCCTCCTCAAAAACCATTCTATCTCTAGGAAAATTATATATCAAACAGGCCACAAAACACATTCCATCTCGAAGAGCACTTGCTCACCAACCAATAATGGTTAATTTATAACAAGGCAATAAAATTAAGTATTCTGATAAAAATACAGATGTATTGTATGGTAACATTAGAGGGTGAAACGGAAGTAAAAGCAGAAATTAATGCCTTTTTACTAGTAAAGTGGTGACTGTGCTAAATATAAATAATGTTAATGAGAGTATCATACATGCTTTAATAAAGGTCCCATTCAAAATATTCTTAAACACGGGGAGTGGTTGGATAATGCGGCATATTCTTATTATTTATCTATGCATCTCGGAATACAAAGCATTTTCGGGGAAAAGTTCCATTCCTCTACCAAACGAAAGAGCATCAAAAGAGGATGCATAAATGTCTAGAATGATGATAATGATTTGTCCTGCTGCCTGCAAAGCTGAGCGCATATCCAATTATACAAATCCTATTGACAAGACACATTTTGGTGATATCAAAATCCCTGTATCATTAAAAGATATTACTTAATTTGAAAAACTGAATAACAAGTTAATGGAAGTCAAATGGTTTTGACGCTGTTTACATGATACATATTGCTGTATATTCTACACCAGTTCACTCACTCTAATAATGCTGAGTCAGGCATATTTGATGAGTCACTGTATGATGTCACAGGCCTCTGTCGAAATATAGAAATGTGGGGTTCTTTGTTGTCGTGCATGAGGGTCACAGACCATTAGTTATTGTGTGACACATGTGATTGTGTTCATTTTCTGCTCCAGTAATTATTCATTTTCGTTGTGGATTTTACCGTGCCTCACCTTCAGAAAGATAACAGCAGTGTAATTCATTAACTGTTGAACTTAGAATTTTTTTGTGGTTTTATGATCTTTGATCTGCATTTAGACAATGCCAAGACAAGGACGGCCGTGGACAAGGATCCGAGACAGTACACATTTGAACGAACATTTCCAGCGTCTTCGTTCACGCTCACCAATGCGTGGAAATATTGAAAGTTTATTGGAAGGTGGCCAATCTGCTCGTGTTGCATTATATGATATGGAAAATCCAGCCAATTGGACTTTAGAACAACTCAGAACAGAGATTCGTTCCCAGGGATATGAAGCCCCACCCACTTTAAAAAAGTCAGCTCTCATTCAGCTCTTTGAACACAACTGAAGAAAAAGAAAGCAACCTTCAGCAACTATCACAAAGCCATCTGACACAGCTTGTATTGTGCGCTGTGTGTCAGGATCTGAAGAGCTCCAGACAAACACACTTATTGATGAGAATTTCCCCACGCCCAACAATAGTGGTCATGTGACATCTGGCTCAGATCAGCTGACTGTATCTGATCATGTGACAGTATCCAACATGGCGGCGGTAATTGCTTCCCTGACCAAAACGGTCGATTCCATGGCCAATAAAGTGAATCGGTTTTGTGGCCCATACAGCTTTTTTTTTTTCAATGTAATGGGTGGACAGGAGATGACTTTCCACACCTCTTTAATGGCAATGGAGGGTGTTTCTTCACAGTTGTTACCACACATTGAAACCGTGCCAGACAACATCAGGCAGCAATTTTTAACGGGTAAGTACGTGAGTCTAGCATCTTTACTTCCTAATGTTGACAGTAGTAGTGTGTGAGCCATTCAAACAAATGGGTTGGAAGTTCAGTTTCAGAATACTGATCCGTGCCTATCTCGGTCATTGACTTTAGGGGAATTCCTCACTGCATTCTCCAAATATCGAACCATTATGTGTGAGGTGTAACCAAACCATAGGAAAGAACTTGATGAGTACGAAAGAGAGATAATTTCCATTTCTATGAAATTTGGAGGAAGTGTTTTCTATGACTGCCATCGTGCTTTCTCCGCTAGAGCTGCTGGTATGTATGCAGAACACAAAATCCACATTAACTGGGGCATACGGGATAATTACATTTTGTCGAATGTGACAGCTGGTAGAAAAGTTAATACCTGCAATTACTGTAATAGCTTAGACCATTTCACCCCACAGTGCCCATCTAGCATGTTCAAAAAGGATTTGGACCCATATAAATTCCCTCGTGACAGGAATTCTGACAAACCTGGACGTCCACGACTTTTTCATCAAGGCAAGGAAATAAGCAATAATTTTAATTCAGAAACTGGATGCAAGCATCAAAAATGCACGCATATGCATGTTTGCCTAAATTGCAAGAAGAAGCATCCAAAAGTGCACTGTGGCAAGTGACTACTTAGCTCAGATCTGCCTATCCAGGCTACCACTCCTATTAACATTATGCAACTTACACTGGAATTAAAAAATTATCATTACAAGTCACTGGTCAAAACTTTAGTTTAAGGTTTGCATGAGGGTTTTTATAATGGCATAGAATCTCCTATACTTCAAAGTCTGGAATGTAAAAACAATCTCTCTGCTCGCAAACAACCAACTATGGTGACACAATTGTTACAGAAAGAGTTGGAGAAAGATTATCTTTTAGGCCCATTTTCTTTTGCCCCTTTTGATATTTATCGAATCAATCCTCGTGGCATTGCTGAGGGCAAATATTCTGGGAAAAAGAGACTTATTGTTGACATGTCTTCCTTATGAATGAACTAACATTTGCTGCTGACTTTGAACTTTATACTGATGCATCTTCTATTCATGGCTTTGGTGCCTACTTTCAAAAGAAATGGTTTGCTGAAAAATGGCCTGATGGTATTTCCATTCATGGTAAAGACTAATCCATGGCTTTGATGCCCACTTTCGAAAGAAATGGTTTGCTGAAAAATGGCCTGATGGTATTTCCATTCATGATAAAGACTCATCCATGGCTTTTCTTGAACTATATCTTATTGTTGCTGCTGCTATGCTATGGGGTGTTAATTGGACTTCCTGAAAAATTGTCTTTTACTGTGATAACCAGGCAACAGTTGCTATAATTAACAAGGGTCATTCAAAAAGTCCTGCATCAGGTTCTATATTAACAGACATCATCAACCATCTCTGGGATGCTACCATCAGCCCTTTAACACAGATGTCTTACAAATCTGGCCTGCAGCATTTTCTCAACTTTATGATTATGGCTTGCAAACACCAATGATCTCGTCTTCCGCAGATTTCTGAGGATATTCTTCATGGGGTACAGCGATTAAAATATAACACAATTAAACTTTACTTGTGTGGAATTTGTTTTGCATATTTATAGAGTGGGCTTTCAAACCCATTTATTCAGTCAGATGGACATCGGTGCTTTTGTTTGTTCACTATCTTACGAGGAATTAAACGTTTACAACATAATCTTCACAGACCATGGCTTCCTATAACTTTTCAGATGCTCAAAAAGTTGTGTTTCCTATTCCGTGCAGGAAATTATTAACCATACATGGATCTTTTGATGGAAGTGGTGTCCTGTGTTGCATTTTTTGGCTTTCTACGGTGTGGAGAATTTACTATTTCTACTGGAAAGTTTGATCCTACACTCTATTTATGTGTTCAGGACGTCTCTGTTGCTGCTGATCACTTTACTTTTGAAACTCAAATCCTCAAAAACTGATCCTTTCCGCAAAGGGATTACTTTGTATTTTACAGGACAAGCAATTCTATATGTCCCTATACATCTATGATGAAATTTCTGAAAGTGCGTAAAAGCATGGGTGCTCTTCCAATGGACCCATTGTTTGTGGATAAGTAATGTTTGTGGATATGTCTATTGGGGGCACTCCGTGCAATTTCACATCTGACGACATCAATTACACTTCGTTTGGGGTGTTCATTTCATGTTACTTCATTCTATTGCCCCCAATACTACATGTACCTCTGCAGCTCCTAAGTTAGTTGCAGTAGTTTCACTTTCTCAAGTGCAGCTCGTTAGCTAGTTGTACGCTGAGAATTAATGTCCCTGGTTGCAACTCCATAGTTAGTTGCACCTGGATTGGTATATGCAACTCCATAGCCAGTTGTACCTGGATTGGTATATGCAACTCCATAGCTAGTTGTACCTGGATTGGTATATGCAACTCCATAGCTAGTTGTACCTGGATTGGTATATGCAGCTCCATAGCCAGTTGCACTGGTGCAGCTCCATAGCCAGTTGCACCATACTCTTCTGTATTTTACTTAGTCTATTTATGTCTTGTACTTTTGTTGTATGTTTACAAGCTGGTCAGATGCATCTAATTTGGTGATTATGTTCCACGGAGTTGTTCCCAGTATATGCCAAAGTTGTAATAAGATGTATATATCATTTATATATCTGAAGAATAAACATTTTAGCTACCATTTTTTTTTTCTGGTTGTGTATTGTGTAAATTATCAATATTTATAGGTGGGATGACAGATTAAACTCATTAAGGATTAGCAATGAAAAAAGAAATTATTATTGTTTTACTATTAATATCAGAAGATGGCAAAAATCAATATGTATATATCAAAAACATTTCCTGATTGGTATATAACAGTAGCAAGCATGAACAAAAGAGAATTTATATTGAAGATGTCTTTACATTTTTGGCACCAAAAAAATCTGGAAAATCATAGTAATTATATTAAAGGTATAGAATCTAAATTCCAGCTGGTTGTGCTATACCTGAGTAGGGAAAAAATATCCTAAAATGTAAAAATTATCAAAATCAAATTAAGGTATAATTTGTTATCTATACTGATTTTGAAACATTGAATCCAAAGGCTAAATTTATTTAAGAAGGATGATTGTACAGAACAAGTAACTAAACAACCTCCATGCGAATACGTATATGTTGTAGTGCGATGAGATGGAATAGTCATCAATAGGGTATAGTACCGTGGAAACAGTGCTGTTGACAAATTTCTTAGGGACCTGGACGAAGATGCCTTGATGACCAGATCCAAAAACAGAATTTGAAATAGATTTCTTCAAACTGATGAACAACTCTGTATTCAGCAAAACCATGGAGATCCTGAGAAATATGGTTAATGTTGAATTGGTCAGGGCTTCAGAAACAAACAAAAAATAAATCAGAAGGCAGGTAACAGACCCAGGATTTATATCAAGAAAAATATTTGATGAAGATTTAGTAGCAATTTATTTTGTAAAGTCACAAATAATGCAATACCAACCCATTATTTATACATGGCAGACTGTGCTGGATTTATGTACATTACTAATGTATGACTTTTATTATAATTATCTTAAAAAGGAAAATGGTGAGATAATGAATTTGTTATACTCAGACACAGATAGCTTGCTGATAGAATTAAAAACAAACAATATTTACGACAACATGAAAAAAAAATAGTTCGTATTATGACACAAGTGATTATCCTGCTAATCATCCACTTTTTAATGCTGCAAATAAGAAAGTAGTACAGAAATTCAAAGATGAGTGCAATGGAATCTATTGGGCTTAGTCCGAAATGTATTCCATCAGTACTGATATTGGGCTTAGTCCGAAAATGTATTCCATCAGTACTGATAATAAAAACCAAATTAATAAGGCTAAGGGAGTATCAAGGCTCATTGTTAAAAAAGATTTAAACCATGAGCTTTATACAACATTATTATTTGCTAAACTTTAGATGAAACATTACATGCACTGCATAAAACACACGCTTGGAATTTAAAACGCATAAATACCATCAAGAGCATATCCTAAAAGCATATTAAATATGGATGCTCTGAACACTATGAATGCCATGTTTTAAAGACAGTACAATGTCAAAAAACGTAGTTTTATAGCCTCCAAAAAGTCAAACACCATGAAATAGTCAATAGCCGCCAAACACGGAAAAGAAATGTCTTGGAATTTCCATTTTACATCGATTGCTCCCAATTAGCTAATACCGGCCTTTTCTACGCTATAATTTTATTCAAATGGTAATGTTTAAATAGATTACTATTTTCTACTCGCAAAGTAACACACACACACATACCTCACTAGTTCTTGCTAAGCATAAGGGTGGGCAACCACTGTGTCCCTGTGGCTGTTGAATAGTTGGGTTATGGATTGTCCAACGGGTTGAATAAATTTGCACGAATAACTCTTATAGATATGTGCTCTACGGCTATGCACATATTGTGATTATGTTATTTGATTCTAGGGTAGTAATGAATTGTGATTCATCACCATATGTATGACGTTTGTGGTCACTCGGGGACGAGTGATTTTCGGAGGCGTGGGTAATGAAATAAACTTAGGGTATGTACTATTTGCATTTATGTCTCCGTTTATGGCTGTGTTAGATTTTGGTGATTATTTGTTGATTATGGGGAGTCTGTGTTGGGAAGATATTTCTCAAACCGAGTAATTAGCCATTTTCTAGGAGCAGACGTCATAATGTACATAATTCACGAGACTTTATGACAGCAGGGATTAGTTTCGTAAAATGGACCCTCCCTAATTTCTTAACATAGGGAATTATCCGGATATTTTTTGATATACGAGTTTACTAATTTGAGATAAGACTACTATTTCTTAATGAGTGTTTTGGTCATGTTTTGTATTGAATGTTATGAGGTACTAATATTCGGCTCTAAAATGCTTACTGATAAGTCATACATATATGAAACGAGCAAAACCATGGAAGTGTAAACTTAAGAGTTTCACAATGTGTGGTCATTAGGTGATTACAGGAAAATTGTATGCAGTCTTTACGCGTTTAAGAACCTTTCAGTTGACAAAGACTGTTGACTTGAGATCCTGGGAATAGGGGAAACATCAATTATCAAAGTCAGACTTACATAACTCTCCCGTTTCATTATATATGAAATCATGATACTCATTTCTGATGTTTTTGGCATATTTGTCGACCACCTAGGGTAAAGGCCTAATTAGGAAAGCTGTCGCTCTATTGTTTTCTTTCATTGTCACTGTAACTGAATTGCTTAAAGGAAAATCCGGCCTAAGGTATAATCTGCTTTCAATCGATAGAAATAATTTTATTTATTACATCTGTAAGAATTCAGCACAATATGCCTACCAGTTTAGGAGAATGCTGCCTTAATTTCTAAATTTCTTCATAGAAAGCGATATAAATGTGACGTGTAACCGACTATTCCGGTTTATGCCATGTTAGCTCTATCAGGTCTCTTGAACTCGACTCAATCATTGACTGTGTGTGTGTGTGAGAGAGAGAGGGGGGGGGGAGCACGTGGGTATACTAACATTACAAGTGCAAGTAAGAGGGCTTGTTGTATTTTCAGTCGCAAAGTATCGATACTTGATTTAGTAAAATAAGAAACACGATGTAAAGAATGAGCAAATGTTGTTTGCAACTTCATATAAATCAAAATGCCCTTGATCATTAAAAAATCAAGTTGTAACATATTATGAAGAACGTATGACGATCTCTTGACTGGGTTTTGTGAAATGCAAGTTAACATCTTTTCTTATAGGCCTACTCTCACTAACTTTTACAAAAGCCAACAGCATTAAAAAAAATTACATATTTTTCATATATGAATGAACTCATCTATTTATATTTTGTTTTAATCAGTCACGGAGATTTACATGAAAAGTGGATCTTGTATGGATTTTGCATCATTTACATGTAAAGAAGAACTGATTTACTACTTTCAAAAATGTAGAATCATTATGAAAATATATGTTTTATGTAATATCCTAATAAATATAGCGTGAACAAATTAAATAAATGCCAAAATATAGAAGCAATATGAGGAGTATAGACTCCTTAATAAACTTGTGAAGCTCAACCATTGTCACCAGCAAGATGTGCCGCTGCGACGTCACAGGAAGAGGAAGGGTGTAAATTCATTTCGTCTCTGAGTACCTTAATAGAACCAACATGGCGCTACCCCGTAATAGTTAAATTTCAGCCTAAAAGCAAATTCATCTTAAACCCTTATTGTCACTGATTAATTCCTCATACAATCAGTCTCAAGACCAGAAGATCAATTTATTAAGACCAATGTGGAAAGTAAAATCGACCAAATTATTAGTAGTTCAGTGTTTAAACATACACCTTTGTTATTATAGATGAAATTTGATGGAATGGAATATATTTTCAATTTCATTTTTTTCTAAAATATTTATTTCTTTGTACGATTATGCAGCTGATCCCTGTAAGATTCTTATATAAATATAAGAGACGACGACAATACTTAATTTTAGTCTCTTTACTTGTAAAGTTTCCCAGCCATTTTTTACCATTGTTTTTAAAATAGTAAAACAAAAAATGCATGTGCATTTATTAGTATGGAGCATTATTTTTATTTATGCACCTAAAATATCATTCTTCGGAAGAGTATGTGCGAGTACAGCAATATAAAAAAAAAATGTCAGAAAAAAAAATTCTACTGGAAGAATTGATACAAAAGGTTCTATTTTTTGTTGTTGTTGCTGTTATATAACCTCAGTTTACATTGGATTTGCTTTGAAACGAACATTCAAACGTTTTCTTATCTATTGCTTGTTTTTTAAAATTTCACCGCTATTAAAATTATACACTTTGCATAGCTAAGTTATGCGAATTGACATCAAATCTGAATATTGTTTTTTTTTTTTTGGGGGGGGGGGGTCCCTTTAAAAGGAAATTCACACTTCAGTGTAATAGAAGAAACAGTTTAAACAATGACCATGTGTTATTTTGACGTTTTCGATTTGTGTTAGGTGCTGTTGTGATACAAAAATCTGTGTATTATTATTTGGCAAATAGTAGTAGTAAAATGGATGTGAAAAGTGATAGGGAAAATGCAGTATTTGCAAAAGTGATAAAGAAGTGCAGTAGTTACAGAAGTGATACATAAATGCAGTATCTGAAAAGTAAACTAATAATTTCATATATTGTTGTCAAATGCAGTGTAATTAACAAGGTGAACCAGGGATTTATATTTTTGTCCAATGCAGAAGTTAAAATATGATGCAAAGATTCAGTAGCAAAATATGAAAGAAAAATACGGTCATAAAAAGTGATGCAGGGGTCTGTATTTTGCTTTTCTTTTGTAAATTGCAGTAGTTAAGAAATGTAGCACATAATTCTCCATGACAGAGAAATTGTCTTTTCACCTTGATCTTCACCGTAACCCTAAACACTAACAACTGAGAGAAAATTCAATAGTGATCCAAAATGCAAAAGTAAAACAGTAAAATGTATAACTTTACAAAACAGTGTGTATTTTACCAATGCGCAGTGGCATAGCGAGGCAAAGTGCCGCCCAGGGCCAACTACCAAAATTACGCCCACTCCATTAGTATTATTTATGATATATACGGTACTCTTACCAAATTGCCGCCCCCTAGAGTGTGCCACCCGTAACCACCGCCCCTTTTGCCCCCCCCCCCCTCTTGCTACGCCACTGCCTAAGTTCATATCCACATCAAAACAAGCGACGCGTTAATACCAAAGTCAAGTGATGCAGAACTTCCAATATTTATACTGTCTGTGTTGTTTAATTGTTTCATCAGCATGATTGGGATGTGCATGGAATTTTGAATACTGATATTGTATGCTATAATTTGCCATTAGGACGATAGGGATATACATGGAATTTTCAAATCTGCTGTTCTATGCTATATCTTGCCATTATGATGATGGGGATATACATGGAATTTCGAATACTGCTATTGCATGTTATATCTCACCGTTAGGATGTGTTGGGCTGCTTCTTCAGAGTAATATACTTGATAAACAAAAGTGGTAATTACGATTTTTAAAAAAAGACACTGGCAACCATAGGAAAGGCTACCAAAGAAGTATGTTAATAAAATGAAACCTAAAAAGCGACTGGAGATCTTGCTAAGCACATGCACCTATTCCACGATGAGTTGAGTACCCATTACCCGGTGTCACTGCAACTATGATTACCGAAAAAAATAATTTAGGTGCAAATCCTCATGCACAAAAGTGTTTCGTTGAGGTTCCCTGGGCTAAACTAAACTAGGAATCCCGGAGGTAATTCAAGCTGTACATAACTGGTTCCCCCAGTGGATAAAGTGCACGGCAACTGCTTGTGTTTATGTGACCAGTTTCAACTCGTGACTGACATCACAACCAACTTACGAAAGAACAGGAGCTAACATTCAACCTCAGTTAATTTTTTTTTAAAAAGACGAGCCTCGACCACACAGTACATTTTATGCCTCAGATCTGATAACTGTTTCTAGCGCTTAAGCTACTGCACTAATAAAACACTTAATATTTACCTGGAATGGTTTTTATTTACAAAATCTGGCTGTCCATCAGTCCTGGGAGTAGAGAATCCACTAATTTGAAACCTCCAGAAGAATGCCTATGTTCACGGTGAATTTTCGAGTACATAGAGCTAAATCCCTCTGAGATGCGCATGATTTGGTTATAGTGTACCCGAAAACCACTGCTTTTAGACCAGAATTATACAGGTACCACCTCGTTTCTATGGTCTTCACTTTACTTATGATTTATAGTGGGCAGTTGTATGTAAAGGGTGTCAGTCAATTTGTGCGCGTCCGTGATTTTAACAAGAATCTTTTTTATGCCTGCATGTTGGTATTAGGTGTTAATAGATAGTAAATATTTAAAACATAACACGTTTTATTATTTAAAAGTTAGCTGACAGATGATCAACCTAATGAAACACTTTAACACCAATATATACAACGCAGAAATGTTTGGGTTTAGTGATTAAACCAACCAAACATTTACTGGCCTAGGTTTGAGTACTCACCCACGCATGTTGCTGTATTAATTTCAGATGAAGTAGAAGTAAAGTGGAAGATGTATACACCTCCCGGACAGTGGAGAGACTAGATAATTACTTGGTTTACAATGGCGATTTAGAGGTGCCGTGGTATGCCAATTATCTAAAATGTGCACCGGATGCTTTCTTATTGAGGCCTTGGTGCCATTAGCGACTTTGTAACAGCCTTGGGTGTGGGTGGGTTGGGTATGTACGCAATAAACCCGGCCCAGTGGTAGTTCACAACTTTCTATTGCGACCTTGCAGGCCATATCGATTAAGGCTGATAGGGCGTGCGGAGGCTACCGTTCTTCATAATTTCGACAGTACCACACAGCTTATTATAAATTCCAGCGAGATCTTTATGACCTCCACGCGAGCTTCGGCTTTTCCGCGGGCTCTTTTTTTATTTTTTGCCACTTTGTTCAATACAACCAAAAGTGTATGCCTCTTGCACGTTAGACTGTATTTTGTTTTTCATTGTCGTATATGTGTCGACTTCATCGAGCATAAGCTTGAACTCTTCCTCAGAAATGGCGTTGTTGGGTAGTGCCTTAGATATGTGGTCTGAAATTGTGTTGAATTTTTTCTCTGCCAAGACGCAGATTTTGTCGGGCTCTTTGGCTTTCATGGTGAGCCGCCAGCTAGTAAAATTCACTAAACGGAAATAAGAACACAGCTAAAATCAGTGATCTCAAGGGCAATCGCAATGGGAGCGGCAATGATGGTTGACAATATTCCAATTTCCAACACATCGGTGCCCAGAGACACAGCAGTCAGTGCGACGTCAACACCATCCACAGCGTTTACTGCACGGGTACTTTTTGTGCAGAGTGCGCCGCTGTTCAGCCACGCAGATCTTTTTAGGGCGGGAAGATTGTGGGTCTTGGAGTTTTGGGTATAGCAACATTATAATTCCTCGATGAGCATTGTAATGTGATGTGAAAGTTTCATTGATCGGGGAGGGGTGTTTTATCTCCTCTGCGGACATGCACCTCTAATCTATGGCCGTGCTGTACTGGCAAGACGGCAATGATGCTAAATAAATGTCAGTTTCTCTTATATCTTTAAATGCAGAAAAAATATGGTTTTCAAAACACTCGCCAGTACAATTGGCAAGAGTCACAATTACTATGCCTTCTATTCGCAGGTCTAGTGATTATTTGGTTCTCTGGCTGATCACTACAATGTGACAGGACATATCTTTTCAAAGATCACACGGATTGTTCTGTTGGTGAAGCAAGAGATAGATGGTGTTATATACCCCGAAGGAAAGGTTATTGCCTAGGCCGTTTTGCCAAATAATACGTTTTCATTATAGCAGTCATTGTGCCCGAGATGTCCAATGGACAGTACCTTTGGCTGTTGTACCAACAGCAAAAGCAAAATTAATGCTAGATGACTGCTAGTTGGCTTAGGGTGCTCTGGGTGCTCCCAGCTCTCAATTAATATTTGCAAATTGGAATGTGTCAATCCCAAGTTGGCGCAGATACTCTTCTACCAGTGGTTTGTATTCCTTGTCGATCTCAGACAGTTGTTTTGCGAGCTGAACCAATACTCCATCGTCGATTTCAGGATTGGCAGGCACCACCAGTGATTTATATTCCTGGCCTATGTTTAGTTCCTTACCGATAGTTTTGTTTTAAGTTACATGAGTTCTAATTGCCAAAGATGGTTAGAGTGGTTGAAAATCCCGTCGGCTATGCGTTGACGTTGAAACCCTCGCACCCAATATTGTCTCCATCGGCAAACATGGACGCAAAGCCAGTTGAACGGCTTTCGTTTTAGTTGTTAGCGGGAACTGTAGAACTGTCATTATGTTCCATTAAGACTTAGTCACCGTGACTCATGTGAAGGTTAATAAAGTAACAATAAGCGTCCGGGACGGTGATAGCGTCGTTGTCATTGTTTGGTGTAAAACCATCAACGTTTTAAAAGCACCTAGCCCTGAAGCCCAAGGAAACTTGGACTACGTATACTCATACTGTGCAAGCTCTAGTGCTTAATTTCAATTGTGAAACTGCATTCCAGCATATTAACTGGTGTTTTTCCCATCTAAAATACATATCATGGATTCCGCCCTCATATAATCTGCGCCAATGTGGTCTTCCATTGGAGACAGTACGCGTATGCCCATAGGAATCACCACCTGCAGGAATAACTTGTAGCAGAGTACTGCTTTTCCCACCAAGAATACTCCCATTTGTGTTTATCTGACTGAGGTGGACATAGAGCCCTTGCAATCTCCAGAGGGATACATGACCTACGAAGAGTCAATATGTCGTTTTTAACAACAATGTTTGAATAAACAGGTTTAATTTTCATCCCATTTGCCTCAAAGAAGACGTCTGTTTTTGTCGTGATTTGCAGCTTTAGCTTTTTGCAGGCCTTTAGTATCGTTGAAGCCATCTTCCAATTCCTTCATCACCTCATAATACCTGGAAGGCAACTTGATAAAAAAACTTTTCGTCTTTGTCGAGCCAGGGGTCGTCTGGGCTGCGAAATTATCCATTTCAAGGTCAAACTACCTTCAGACATGTTTTACAAGCTCGATCGAGTCCGCTCCCTCCTCCGCGATCTTGGTGTAGAGGGGGCCCAGAGCATTAGCGTCATGACTAATAACCCAAGCACCATATACCATACCAGCTGCTTATTGTCAGATTTTTCAACCTCGGCAGCAACGATATCATTGTGCCCGGCACCGTCAGGCTGATGTTCACAATTGCTTTTTCAACGATGGCACAGCAGCGCCGGTTAACGCCAATCACACGATTGTAAAAACCTGATCGTTAAAAAAATCAGTGTAAACCTAGAAGGAAACGAATTGGCCTGCAGTGACGATGTCGATGTCTGGGGTTTCTACAAGGATCTCTTGTTGACGGAAAAAGAGGGAACTAGCGCTCTCTATCAAGGTATACCAAATGCCAACAGTGCCGCTTTACAATTCGGTGCTAGCGATGCCGTTGCCGCCACCCAACCAGATGCATATATAATCCCCGCATTTAGAAACCGATTTTTTGTGCCGCTCAACTTCACGCTGTTAAATGACCACATGCCATACCACCAGTCAGGCCTTTCAGACTGCCTCACATTTGATCTGATGTTTAACGACTACACGAAGGTGATCCAGAGCACTAACAAAGGGGTGCGCTACACCATCAGCGGTATCTCTCTAGAGTTAGACGTCGTGACTTAAGCAGATCTTGCACATATGATCCGACGATAGTACTTGGGGAAAAGTGGCAATCTTGTACACCAGAGTTCTGCGCCATCTCAGGACAGTAGAGAACAAGAGTGAGAATATGTGGGACATCAACCTAAACATGCCAGCAAAAAGAATGAAGGCAGTTGTTATGCTCTTCCAGGATGTGGCACGCAGTGTGGATTTCGCACGCAATACTGAATATTTATAGAACAAGATTCCAGTGACGATCAAGGGCTTCTCAAGCCATATTTATGCCAATGGACAGGCGCATTATCAGCAGTGGGAAGAGGCGCTACAAATAATGGCGATGGAGTCTATTAAGGACGCGGAGCCGCTGGAGATTGATGTTGGTGTATTCTACCAAAACCGCTTTGCCCTTGTCATGGATATAAGGTAAACGGGAGACCACAGGCTCCACGAGTCGGGAAGGCGTGTCAAAAACGCAAACAAAGGTGTAATGCTGCAAACTGAAGAAACTACCCAGGTGGCAGGGGTGGTAAGCATGTACTTAGACACCATCATGGATGCACAGCTCAACATACAAAAGTAGCCAGTTTGTGTCGGCCATCTACTAGCCTGCATAAGTTCTTTGATAACTTACATCCACACGGGCCCATGATCTAAGGCCGCCGCGGCAGCAGCAAGACCGTGTTTCCCCTAGAACTCCTCGAACCGGCATTTAAGGACCACTTTGATTTTATCGTCATCATTTGTTCTACTATAAGTCTCAACAAGGCGTACGATAGACTGTGGGCAAGCGTGAAAAAAGACACCGGGAGTATTTATGTTCAACCCTTATGGCCATGATCTGGATGCCCTGCTTTGTGCGCTCGCTTAAATGCTAAAGGAAATTACCAATATTTCTGCTTAACGATTGTGTCTTTCTTTATGGCGTTTGACATAAGAAAATAGTCCTTACTAAACTCGCCTATGTCAGCCGCCATGCCGGTATAGGTGTGCGGATCATAACACAAGAGTACAATGTACTTCCCCACGATTTCCGCGGTCCAACAGTGTTGATACCTCTCTTGCGAAGACTTATTTACAGACACGTTGAGATAAACGATATCATTGAGGCATTGCGTCGAATGGATGCATAAGTTTCTTGGAAAGAAAGTTTTGGCAAGCATATGTTGCGCACAAACCCACCAGTATCTTACCAGTTTGTTTCCGCCAGCGATGGTGCGTGATGTAGCGGTTTCATATTGTGTGCATTGCCAGCCACGCCAGGTTAACATTTGTTGCCTTAGGCTACGTAATACTTAAAATCAGGCGATCAGTGAACCATACCTAAACCTTTATAAACACTATTGCAGAAGCTGTGAGTGATCTTGATATTGAGCTGCTACATGGGTTGGCAGCCAAGCTGGAAGACACAACGATGGACACTAATGAAACACTAGCACATAAGCGTGACCACCTCTCTGAGCTGGTAGCATCTGGAACGGCGAATTAATGCATAGGCTGGTCTTTTACCTTTGTGGCCCCAAAGGCAGTGAGCTATGAAGACGTAGCAAAAACGTATGCCATATACGAAGCTATACTCGATGAAGGGGTCGTCTCTGTTTGGCCTGTACACAGCAGTTGTGAACTACTTTCTGCCCATAGACAACCGCAACCACCTTGCGAGGGATTTAATAGCATCTGGAATGACAATATACAGGCATGTTAGAAAATAACAAACGCAAAGTTCTTTTCTAACATGCCTGTATATTGTCATTCCAGATGCTATTAAATCCCTCGCAATGTGGTTGAAAGAATGCTCACGCCAATATACTACAGCTTGCGAGGTTACAGGAAGGGCGTAGCTGCTATAAAAAAAGCAGGCAAAGCAACGAAAGACTCTCAAGAATTTGCCAGGGATTGGTTCAAGAAATAGGCTATGAGACAGATTGACCTACCTGCACCGAGCAAATCCTCAGACCGCAGTTTAATGTTTCAACCCATAACAAGATGCACCAGGCTCACCTATTAATTCTGCCGCAGGACAAGGTTGGGCGATACAAGTACATATATGGCGACATGCCAGTCGTTACAAGGTGGTCGAGTCCTTGACTACCAAGGATGCTTTCAAGGTCGCCGTTGGCACGTATCCACAAGCAGTGGCCGCTAAGATGGCCAAAATTGCCGTAGGTTGACCCCGTCATGTATATAAGGCGGGTCGAGGCCAGCATCCACCGTGCTCAGGGTACTGTGGAAATGTTCAACCATACTCTGGCCGAGCAGCTGTCTGGGCACAGGACGCTCAGGAGATGTTGCTTTCGGAGAGCAAGACTGGAAAGTGTAGTACTGAATGGGATCGGCAGCCTGCATTTGTTGCGGCCCTACACAGAAAGGTAACACGGCTTACAGGCGAAAGACCTGTTGATGCTATTCCTAAAACTGCGGTACGAGCTACCTCGACGGCTTCTGTCACGCAGCCCATCGGCGTGGAAGAGCGACGTCTGCCCACAAATACGATATTGTGGTACCTGTATGGGCCTGGAAAGCTGCAAGGTGGACAATCCCGTGCTGCCGACCCTGTGTGGTCTCCTGGGTTGTACACCTGGCTGATAGATTTGACATCCCATGCCAGCTATCTATATGCAATCTTTATGGAAGTGGTTATCCACGAAGAAGCCTCGTTTACAAGGATCTTTAGATTGCTTCTCAAGGTACTCAGCTACCACCTAAGGCCATTCTCGGCTTAGATCAAAGAGCTACCTGAAGCAATCCTCCTCGTTGGCATGTGCGCGCCATATATTTATGGCAACACTTTGTGCTAGCTAGCTATGGAAATTGATACTTGTAGTGCGTTGCATGTCGTTGCCCTTACCGCCACCATCGATAAGATGAAATGGTGGCTGCAGAACCTTGGCAACATTGCTAACAGATGCCTCAAAAATAGCAGCAAAACCCCAAAACTTCTCAAGAAATTTACTAATGGCATTTTTGGCGACCGGCATGAATAACTGTTCCATATGCATCCACCCGACGCTGCCTACAAACTCCTCGACCTTCTGGAATATATCAGACAAATGATAATTCGCCGGTGCAACGCTCTGTCTTGTAGCGAACTACCACTTAAGTGCATCCAAGGCCGAATAGCTTCTTGAGGCACATCTCCACCGAGGCTTGTTGCTGTTATACTGTTCGATTGTGGCCGTATGCCAGCGTCTTGACTCCGTCCAGCGCTATCCACTTCTTGGTGTGCAGCGGCAATAGACTCGTTTTGCTGATGCGATACACCCCCATTTTGTGGTGGTCGCTGCGCAGGGCTACCATCTGTTGATGGAATTCCTTCCGGTCGGTACGAGCCTCTAGGTGTAGGTGAATTTCAGGTCATTTTTAACAATTGCCTTGGAAACTCCTTTAGCCTTCCGGATTTCCTGCTCGTTTGCACTCAGGATGTCGTACACCTGAGGACGATCGCCCACAAATGTCACGATCACGACCCCTGCACTCTCATTCTTGAACTTGCCGACGACCTTTTTCTTGGCGGTGCTAAACAGCGAGTGCTCTTTCGAGTAATCACTTATGTCGTATACGTGGGCTTATTCGCCGATGTCAATGTCGAAATCTTCCGTTTCGATGTTCAGCAGTTGGCTGTCGGTGTCTGTGCAGAGGACGTTAGCCTTGCTGCCGTATCGCGCTTTTATATTGTTGTAATAGAAGTCGTACATCAGGATTTGCTCAGATCGTGGAACGACATATTCGTGTAGATCGGGTGATTGAGCTTAAAGTTGGCCTTTGTGCTGTGGATAGCAATGAGGTTGTCGCTTAAAGATTTTATTTGAATTAAAAGCGGGGTAGACAATCAATCGACGCAGCTTGTCTTCATCACTTTCACACCTGATGAGGTAGACCCGGATCTGTTTTCTCAGATTTTCTGTGATTTTCTCAACTACTGAGTTGTTCATCAGCTTGGAGAAGTCCTTTCTGAACTCGGACTTTTGCCTGGATCTCATGTTCGTGTTAAGCTGGGTGTACGACGCCATCTTCGCCCTTGGATCGAACTCCAATGCCCGATGGACCTTAGTGATGCGCACCTCGAGTCAGATGTAGAGCTGGAGTGTCAGTATTGGATCACGTAGGGCTCTTTTGTTCGCAGGCTGGGGACCAGATGATTGATTTTCGTGAACTTACCCCACCACCAGTTCGTTCACTACACAGCGATAATAGTCAGTCAGCCAGTACTCTGGGATGCACAACGCCTCTGGGGCCAGCAGGTAATAGCAGTGGGCATCATTAAACCCCTCGGGGTACCCAAGATCTACCACGATGATGTAGCCCTTTGGCGTATCCACTGCAATTGATTCAAGTGTGGGCGGGTTGGCCCACTGAAAACCACTAGTTGGGTGACTCTGAATCATATCCCAAACATTCAAGGTAGGTTATCAATCTGCTTGACTTTTAGCTGTCATGTTGGGGGTCACTTTTTCATGATGGCAGCTCACCATGGAAATGCCGCCACGGATTCCCTAATCAGTAAGTAGGTGCATGTCAGTGTCTATTGGCAACTCAAGCTGAACACAGCAACCCAGTTCATGCCAGATGAACTATAATAGTGAGCTGTGTCCAGGCCAATGACCTTGATCGATATGCCACGAAAAGCTTCAAACATGTCCGTTAGCAGAAGCACATCGGTCTTGAGGTAGAGGTCATTATAGTTTCCCAGGTTCTGGCAGATGAATGTTTTCAACAGGCTCTGCTCATGCTCATACGTGGTCGGCCCGGTTGTAGAAGGCCTCTATCCATGGAAGATGTGTTTCTTTGAATCTCTCCAAACTGCTCATGTATCCCTATGGGTATAGGTCCTTGCAAAGCATTAGGCCAATTTCGTGCTCCATTTGCCGTGCGGGGACGTGTACACCCTCCTTAGGTCTGTTGGCGCCCAGTTTTTTGCGGCTGCGAGGCTGGAGGCTGTCAATAGACTGCCCTAGTTGGAACGCCAGTTACTTTTCCATGTTGCTTGGAATGACACTGTTGTTCTCTGACGAGGTCGTTCTGATAGCCTCCATGGTCAGGTGACTGTCGTAGCTGCCCATGCTATGAATCACGACTGGCACCTTCATTTCATCTGGGTAGATGTACATCATGAGGTTACATGCCTTATGGGTGGCGCTATTGTACTTGCTGGTAATATGGCAGTGTTCTTTCACCCTGTCGTTGCCTAGTGCTTTGTCACAAATGTGAGTCTGCTGATTACCTGAAAGCATTGCGGTATAACACCGGCTGTTTGGCAATTCCGTCGCAGCGAACGACTATGCGGGCAGGGCCTTCCACTGGCATTCAGTGGCTTGAAATCTGCATGGATGATGTATGGGACACGCATCTGGCGCTGGCGATTCTGGAAGGCCATGATGTTTTTGCCTGCTTCTGGCTTTTCGCCTATGTCGAGGCTGTCTAAAGTGTGGACTTCCAATACATCGGCCAGGCTGAAGGCGTGGAGGCACCAGTGGCAGACGTTCTTCTCTTTGTGTTTGTTGTGATGCCGTACCAAGCAACTTAGGCTCTTCTCACACTCAGTAATCAGCAGTAGGTGCAAAGTTTGATTGCGTCTGTTGCCTCACATCTCCGCTGATGGGTATTGGGTAGAGGCCATTTTTCCAGCCAAAGACGCTAACTGTTTTTCTGGTTGAGACGCTCAAATATGCCAATGTCGCTCACCTTAACGGTGACAGCCAACAGGATGGCCCACTCAAAAAAGCGATGTTTTTCACATTGATAAAGGATCGCAATGGAATGTACGTTGGCGTTGGAATGTAGCTAAGCATCGAAACAGGCGTCTCTGTGACATGCCAAGATCGAGTGCTACGTACTTCATAAAATACAATCCGGACACCTCGCGCATGTACTCTATGATGTGCCGTTGAATTGTTGCGTTAAGGAATGTCAAAGCATTGGCTTAGCCTGCGCTTTTTCAGGCACATTGGTGTGGTAGTTATCCACAATTGCATTGGCTATGCCCAGCCGTCTACAAAGGCTGAAAGGGCCGGAACAAGAAGCTGTAAACCCTCTGACAGCTCTTTTAGGTACTCGTCTGCTCATGCTGCAAACTCCTCTTTTTGTCGCATAACTAAAATGCGATGGTCAGCCAATGGTTTTCTTCTCTCTGGCACATGTGTTCAGCGTGGTGCAAGAATGCACTGTCTACCATGAGGAGGTGATGCTGGCTTGCCAACCTTGGGTTCATACTCTCCAGCATCATACAATTTTCAAGGTGTATAACAGATCTAACATAAATCTCTAATTGAATCTTTGGACTGCTTGCAGCTCATGAAGAGCCATCTCGAACTACCTCCTTGCATTATTTTCCTTTCGTTTCCATCTAATTGCCAAAGCATTGCCCCCACAGCGCGGACAAATACTCTCAGAGACACCAACTCCAACCCCACACTTTGAACACTGCAAGATAACATATACATGTCTGTTCTGTGTGACATGTACACCACAGTACACACCCACGCAATTTTTCCCACATAGCTTTTTGGTTCCCAGTTTCAACCGCGCACACTTATTTGTCGCTAAACACCATTTCCAAATCTCAGATTAATTGTTATACTCTGTTTAATGGTATTATTATTGTGCTTCAATTATTTTCTAAGCGTTATTGCTTCGTTTTACTTGCAACAAAATGCAACTAGTCTCACAGTTTTCGATAGAGAGATTACCATAGAATCCTTTTCATTGTGTGCCTAGGGTTAGTATACGAATTAAAGGGTATATTTACTTCAGTATTTTGTTCACCAATCCTCTAGTTATTGTTATTTGCATTATTATTATTATTATTATTATTATTATTATTATTATTATTATTATTATTAATAGTGCAGTGAAATTCAGAGACAGATTGATACCTGCAGAACAAATCTAATACAGGAGCTCCAAATGTATTTAGTAAGTTCCGATGTGCGATCAAAACTCTTCAACTGGACCATCAGTGCTCCAGAACTGAACGAAGTGACAAGAAAAGGACCTGATCTAATCCAAAGACGGTTTCAAGATGTTCTTCAGGAGTGGATGTTGGAAGAGACAAGCCCAATCAAAAAGGCATCAAACTCCATTACATGTCAAATAAAGGAAGTGCAAGATAGCTTTGTCTTAAGAATGAAAGCCATAAATGATCTTGCACTCGGTTTCGCCTTGGTAGCAGATTTGGCAGGAGGTATCCTTTTTTCAGTAGGTGTTGGAGCGATGGTTATCTTATCTCCCTTCGCGATAATCTTTGCACTTTTTGCTTTTTTGTTCGTGGCAGGAGGAATAATATGGTTTACTTTAAAATCATGGTTTATGTCCGAAGAAGCCATGATGAGAGAGAGCATTGAAAGAATGTCTAGCATGACTGAAAAAGCTCTAAAGGAATTTTTAAAAAGAGACAATCGGGAAAAAATCATAAACGATTGCTTTGCACGCCCTTACAGCGACTGGCTAACTAAATTCCGTAATGAAGCTCAAAGCAAAGTAAATTCAGCATTTACGATACTGCTACAAATGGAAGATGACTTACGGAATAAGAGGGACACAATTTTGATGCTCAATCCATTGAGCACGAAGTTTCAAAACTTATCCCAACGTTTAAAAGAGTTGGAAAAGAACACTTAAAATACTATATATATAAGTACTTGATCAGACTGTGGCTATAGTCTATACTTAGTGCTATAGAGTATTCACGATTCATCGATGTGTAATTATCTAAATTATTGTTTATACAGAAAAGACAATGTATTTTTTTAATGTTCTAATAAGTTCAAGTAATGAAAACAAATTTTGGAATTCGCATCTTAGTACTACCATTTTCAGCAAAGACAGACATTAGCTTGAAATTCCGAACAAAGAAAAGCCTATACATCGTTGCAAGTACCCCTATAAAATATAATCGAAATGACTTTTTGTCTAGCCTGCTTTCTCAGAAGCATAATTGATACTTATTCCGTTAGTGGCGTTACTATTGGTCAAGGTTTTTCTTTCACCTGAGAAGCATAAGAGAGTCACAGAAATCACGTTTCTGACATCCTTGTAGTCGTTGACACAGTTGTCAGCAATCAAATGTTTGCATTTAGCTCTGTTTTTCTGACACTGTTGTATGTACAAATTGTCTTTGTCTCAGACACATAAACTATACAACATTGTGCAAAGCACTCATGCAAACATGATCAGCAACATTTCGGGAATGTAATAGTTTTTGGTAGTTTGTACAGTAGCTTTGATTTGAAAATCGGTGCTTTTTTCTTCATTTAAAAAAAAAAATTGTATGCACTTTATACAGGTCTTAGTAATGGCTCTAGTTTGTGTATGATAAAGGCAAGTTAAAGTCAAATTGTTATAAAATGTTACAAACCAAATTTCACGTCTAAGTATAAAAATAAAAGACTGAACCTCACTCAAGTGTCTTTTTTGTCGCTAAATGGTATAATTAGGCAGAACTGTAACATTGTGACTCATTAACAGTACGTTGAGTCAGGTCTGCCAAAACCGATGCAAAGATTTTGATTGAAGAAACGTACACTCTATTATCTAGCAAATTAAAACTTTAGAAAACAAATGGACTGTTTGTTATAAAAACTAAAGGACTTAGAATCGATTTTTGAACAGATTCTTCCTTTTCCAACGAATTGAACAAATTGATTCTATGATGAGATGAGATCTCGAGAAAATTAAGAATGACATGGAAAACATGTCAAAAGAAGAACAAAAAGAAGAGAAAGTGGAAAATGAACCTTTTAACAATGTATACAATATTATTTTGCTTATTTTTTTCAGCTAAATCATACACAAACTGGAAACAACCAAGACGTATACAAATTACAGTTACAAAGCGATTTGAAGACAAAAATCAAGACATTATGAGGTCGGAACTTTGCAAAACAAACTTACTGTACAACCTAGCAACAATTATTACATGCGCAAAATGTTGTGGATACTGTTTTGTATGCGTGCTTTGCATAATTCTGTGGGTTTTTTTAAATGTGCAAGACAAAGAACATTCTAAATATCATTTATCGTGCATCATTGGAAACCGTGTTTAATAGTTTCATACAGACTACTGATGTCAAAAATAGTCCGTTACAACATAGGGCCACCCTCTAAAATGTTTATTAAAGAAATTCTTAAATTACTTGTACCAATCGCTATGTCCGATCTCACGATAGACTATTTAATTGTGCAAGGATTGTTATCAGACGGCGGATCAAAGTTTGAGATCTATCAGAAGTAGATCACTGAAGGAGGTCTCAGTTTGCAAAATCACAACTAGTCTCGTGCTTTCTCAGTTTTTTGTTTCTGAAACATTTTCCACATGAAGCACAATGTTAAGGGTTGTAAAGAAATTCTCTAATGTATTATAGCTCATGATGCATACTAGTAACGTATGAATACAGTTCTTTAACTTTATTGTGTTGGATGTTGATATGATTCCAACTGAGGCAATTGCAATTTTATCCAACTTTGTGTAGATATTTTCTTGTGTGACCTATCCAGTACGGTCATTCTGAGTAACTAGGTGTCTGTAAAAAAAATTAATCATCAATGTCTGTATATCCACATACTATGAAAGATGTATTGTTTTCACTTCATTCAGACCGTGTGCAAATTCTTCCCATATCAACTGGTTGCAGAACATTTTGTGTAATCCTTTTTGATTGAACGCTTTATATATGTTTTAATATTGAAAGTAGTAAAATTTTTGTACAGGAAAAATACATATTTAATTGAGTAGTTGTATGAATCACTATTGTACTTTCTTTGAATGAAATTTGAACGAGTTCTAAGTGTTCTAATGATTGCATCAACAGTCTATGTGACTCTCATTATCCTGATATGACAGCTTGCAGTCATTTAGATGAAATGTAATGAAAATTTTAAAATGTGTAAATGTTGTTTCTTTTCACTTCTTTTGTGACGTCATTTACTACCTAGATTGGGTAATGCTTACATTGTTATCGCCTTATGCTCCCATGTGTACCATTTGCTTGTTCAGTGGTGATTTTTTGTATGTACATTCTTTTTTCCCTCTGGTTTCGAAATCAATACAAATTCGCACGACGTATATGTTTTACCTTTTTCATTTTCTAATGTGCTTTTTTTCCACATCTCTCTCAATTCGAGAAACTCAATTTCTTTCAAAAGTCAGAGTGTTCATGCTCTTTGAAACTACTATCTATGCAAGTTTCTTCTGTTGCGGCCGAAGTCAAGGTCTGCAGTAGGCAAACATCTCCCTAGAAGAGGTATGTGTTTGACACGTCATTTATTTTAAGGTAATGATTTTTTCTTCTAGTTTCCAACTGCTAAACCATTCATCATTCACTTAAATCAATCATATCATAGACTATGATACATTTGCTCTCTCTGTCTGGCTTCTTTGTTTGTTTTCGTTGGATTACATTGACATAGTAAGTACTTTTCTTTATTTTCTATCATTCTTTCTATCTTGTATTGAATTCATGTTTAGCATGATGGTGAGCCAGAATCGACAATTACTATTAACTAACAATTTCAAAGTAGTTATGTAGATAGCTACATTGATTATAAGTATTAGGTATTTAGTCACGTTAATTATTATTGTAACAAACCTACGGTATGTGCTTTTTGTGTTTACGTCTTGTTTATAGCTTTATTGGCTAGTTGGTTGGCGGAAGATATTTCTCATCCCCAGTAATTAGCCAATTACTAGAAGCAGACGTCATACTGTATAGTATTCACGGGCCTTTATTGTAGCATAAGTTATTTTCGTAAAATGGACCCTTTCTAATTTTCTTACATAAGGAATTATCGGGATATTCGTACGTATGCATGTTTAGTGATTTGAGTTAGGAATAATTCTTTGTATTAAGTGTTTGGGTGTTATGTGGTCCGTGGCATGAAGTACCGATCTTGGGCTTGGAAAGGCTTACTTATGGGACATACAAATTTAAAGCAAGATAAACCATGTAAGTGTGAAATTCTGGTTTTGTGTGGTTGTTAGTTGATTAATGAAAACTTATTTGTGGTATTTGTGCTTTTAAGAAACCATTCACGTGACAAAGAATGTTGTCTTGAGGTCCTTGGAACATGGGAAGCATGGACCTCAAGCCAAACTCACGCAGGCGTTGCTTGATTCACTCAGCAGTAAGACCCCTTACGTGTTTCATTATGTAGTATGATTATCAAAATTTGTATTTTTTCAACCGTGCATTGTGGTTCCCTTGTCTTAATTCATATATTAAATATGCTTTATTACACAGGACCTTTACACCATATGAACTTATCTGCATCTGCCTGTTTCCTTAAATTCTGTACTGTTCGAGTATTACGTGCAATGTGCAGTCATAAATATTGCATTTTTGTTCTTGTTGACCTTGTTGTTGTTGTTTTTAAGTAAGAAAATCACTTATCCCAAAAGGAATAATAATACTTGTAACATGAAATAAATTACTCAGTTTATTTCTGAATTTGTACAACACGGAAAGTGACAAAATTCTTTGTCTGTTATTCAAATGTAGGCACGTTCAATTTACTTAGCATAAGTTTTACCTTGATAATATAGTTGCAATTGTTAAAATATATTTAACTGTCCTGTGTGAGATCATTTTAATGTGGATAATATATTTATCTTGCCAAAGATTCCAGACAGTGGCAGAATACTCTAACAGAGGTAATGTGTGCGTGTTACGTGTGTCTTTAAATTTTGTAATGTTTGTATGAATATTTATCTATACGAATTTCAGCTGCATTGCTTGTCTTGGTCATAATGTTGGTAATATGTTTGTAAAAGATAGGCAATCTGATATAAACGTTACCAAATACTTTGTAAAATCTGTGGATAAAATTCGAATATGACATTTTCTATTGTTATGGCATATCCCTACTTCCGTCAACAATTGTTGGTTAAGAATTGAGAGGCTTATTTCTAAATAGGTTCAGGTAAAACTAGACATGTACACTTATTTCATCAAGAAAATATACTAATTCTATAAAGAGTGATATCCACGTATATTTATGATATGATATGGTGTGTGATGGATAAGCTTGTCATCACCATAGAAGCTGTTTTTCTTATCAGCTTTTAATCGAATTTGACTTTCATTGTCAAGATATTAAACATGTTCCACTATTGTTGAGTGGCGAAGACCGATTTGGAGAAAGATAATAAACCTACCGATCACACATATATGAGACATTTGTGTCCCAACTGTATTATTTTACCTGTTGTACAGTTCGCTGGTAGATTGTTGCCATGGAAACCGTGTCAATATCAATACCACGTCAGGTTAAAAATGTTCTTTTCTTTTTCTTGGATTGTATTCCTCCATTATTTGTACACAAGTTCAATATGTTTATTTCAATAATTGCATTCTGTTGTTGTTCAGTGATGGTCACGTTGCCATGGAAATGCATTAACTGTAGTAACCCTGATGGCTATACTTTCCGTGGAGTTAGTGTATTGATATTGTTATTTCTGAGCTTTTAAATTAATCGAGTTCAGAGAAAGCATTTTTTCCAACGTTCCAATGTATACTTTCCATTTGTATACACAGTTTCTATAACCTGTTTTGGCATTACACAAATACAGAAACGATCATGTAATCTTTCTACCAAACACGCTTGATTTAGTATAGTTATTTAATCAATCTATCAGGCATACACATACGACATGTTCCATTTCAGAGACTGTATCCATACTTTACTTTAATAGTTTCTTTTACAGCTCAAAAGTCGTCATGTTTCGAAAGAAATCTTATCACCTGAACCCATCGTCTGTGTATCTTGTTTCTTTAATTCATTTTATTTTTTCTACTCATACTCACAAAACATTTAAGTCTAAAATAGTCACACACGTATGATGTGGCTATGAATATGTGTATCTTAATAATTTCCTTGTCGTGTAGTCCCGGATTGGTCCTGTTACCATGGAAACACATCAGTTGCAACAGCCTGTGATGTATACACTTTTTATAGATTGAATGTCTTTTTCACGCTTTGAAATTAAAATAGGCCATTTCTTAAAATAAAAATGTTCCATTTTATAAATATAATTTTACACTGCTTTCGTGCCTGCTTTCTTTAGCATTGTACAACAAATCTTATCATAATCATGTCTCTCTGTTGATCCCCAAGAAACTTGATTTAGTATATTAAACCCCTATATCTATTTAGGAATCCAACACTAATTTAAAGACTTTGTATATAAATATAGATCAACAGGACCTATTTTAGGGGATCTAATATCAGTAAGTGTTGGTTTGTATTGCCATTTTAAAAGCCAACCTTTCCTTGGAGCTGTTACATTGAAACAGTCATACAGTAGCTCATATGATATTCATGTACATTTGAAAATAGATTTAGATTTGTACACATACGATTCTATATAGTTTTTAACAATATCTGCATTGCAATTATTTGTCTACTACTTTTTCAGTTTTTTTATAGTATATATCGGAACGAAATTGAGGAAGGTTTGGTTTTGTGAAAGTTGATTTTGAAACGCGTTACCTCTTTTCGCTTGTGATATTTTGCTGTTTGCAAGTTTTAGAACACTATTTGTTGCATGAGATTACTAGTTCTTGCAAATAGAGAAAATTTTCTCTTGTAACTTTCATTACGCTATCTTTTGCTCTGTATGACATGGAAAGCCATTTTAAGTCAAGGCAAGTAATCTTTATTTATAGTCGGTGCATAGGCATAACTATTTAAAATACAACATTGTTTACCAGTTACCTTAAAAAGTTACCTTTAAAATTAGTCCACAGTGAGCCCATGCAAGGCAAAGCTTTCTCACTGATTCTGTCAAATGCATAATTTCTTAGATGTCACAGGAGAAGGAGAAACTTGGCACTGCAACTGCTACAGGCACTGATATTGTCTTTGGAGCTGTACAGTTTCAGAAATGCGTGTACAACGGGTCATGCAGGACAATGTGGGAATTTAGGATAATATTTAAGAACGTCTGAGTCAATTCAAATATAATCTACTTTCCATGCAATAGTACATGGCAAAACCATTTTGTCCAGAATTTTTAAAATCATTTATTAGTCTTTCCGCTTTATGCCAAAAAAGCTGGCAATTCAGGTCATATCACAGACATGACCAATTATGCGATGTCGAGAAGGCAAGCTTGCCACGGTATGATTGGTCTAAATGTATCTTCTGTTTTAAACTCTCTCTCTCTCTCTCTCTCTCTCTCTCACATACACACACAGCACACATACACACAATGTTAGGTCAATGTACTTAAATAATTTCTTCCCAATAAGATTGCTGCAAGATACACATCTAAACATCTATAAAAGAAACCATGAACAGTCGACTGCCCCAAAGAGGACAGGTTAATCAAGTGTCGTGTTTATAGTTCGATAACAGTTTGTTATTCAATCGACTCTACTAGCCAGCTGAAGAAAGAGTTGAAATTTACTCTACTTGATTTGGATGCGTTTCGGTTGACAACAATGAGCCTGAAAATGAAAAATAACATTGTACCATGTAGACTGTATATTGGGAGGAAGATGTTACTGATTTAATAATCGGTTCTACTTATGAGTATCCACCACCTGCCAAAATTAACTATGTCTGCTGAAATCATGATTAGGTCTGCCTTCTGGTTTGTTACATAACTGATTTATAGAAACGCATGTGACAGTTGATGGAAAAAATATCAATGAAACAAAGAAAGAAATTCGAATTAGACGTATGTCTGTGACAGAAACCATTGTTTCATATATATATATATATATATATATATATATATATATATATATATATATATATATATATATATATATATATATATATATATATATATACCGGTATACACACACACACACACATTTGTTTAGTAAAATGATACGACGCAGAGGAATAAAGAAAGCACACCATTCACTTGTATGGTTTTCGTTCTTTGTCCTGTTTTATATCAATATTTGGCAAAATGTTTCGCTGATGCTTGTATTCCAAATCTCCCTGCATATTAAGGCCTGCAAAGTTGATCATTAAACCATGGTAGAACAGGATTTGAAATCCTCTAAAGACTTTAAGTCCTAATTTGACGAATGGATTTAGATTAAGATCTGTTATGCTTGTTGTCGGCTGAAGCAGGCCAGACAAACGTTAGAATACAGTACAGTGAGTTATTATAACTCTCAAGTATTGCTTATGAAACACAAATAATGCATGAAAATGACATATTAAACCAAATACAAGATAATTACAGTATATTGTACAATATAAAACGGGGGGGGGGGGGCATTCCACTTGGCCCCGTCTCAATGGCAACGTGACTTTTTGAGATTTATAAAAGATGCTTAGTAAATGATGATGCTGAAATATATATTACATGAAGCGAAAATATGTAAATGAAGAGTGTCTAATTTGACCCGGCTTTCATGGCAATGTACCATCTGGAGACTGTGCAACAGGGATAAAGTTAAAGTAGACAAGCGAACCCTTATAAACGACCATGTTGTAGGAGTGTTGTTTATTGATTGATTTAACCCGAAACATACATCACGTCTCCGTTTTGCCGCTCTTTTAATATGATTTTAGTAATGACTGTGACTATATTGCAAATAGTATAATGTAGTATTCGATTGTATTGGTAAGGACTTTTGAAGCTATGTCAAATTAAACTTCTTTCAGATAACAAATATTACTGAGGATTTTGATAGGAGTGAAATAATGAAAAAGGCTACTGGATTTGATGTCATGTCCAGAGAATTCTTAAAAACTGTCATTATTTGTTCAACACAAAAAGACTTGTACTTGGAAGAAATTAGTACACATTTAACTTGTTAATGTGTCACTTTTATGTGTCCTTACTAAAATTACTATATCCAAGTCCAATGACTTTGAAACATTTCGCATACAATTATATATGGAAATAGGAATTCTAAAAAGGGTTTTGAAACACTCCGCATACAATGATCTAAGGAAATAGGAATTATAAAACATGTTTAGATTTTTCATATCGGATCACTTGATCCTTGAAATGTACAATACAGATATTTTTTTCCAAAAATGTTTATTACAGTTGATTCTTCATCTACATCATCTCTTGTCAACACTCTAAAATGGATACCATTTAAGGATTGTATTATTTTTAGAAAAGGTGTTCTTACTATCAAAGTTTTCCAATAATTTAGCATCAGTGTCTTGATATTTTTAAGTTTGTAACAAACATTAGCACAATGAATACACATTTGAGTAAAACAAAACAATGGGTTTATATGTATCAAAAGTTTCGACAGAGTATTTTAAGAAATCTTTTTTCTTACGCTGGTACAGTTTTATGGAACAGTTTGCAGCATGCTATTCAACAAGCACCTACTGTTTCAGCTTTGAAGAAATTAAACTCTGTAAATATATTATTGAGCAATCCTGATTGTATGACTGCTTAACATTTGTACGTTATAACTGATATATCTATGTGGTAAAAGTATGTTAACCTGCATAATTTGTATTAACTTCTATTATATTTGTATTCTTTTGTGCAGTATATGCTAACCTTGTAGATTTGTACTAATTACATGTATGTTTGTTTTAATTGCAGGGCCATTATGTAAAATACCTATTAGCTAATTATGTCACCATGGATATATAAAGGATATTAGTTGTGGTTGTAGTAATAGTAGTAGCAGTAGCATCTGGTCGACTGAACTTGTGACCACTCACAAGGCTGAGGTTGATAAAATGATACATTTAAAAAACATAATGAAAGCAAAGGTTAACTAACATTAAATTATGTAAAGAAAGACGTATTCCGGAAAAGTCTTAAATCATGTTTATTATAATAGGCTAATATCACGAAGCTCTCCAACGAGTTTGATTATGAGCAATATCCATGCATAGATATTCATGTGTCTGATAGATAGAGCTTGTTATAGCACTAAATGCTGTATTTTGGAACAGCTTTTAATGAAACTTAGTATAAGGTTAATATTATCCAGACGTAAAACAAGATTAATTATGAACCAGACATGTGTATATTTATTAGTTAGTATAGCATTAGAATGGCTGAATATATTACCATGTCAGACGCAGTATTTCTGAATGAATATTGAGGTACCTTGGTATACAATCAAATACCATTCATTTAGAATTCTCTAAACGAATGCCAAAATTATATGGCCACTTGCAGAGAATTAATCCAAAATAAACTATGTCAGTCCCATTAGCTTCTTTTTATATGTTATGTTTGTATTTATACATGTATGCTAATTGGAAGCTCTTTCTAAAAAAAAAAAAAATATCTCTTTATAAGGTTCGTATGAGGTTGATAAAATGATACATTTAAAAACATAATGAAGGCAAAGGTTAACTAACATTCCATTTTTTAGAGAAAGACAAATTCCAAGAAA
Organism: Margaritifera margaritifera; assembly: GCA_029931535.1. Classification (NCBI taxonomy): domain Eukaryota; kingdom Metazoa; phylum Mollusca; class Bivalvia; order Unionida; family Margaritiferidae; genus Margaritifera; species Margaritifera margaritifera. The sequence goes on from JAQPZY010001573.1 coordinate 3,468,523, forward strand.
TGTGACACAGGTGGTATCTTCAGTTGTTCTGTAACAGATTATCTTTAGCTGTTCTGTTAAAGGTTATCTTCAGCTGTTTTGTTACACTAAAATACAGTTGAAAGTATTATGAATATTATTTAGTGTACACTCTTAAGGTTGTTGCAAACTAAATATTTAAGATGCCCTATGCAATTTCTTTTTGCTTGTTTTGTTCACCTGTATAAAACAAAATCTGTGCATACAGTTTTGCTTTTTATAGCTCTGATGGTCATAGACCAGAAGAGCTTATCGAATGGACTTTTGTCCGTCATCCATCTGTCTATTAGCACATGTTTGTTATCGCTACTTCTCTTAAACTACTTGGAGGATTGCCATGAAACTTTACACACACATTCATCCAATGGTCTAGTTGGTCCTAAATGACGATGGTGCTTCTCAAACATCCAATATGGCCACCACAGAGACCATCTTGAACATCGTGTTATCACTACTCCTCTTGAATGGATATTCATATTAACATGAGGCTTTCACTAAAAGACTTCTTATGATGTCTAGTTCAATCTTAATGAAAATGGTGCTCATCTGACGTCCAATATGGCCACCACACAGTGGCCGTTTTTAAAAACTTTTTATTGCAACTCTCCTGAATGGATGATCGTATCAGCATAAAGTTTTCATTAAAATAATTCTTAGGAGATGGTGCTAAATGAAAATGGTGCCGATCTAACATCCAATATGGCCACCACAGCTGCCGCCGTCTGGAACAAATCTTGTTATTGCCACTCCTCCTGACTTTTTATGATGTCTTGTTAGTTTTAAATGAAAATAGTGCCGATCTGATGTCTAATATAACTGCCACCGTGGCCAGCTTGAAAATCTTGTAATCACTACTTCTCCTGAACGAATGTTCATATCAGCATAGAGTTTTCACTTAAAGACTTCTTATAATGTTTTGTTGAACATAAATTAAAATGGTGCTCATCTGACGTCCAATATGTGGTCATCATGAAAATCTTGTTTTCGCTACTCCTCTTAAATTGAAAGTCATTTTTACATGGGGTTTTCATCAGAGGAGTTCTTATGGTGTCGAGTTGGTCCTAGATGAAAATGGCTAACCCTCAATATGACCACCATGGTGGTTGTCTTGAAATTATTATTATCGCTTCTAATCCCAAATGGATGGCTATATCAACATGGAGTTTTTACCAATAGATTCTTAAGATACCTAGTTGGTCCTAAATTAAAATGGTACCAGTCGTACATCCAAGATGGCTGCCACAAAGACTGAAAAATCTTGTTGTCACTACTCCCACTAAATGGATGATCATTATGACATGGGGTTTTCACCAAAAGACTTCTAATGATGTCTACTTTGTCCTACATGAAAATTGTGCCAAGCTGAAATTCAATATGTTGCACCACAGCAGCTAATTTGAAGATCGTATTATCGCTGAAGAATATCAGAGATGGTTTAAAAACTCAGCAGTTAAAAGGAAGAAATGGTTTATCTTGAATTCCTGGACATTCTTTTCACCCAGTAGAGCATCCGTCCCTTCGAGGGACTATTGTTCCAGGAATAATGCACAGATATTTAATTTGTAGACAAATTTATGACAACAACAGTTATAGTTTTGAAATATATCTATACATAACTGGCATGATGTGTGTATTTCTAGAAGTGTTTCGCACAGAGTAATAAAACTTTTCTGTTTTCGTTTGTCTCTGGCTCCAGTGTTTTAGCATGAAAAAATGCATATGTGTTTAAGCGATTTAGTGTTGTGTATTCCCCTCCACCCACCCCAACCCCACCCCAGTGGTTTGTACTTAAAGTGCCTGTATCATTATCTGTACCTGCATGTTATCTTTCCACTCTATACTGCATTATTACTTTGGTTAAGAACAAAAAGAAGAAGAAGGAAAAATATATTATCTTGCGAAAGCGGGTTTATTGGTACAGCAAGTAGGACTTGACAGACGCTATATCCAAACCGAAAGAGGCAAATCCAAGAGAATTTTTCAGTCTTCAATAGGAATAAATGTTGACATTTTCCATATCTATGTATCCCTCCTCTAGATTGTTTTGGCCACATTTAGATAATGTACATGTATACAATATCTATCAAAGATATAAATTATACTTTACACTTGGATACTAAAAATTGTATTTGTCAGATGGACAAAACTGTTCTAGCTGACGCAACAATATTTGAAAAATTAGATTAACCCATCTCTCCGTATGAAATTATTACGACTGTTCGAAACCTTCAGACCTCTTCAATACATTCGAGCATTTTATTTTCAAATAATATTTGTTACAATTTAGAGACAAATTTTAACAATATGTGTTATTTCAAACGCCAAACTTGAAAGCGTCCCCTATCTAAGTCGAATAAGGTAGTAATTACTAATATATCGGGTGGCCGAGTGGTCTAAGGCGCTCGTTTTTACAGATCACTGACATCTTGCCTCTGTCCGCGTGGGTTCGAGTCTCGGGCTCGGCCAACGTGGGTATGTGACAAAGCTTGCCAGTTGCTTCCCATGGGTCGGTGTTTCTTCCCGGGGTTTTTTTCTCGGGTTCTTCCTCCACCAAATATACCATGTATAGCCTAGCATGTGCTGAAAAATGGCGTTAAATCCATAACAACCAACCACTAATATAGCAAAGCATAATTTGCCATGGTAAGACATCAAGTACCCGAAATTAATGGGAAATTACTCTTGTGAATTGCATTCGAGAGCTAATTTCAAGTAGTAATAATGACAACATAGACACACGGACACATCACTCACAGTGTTGCTTTCCACGCATTGAAGTGCTCCAAAGGTCAGCGGTCATTCGGAGTACAATAGTCTCCATATAGAAGGAATTTTGACGGTTAAAATATTTACGAACACCCCACGGTGTATAACATAATTACCCCGAATGATCCCCGAGCTTGCGCAAAGGGACATCACTCGTACAAAGTGGCAATATCTCGGTCTGTGAAAACGGAAACAATAAAAAATAAAAAAAACGTAGCAAAATCATGATGGCACAATATCATTCGAGGGCCTCTTCCCGAAAAAAACGAAAAGTGTAATGCAGCTTGAAAAATCAACACGTTAAATGGGGCAAAAAATGAGCCGGATCGTTTGTCCCTTTCCATCCTCCCCCCCCCCCCCGTCACACACACACACACGAAAAAAAAAAACTCGGTGCTCAACGTAATGACTTACATCAAATGGTTGTAAAATTGTGCCCGAAGTGAAGGCGTCTCTCCTAAAATAATAAATAGCACCATTTCGAACCATAGCAGCAGGTATGATATAGTTCTATTTCCGATTAATAGTTTTGAATATGGCCGACTTCCACAGCCCGATGTTATTGTTGTGTCCGTCGGAAACGACCGAATGGGTATAATTAGGGGGCAATATATGATCTTTTTAACATTTTATATCAGTTTCTTTGCTCTGTGCTGCAGCTAATCTTATAAATAATTATTTTCTTGTAAGTAAAAGACCTTCTTTACTTCGTTTGCATTATCCATTAATAGTAACTAGCAACAATAGTTGCCTATATTCCAAAATATGAACGTAAATGAGTAAACCATGATCTAAAGGGACTTAAATAAAAGAGTCAGAAAAATAACATTTAGTATTATTACTATTTTTTAAACAATTACCTTTAACAGATGAAAGTTATTTAGAGTTAATTTGCAAGTGTAATTTAAACACGGAAATTCTCCTCTTGTAATTGTTTTCTCTCCCTTTCTTTATCGACTTTTTTTTAAACTGATTTGGTTATGTCTACAATAATGAAATTATATTTCAAGTAATTAAGCAACGAATCTTACAAATAGCCAAAACTGGAAAAAAAAACCACACTTATTTGTAATCGGATTTTTTTTTAAAAAGGTCTTATATTAATAGAACCAAAATTTACGTCACTGATAGAAAAAACGTGTGCACATTTTGACATTTTCTATAACCTCGCCCAAGGTTTAAGTAGTGTTTAATAAATTATTACACGTTACATTTAATTATCCGTTACACATGTCCGCATGACTGTATTATGTAGTAAGTATTCATCTTTTTGGGATACCTACTCTTTCTTCTTTAACTATCCTATTTTAGCATAGTTAATTTCATTCTGCGACTGGCATCTTTTTCGTGTTATTAATTAAACAAACAATTCACAATCCGTAAACACTGCTGTGCAAATTTATGTGCTTTATAATATTTCTCTAGAAATAGTTGTTCCTTTCACAGGGCCGAAACAACAAACACTAAACGGCACGTAATATTCAGGCGGGTACAACGTCTCCTCGTGCTTTTTTGTAATAATGTTCTTTCCTTCAGTCTTATCAGAGTAATGCAATTCAGTAGAAAAGGACATTTTATATTATTTTAAGTCACTTGATGTTCGGCTTGGTTGCGGACCTGGTGTTTTATGCAGAATCGTCAAATTGTGCAAACTTGTTATTTGATCTGAGACGTAAGTTTACGTTCTATAACGAGGGACCTTCTTGAGAAGTTGGTGGTAGTAGTCCTGAACTAATTTTATAACTGACACTTTTGCGTCAGATTACACAAAAAAAAATTATAGCCCAATAAAATTGCAGAAGCCGATCGATTTTATGTGCAAAAAGATGTGCAATGTTACCATCCCCACCCCCCAAAAAAACTGATTTCTAAGCTCCGTAAGAAACTTTCTTCAAAGTCAACTAAATTACATAATAGTTTACTTAACTTGATCTGTCCCAATGCCTCATAATGTGTGTCAAGCATTATTAGTGTTACGTTGGATTTTATTTGTATTCCTTTTTTCAGTAATGTATTTTTACGCCCCTTTAACTTCATTTCGGATCCTTTACGCTACAATTCCTTTATTTTTAGTTCATTTTAATTCCTTTCCAGTCAATCCTATTTTCACTCATTTCCTTTCGCCTTGTGATGATTAGACATGTTCTACTTCAGTTATATCCATTCAGAGCAATCAACCACCCACCCCACCCCATCCCCCGCCCACTATGACCTATTTATTTTATCGAGAAAATCGAAAGTACACAATAGAGCCGAAGACTTACGTGCAAGTGACCTAAAATGTATTTTTTTTAAAAAATGTTATTTGGTCGACCTTATTTTAATGTGTCTCACAAAAAAACGATCAATCAAACAAACTCACCAACAACAAATCTAAAAAGTGTTCAAACTGACTCGCAGTAAAGTACTGTGCATGTAAAACTGTCACTAGAGCTAACAGACCAATTAAAGAACGAACTCTAATAGTAGAGCACCCACACACCTCGGCAAGGAAACAGCGAACAAAAATAACAAACGTGGCCGTTACAGCACAACCAAGGCTATTTTTTTTTTAAATGTTTCCTTTTATTCCGAAGATAAATTTTTTCTCCGACTAATATGATGGATCAAATTTGTTCTTTTTCTCTCAAGATCAGAGTACTAACATCTTTTTATTTGTTCAAGCAATACAGTGACCGGAAATCTTTTTTTTTTTTTTAAATCCAAGATCCTCATTGATCACCTCAGGACCCAATTCTCTCTCTCGATCTCGATCTCGATCGATCGGCAGTAACGGTCACTAAAATGTTTATATGATGGCAAAAATCCAAAATCATTTATTTATTCCTCCACATTTTGATTATTAATAGAAACGTTAAGGATAGACTACAATTTATAAATCTCCACGAGCGCCTTTTGCTGTTGTTGTTTAAACTATATGACAAGGCCTGAGAAATTACGATTATTATTAGTATTATTTGTTAGACAGCTGTCAGTTTTGATAATGCACTAAAGTTTCTCATGATGAGGAAAACACGAAACAGTAGCTGGATTTAAAATTTATTAATGTTGTCCGCGGAGAGAGCGTAATAGGGCTGTTTGGTGAATGTCCCGTCAGATTAAATATACCTGGCCAGGCCATAGATCGTTGGTGTAGCGGCAGGTTTGTTGTTTGTTTGTTGCTGATGTTTTCTTTGTGGGTGGGGGTTGGGGGAGGTGGTTACGGCACAGCAACACTTGGAAGGTCGTTCGGAATCAAGTTCAGTAGAGTGCCTTGCGCAAGGACACACCAAGGAAATCGATCCGGGCTGAACCTATAATGAGAATCGAAAGCACACCCCTCTGGCCTTAAGCACTGAGCCACTGCTGCTCATTTAAGATAGCATGGCCACTGGGCCAAGGGCATTTGTCTGTTTCTATCTCTAAAATGATTTGACCATTGAGAGAGAGAGGGAGTAATAGGGATGTTGGGCCAGATACTCTTTCTACTTCTCCAGGAATTTGGAAACAATCTCGTGCAGAGACCCGGGTTATCATTATTATACATTAGTTACTATGACTGATACATTTGTATAACTTTCTGCACACAATAACTCACCTTAGTGAATTCAAGTCTGAAAGTTTCAGCAAGGGTTGACCGACCTGCTTTTGTGTAGAATAGAAAGACAGAGCGAAAAACGGTAACAGATCGGGAAAAGTTTGCATTAGAGAAGCAAGCAAAGTCGAAGGCAAAAAGATAAGAGATATAATTCAGAGGAATGGAAATTAGAGATGGAGAAACAAGCAAAGTTAGAAGCAATGGAATTTGAGGACAGGATATTGGAGAGGGCGCGAGTATGCACGAGAACAAGGATCTGACCCATCCATAGGTGTGGTCAGAGAGAAAACAGTGACAGAGAGTGAAAATTCCATAGGTATGTGAAAATATTTCTATACTCCAAGTTTACACACTTTATCAAGATTAGTATTTTAGGATGCTAGATAAAAACATATCTAAGTTCTGATTACGATTTACACAAAACAAATTGCTTTTGCGAGAACCAACATATTAGAAAAAAACAATTGCTCGATCAAATGTAACTTTTGTCACGGACTTCTTTGGCACAGTTTTCCAATGCAACTCCTCAAACAAGTTTTGAAGGGATCAAAATAAACGGACAATTATCACCCTTGAATTTATCCCCTTTGTGTATGCATAGCGAGTCCCATGAGAATGAATATTATGACGACAAATACTACTTGACTTGCAAATTATTCGGTAGGATAAACATTTGCTCGACACAAAAATCTCATTATCAAACAAAATAATAGCCAATATTTCTTAGATTTACAAATGGAGATGGAAATGCAAATAGCTCCGACTCCTGATCATAAAAAATAAACTATATTTGAGACATGCACGAATCTGATTGATATTTTGATTCATAATCATCTGTATCAATAATAATACGCTCAGATTACACTTGTTGGGCAAAAAAGTCTTGAAGGCAAAATACCTTAAAGCGGCCTCTGCTCAACCAAACTAGGTATTGATTGTGTGTTCCTGACACACCAATGAACTATCAAGATTTTGAAGTGAACAAATAAATAGTTGCACATGACCAAATAGTGGACATGCGATTTAATCTCATTACCGAATAAAACTAAAAAGTCATTGAGTTTTGCTTGGCAAAAGGTATTGTAGGCAATATACCATAAAGCGGGATCAGTCAAACCAAAGAAGGTATTGCAGAGGTCGACTTGACGCTGATTTTCCGTTGGACAGCAGCGCAGCTTACATGGAAATCAACTCGCCCTGCAGGAAACCAAGTGGCCCTCCCAATCAAATAAAAATAATTTCATTAACGTGTTAAATTGTAGTATTCTGAAATCATGCGTCAGTATAATAATAAATGTGACTTGAAACACTGCTGAAAGTATTTATTTCACAAATTCATAAATAGATACGCAAATCTTAACATATTTTTCTTATACAAAGCTGTTAGTGCCGTGGACGCCTCAGTTTTGCTTCGATCCACAGAAGAATACACTTTTTAACGTTAATCTGATGGCTCTTCGACTTTTCATGACAAATACCACTGTCCTTTTTATAAGTTTTACATACCGCAACAAAAGTTCCATTTTGTTCGTAAATACAGCATGTCATACTTATTTCACAGTGCACCAGTCAGCTAAACTCCCGCTCCCATTTTGGCAAATAATCACGCGTCTTTTCTTTTCTCTCGAATTTCCTTTGTCACTCTGACCTTTCTTTTCCGTTTTTTTCTTTCTCGCGAAGCCTATAATCGAACAGAATTTTTTCCATTTTTGTGGTTAGTGACTTAAGGCCGCCGCCAGTTTGCTTCATGTACCCAAGGCATAGATGTATCAAGTATTTTAACTGGTTAAAAACTCGGTGGTAGATATAGTCTGATACAGTGACCCGTTACATTCCTATATAAGATGCGAGATGGTGGGCGCAAACCTTTTGGAGCTTAAACTGTTGCTTCTGGACCAGTCGCTAACCTTCTCCCCCCCCCCCCCCACACACACACACACACCTGGGGGTGGTGGGAAGGAGGCTGGTCCAAAACGCTTTTTTACCAGGCCAGCCAACTCAACCTGTGGATTTTACAATGCAGCTGCAGCCCTGTCGCTCACTAACCTTTAATCACGCGTTTCAACGAGGCCCCCTTCCCCAAGAGCTGTTAAAAGACGCTGATGCGTCTTAAAACTGTTGTTTTATGACCCGCCAACCTCACCCACACCCTAGCTCCACTGGACTGGCTGCGAGGAGTCCAAGAGAACGAGTGTCATTGACGCCCTCTATCGACTGAACCCGCAAGAGGGCCGGCTCAAACTGGGCGTTTGTAACGCGTATTTCTTTATTAAATGGTGTCTGATGCAAAAAAAAAAACAAAAAAAACAAGTGCGTGTGGCTGCAACTGGGAAAACAGAGCTATGCGGGAAATATTGTAGGGGTGTGTACTGCGGCGTCCATGCTGCGCAAAGCAGAAAGAGATGTGTAATCTTGCCGTGCTGGAAATGTCGGGTTTGTATTGGCACCAATCATCGACTCTGTCCATGTTGTGGTGGCAACACCGCGGCATTAAAGTTGAAACGAGCAGAAAAAGGAGAGAAAGCAATTTTAAAAGGGTCTGCGATAGATCTGAATACGCACTTAGAGAATTACGTTTGTTTGTATTATAGTATCAAACAGCATACAGCCTTTATAGAGCAACCAGGAAGAGCCGACTGTCGCGAGACCGTGCTCGAAAGAACAGGCTCGGAGCAGACACTTTATCATTTCTTAATGCCATGGCGCCTTGTGCGCAAAATGTAATCAGCTGGGAGCTCTGGAGACTTGGCGGCCTGGAGTTGAGTATCGCGTTGACGGTACAGCTGGAGAAAGCTGCGCCGATCCTGGAAAACGTCTACGACGAAGAAGCTAAGCTAGCAGGTGTCATTGAAATAACGGCTTATTTCCGAATCGAGGCCACCGCCATATTGCGCAATAACGAGATCGAGCAGCTATCTCATGCTACCGCTACCATACAAAGGCACATCGAAGAGTACATGCACGAGGGGTCCGGATGGAATTTCGTGATGTGCGAAACTCTCGATCTCAGCGTGTCGCAGAATCGCATTTCAAAAACCTACATTTCAAAACCAAAGTGCATTCCGCCGCAATGTGAAAATCACCGACAGCCGCTATTTAGAGTGAGCTATTCTGTCCGCTTTGTACCGCCAGCACCTGGGAGAGGTACAATTTAAGGGAGGGGATCGACTTCCCAGTCAGGGTGAGCGACATCGACAAGTTCGAGCGCCTCAACCAAAGCATTACTCTATATGTCTTTAGCTGGGAAAATGCCTTCTACACGCTACAGCGAGAAGGCAAGGTCGCACGATGTCTATCTGCTGTTGATTATTGAGGGTGAAAAGAGCCACTATATCTGGACGAAACACATATGCCGTATGGCATACAAGCACAGCAAACGCAAGGAGAAAAGCCCGTCTGCCGCCTGTGCTTCCAGGTCTTCAGCAGGGCCAATCTAATGGAAGCCCACACCAAGGACTGCCACTCTATAGGCTAAAAGCCCCAGCGCGTGACCTTGCCAGAGGCAGGCAAAACATCCTGTCGTTCCATATATGCACCAGCGCCAGGTGCGTGTTCCATACAGCATTTATGCGGATTTCGGACCGCTGAACGTGCCAGTGGACTGCTCCTGCCGGCAATCCAAAAGCAAGCAATACATTAAAAAAAAATCGCTGATTAGGTCCCATGTAGCTTCTGCTAGATAGCCGTCAGCTACGAAGGAGACTGCACTGAACCGGTGTTATATCGTGGCAAGAAGATCGTCGCCACTTTCATTCAGAGACTCAGGAGCGAGATGGTGAAAATCTGGGATGTGTTTCGAAATTCGGCCGAGATCTACATGAAAGGAGATACCACAAGGTTTTCAAGGAATCAGCAAATAATTCACTAGACAACCACAGGGTGAGAAACCACTGCCATATTACGTGTAAGTACGGCGTCCCTGTCCATGGATCATGCGAGCCTACATGGAGAAAACAAAGGTGCCGGTGGTGTTCCACAATCTCCACGGCTACGACAGGTACCTCATTATGGGAGCTATCGGAACAACCTCGTCGGAAAACATCAGCGCCATAACAACAAAAATGGAAAAGTACATGATGTTCTCACTGGGGCAGCTGCAGTTCGTTGATAGCATTGAGTTGATGACTTGCAGCCTCAAAAAGCTGGTTAAAACCTGGCCAAGGTGGACAAGGAAGCGTTTCCCATACATGAGCCGCTGGGAACGGTTAGAAGAAATGCACCTTCTGACAATAGAGGCCGTCTACAGCCAGATCAGCGTGAAGGCATAACCAAGACAGACTGTGAGCATGTGTAAAACGTGTGGAAGACATTTGGCTGCCACAACCTGGGAAGCTACCACAATCTCTACCTCAAGCCTGAAGTGTTTCTGCTACCGGACATGTTTGAGGCATCCCGCGACACCTCGCTAAACAACTAAGGCCTCGACCCGGACCATTACTACAGCGCCCTCGGAATTACCTGGAACGCCCTACTAAAATCACTGGCATAAGGCTCGAGCTGTCTCCAGTGGCGGTATTTCGAAGGAGAGCCTACGTAACACGAAAGCGAATAACAAGACATACTCAGACTACAACAGCGGAAAGCCAAACAGCTGGATAATCTACCATTACCACAACACCTCTGCGGTTGCGCCATAATGCAGAGCCTGACAACTAGCGGGTTTAAATGCGTCACGCCTCCAGCACTCGAATCGACTGTGGAGAACGCACCAAAGGGTTTACATTCTTGAAGTAGACCTTGATTATCTTGAGGGCCTTTATGATACGCACAGCGACTACCCGCTGGCCCCGGAGACGCTGTGATGCCCAGAGTGCTGGCTGAGTGACTATCAGTCCTCTGTAGTAAACGAACTGGCGGGGGGGGGGGTAAATACACTGAAAGCAAGAAGCTAGTCCCAAGCCTGTTTAAAAAATAGCGCATTATGTGGTCCATTACTGGAGACTCCAGCTCTACACCAACCTCGGGATACGCGTCATCAGGGTCATCCGGGCACTGGAGTTCAACCAAGGCGCGTGCATGGCGCGGTATATCCAGCTCAACGTGGATCTGAGAGTCAAGGCAAAGCTGATGAACAATTCTGTCTTTGGGAAGACCATGAAGAGCAAACAAATGTGGTGGCGGTCCACAGCAAGAAGGCCAAAATAAAACTTGACCGACCCATTTACGTGGGGATGACGACTATCAACCTCAGCAAGGGCTTTATGTACGCGTTCAGCGACAACAACGCCAAGGCCAGCTACGGGGAGAAGGCTAGCTGCTGTACACGGTCATGGATAGCCTGTTGCTGGAAATCGAGGTCCCCTGCATTGGACAACCGCGACATGGTCAAGGATACGAACCTCTACGACACCGGCAATTGCCCGGAGGGTCACATCATTCACAGCATGGCCGACAAGAAGGTCGTAGGCAAGTTCAAGAACGAGTGTAACGGTGCGCTGATGGCGGAGTTTGTCGGCCTCCGGCCCAGGATGTACTTGATCTGGCTGTGGGAGGTAATGTTCGTCGACGGCAAGCCGGTCACCGGGATTAGTAAGACCAAAAGAGTCACAAAGGCCGTGAGCCTGCACGACCTCAAACACAAGCTCTACCTCGAGTTCCTCGAGGAGAAAAAATAGTTTGGGCACTCTACGACCTACATACGCAGTTACCACCACAACATGGGGGAGTACCGTATAAACAAGACCAACCGGAGCTCTCTGGACAGGAAGAAGTTAATTGCGCCGGAAGAATTCCACACGCTGGCATATGGCCACCATCGCACCGCTCAAGAGCAGTACGATTCGGCAGAGGAATGCCTCAAAGAACTCTTCGGATTAGGATAAAAATGTCCTTATGGGGTAGCTTGGAAATATCTGCGATTTACCGCTGTCCTATATCCACTACATTTCACATAATGGCACCGGCGAATTATCATCGTTGGCTGATACACTCCAGAAGGTCTCTCAGCTTGTAGGCAGCATCGCACGTACGCTGCGCAAGCATATGGAAATGGTATTTATGTTTGTCGACGGTAAATTTCTTGAGAAGCTTGGGGGTTTGCCGCCTCACTTCGATTTCACTAGCTAGCTGTCTATAATACGTCTGCACAAGGGTTTGCTATAAATATGACGCCTGAGGCAAGAATGAGTTGTATGGGCTATTTTTGTCAAGTTCCTACCTGTTGCATCCACCCTGTTCCGCATATGCCAAAGATGAGGAGTACGCCAACAAGCTCTTAGGCCTGGACCCAGTATGCCCTTAGGTGGTAGACATGTATCTTCAGGAACAATCTGCAGTTCCTCACCAAAGAAGTTTCTAGGAGAACCACTACCCGAAAGATTTTATATGGATGGCTGGCCTTGGACGTCACACCGGTCAGTCAAGATGAACACCACAAGAGACCACACAGGATCGGTGGCGCGGCGTTCCCCGCTTTCCAGCATATCGGTACAACACCAGGTATTTGAGATCAGGTGATGTTCATTCAGACCAACCGGTCGCGGCACAAACGCTGCTGCATACGTCGCTGATTGCGCAGACGTAATACAAATAGCATCAATACGTCTTTTACCTGTGAGCCGTGTTACCTCCCTTTTGAAGCTACCACAACGGCAGGTAGCCGTCGCACCCACTCAATGCTGCGCTTTGCAGTCTCTGTCTTAGAAAGTTACATTTCCTGGGCGTACTGGTGCCCAAACAACAGCCCGGCTAAAGTACGGTTAAACCGCTCCACAATGCCCTGAGCACGCTAGATGCCAGCCCTGCCCCGCCTCATATACACGCAATGCATGGCCATGAGCTGCGACACTGCACCCATAAACTCCTGGCAGGGGGCAACCTTCAACTTTTAACAGTTTGCGCCACCTTAGCGCCCTCCGGTTGTAGATACGTGCCAAATGCGTCGGCGACCTTGGAAGCCTCCTTTATGATCAAGGGCTTGGCCTCCTTGTAATAATTGGCGACACCAACCACGGTCAGCGAATACCTGTCCGTGAATCGCTTAACTTTATCGTGCGGAAGAAACAAATAGGTCGGCCTCGTGCACCTAGTGAGGGGATGACAAATGTAACTGCGGTCTGATGATTTTGCGCGGAGTGGGTAGGTAAATCTGCCAAATAGCCTGTTTCGTGAGCCATTCGTAGGCAACATTTTGTGACACTTTGGTGACACCTGCCAGTTTTTTTTTTTTTTTTACAGCTGCCACGCCCTTCCACTAACCTCGCGGGCTGTACGATATTGCTGCGAACTTAGTATCTATTGCGTTTTGTGACTGTTCAATCTGCTGTTGGTATGCAAACGAGTAGCCACCGCTCTTGTTTGTCAGCGCAAATTAATGCCAGCACTTGCAAGATTAGTAGTATTTATTGGCCACGTACCCCTTGGCGGCAAGGCCCACGGCAATAAATATCAGCTCGTATTTTTCCTGCTCAGGAGAGAGTGTGTAAAAAGTCAGAAAGCCAAGCTGTGGGCAGTCTTCACTCGCCTGTTCTTACACGCGACCAGCTTCGACGATGTACTGATCTGTCTTTTCGTCATGCTGTTCGGCACGCAGCCCCTTATTGAGGTAACCAAGATGCTTGTTGTGCTTACGTGGTACTCAGTCTGCGTAGCTTGGAGAGTTTCCTCGCCGGCCGCATCTGGTTTATGTGCAGAACAGAGAAAGTTTGAACCAGTGAATGCGAGGGCGTTAACAATTCCACTGCCGAGCGTCATTGCAACAAAGACCATAATACGGACTTGATGATATTAGCAGGAATAATGTCCTATTTGATTAACATGTCCTGTGTCCAAAGGCATAACGCTGTGATGGTAACGACCTTTACTGTGTCTTCAAAGTCTACAATATGTAGCCTCCACAGCACGTACCATCGCTGACAGAAACAAACTGGTAGGACAATGACGGGTCTGTGCGCAGAAGGAGGTTGCCAAATTTTCGTTTTGAAGAAACTCGTAGGCCTCCGCTCTGTGCGAGACCTCAGTGATCCTGTTTTATTTTAGTGTGTCCTTAAATAAGTCTTTGTGTTTGCAGAAGAGGAGGATATTCACGACGTCCGCTCGATGAAATCACGGGTATCAGCGTTGTACTTTTGTGTTATGGCCCACACGCTGATCATGGCATGGCGGCTGACATCGGCGAGCTTAGTATGGGCCGTTTCCTTGTGCCTGACGCCAGAAATAGAGGCACAATCGTCGAAAAGAATAAAGTGGTGGCTCCTTCGAACGTTTTAACGAGCACACAATGAAGAATGAAGATCATCCAGATCATGGTCGTTTTTGCCACCGGCCCATGGCTAATCATATGCCTTGTTGAGGCGTATGGTGGGGCAGATGATGAGTCTAAACTCAAAGTAGTCCCTAAAAGACGATTCGAGCAGTTTGCAGGCAAATACCCTCTTGCCGCAGCCGCGGCGGCCTTAGATCATGGCGCAGTGTATCTGAAACTTATCAAAGAACTCATGCAGGCTACCCAAAGGTCAGTGGAGTGCGGGGCTTGCCACGAGGCTAGTAGATGGCTGACACAGACTGGTCGTTTTGTATGTTGAGCTGCGCGTCCATGATGATGTATGAGTACATGGTTGACACGTCTGCCGCCTTGGACGTTTTATCAATTAGCAGCCTTACGCCGTCACATATTCACTCGCGTTTTCGACGTGCCTTCCTGACACATGGGACGTGTGGTCTTAATATCGACGACAAAGTCAAAGCGATTTTGATAGAATGCACCTATATCGTTCTCAGGCAGCTTCGCTTACGGCCAATTGTGCGGGTTCACTAATAACAATCATTTTTATAGTACTTTTATAGTAGGAAATTAATTAACAAGAGCTAACAGGTGTCTCCAATTAAATAAAGAAAAACTACAGTCTGGATGTGTGATCGACCACACAGTAGATTGTGTGCCTTAAATATGGTTAGGTTTTCAACGCTTGATTTGTCAGGGGTAACCAACCACTTAATATTTACCTGTATTAAATAGTTGAACAAAGTCTGTCTGTCTGTATCATCCTTCAGTTCTGGTGTAGAGAAACGAGTAACTGTATACTATATGTTCTCCACTCCTGAGAGAAGGTTTAATTTCTTACAGTGAACTTTCAAGTACGTATGGCTAAATCCCTCTGACATGTGCACCATTAGAGTAGAATGTATTTTGAAACCACTGTTTTTTGTGTTTATGTTTTTTTTAGACCAGAATGATACATACATCGCTAATTTCCATTGTTAATTTCCATATAGATTGATTATAGTACGTAGATGGTGCAAGCCGATTTGCATGTGCCCTGTGATTTCATCCAAAATTTTTGTAATACCTGCAAGTTGGTTATTTTTTTTTTTTTTTTTAATTGTTCTTTTTCCAATTTTAGCACACAGAAATGTTACAATATTTACTGTGTTTTTATTACTTTTCAGACATTCTAAATTGTACAATGTTTAAATATTATGCATTGGTGGACTAGCTTGCATGTTTAGTCAATGAGTCACTGGTTTTTAGTAAACGTGTTCGCCTCTGTCGATCAATAATTTAATGGAATGCGATGGCCTGACTGGTAAAATGAACAAGAAAAATAAAAGAACCCATGTATAATATTCAACAGGACCTGAATATTGTGCGTTGTAGATAGTAGGACGTGTACCATTTTATGTAAAAAATAAAAACTCGAAAGGCTAATCACAACGAGGTAAGTCATTGTATAGTTAGTGAATGTAAGGGCTGTCTCAGAGAGTCGGTTGGCTGGGTAAAGATGGTATTTGGCCAGCCCATTTGGTGGGAGGCATGAGGAAGGGGGCTGGGGTTGGTCGGTCCAAAAACAACAGTGTAAACTACTGAAGGTTTGGACCCACTCCTTAGATTTGAGGGTGAACTGAAAGCCCTCTTTTACAAGTACTAATTCAGATATTTGGTAAAATAATGGAATGTATTTGGCATCGGAAAATATTTTCAGATGAAACTTCATGATTTAATAGAATTTATTTAATAACAACTTCGGAAAATGTAACTGGCTCCGCGGGACTCCGGCTGTCAATATTAACTGACCTTGCTCAAAACCCACTGGCCACAGGCCAGCGGGTCAGAGGCTAAATCGACTCCTGTATTGATTGTGTGTTTCTGACTGGCACTAAAAACCAATCATAAAGCAATATTGGAACCTCATTGATCTACACACACTGCAAAACTAGCAGTCAATCGATATGACGATGACTGGTTGCCAGAAACAAATAGAGAGAAAATATAATGTTCACCATGCAATGCAGAAGGATTAAACTAGAAACGTAATAATGCTCATTGTTCAATTTTATTTTTAAAAATGGACATAACTCTTTGTAGAAACCTTGCAAAATTTAAATAATTCGTAGATTTAAGGCCCCTTTTGTTATACGGCTAAAACAATTAAAGAGATAGATATAGAGAAGAGCACATTATCACTTTAAGAACACTAACAAAATTAAATGCGTCTACGAAAAGTCATGGTAATGTGTGGAAATAAATCTGATAAATTAATTTTCATCAGTTTAAATGAAGTTATTTATATGTGTCTTTTTAAATTATCCGCTTGTGACCTTAATGTATTTGAGAGGGCAATACATTTATTTCTTTGAGACTTTAGAAACCGATATAAGCAAAATCCTATTTCGGGGCAAAGTAATATTTTGATAAATGAATGTTCGAGTTCTTCAGGGTTTAAAATTTGTGCCTGGGGATAATTTACATATTGTATATTATTTATTATTCGATATTGATCAAATAGATGAATGACAGTAGTCAATTTACGTGCTGCACTCCAAAAGGTAGCTTATTTTTTTGCTGGAGTTTGGACAGCGATTTATTTGAATTTATCTTAACTGATAATTATTTGGCAGGTGCCTGATGCTGTAAATATCCTAATTGATGGGTTATTAAGATGCATACAATATTAGTACATAAAGGAAAGCTAGTAAGGTGTAAAAGAAAGCATTATAAAACAAATTCGCCAGGCAATACATTCTAGACATAACAAATGTTTTAAAGGATATATGTTATTATATAAAAATACGAACTAAAATCAAGAATACATGGCTAAGTTAAAATATTGGCAGAAATGAAGTCCGGGTTTTAATATTTATCGCTCTATCAGAAACCAAATATTCGCTAAAACCGTTTCACATAATATATGAGAAAGTCCGCATAGTGAACGATCATAGCATATAGTTTGGCCCACCTTAGTCATCGTTAATTACGTTTACAAAACAGAATATAAATTGAAACAATAATAATGTCATTAATTTTATATATAAAAATGTAAGCGATACTTGGTTTAGCCACACAAATATTTGAATGATATATTTGAAGAAGCCACATCATTTAAAACTTAGACGTACCAGAGATTGCATATTGCGAGATATAGGTAGTAAACAATTGAGTAGTGCGTTTTTTTTTTGTTTTTTTTTTTGGCCACTAATATAAGCAGAAAGTAACGAGCAAGATTTATTAGCCGCTGAAATCATGTCTCATGAAGAACTTGTGAATAATGACAGCCAAATATATCACGGGCAATTTCAACATATATTCAAACGGAAACAAAAATATTAAGAGGAATAAGTATAACAACGGAATGACTGCACTTAAAGAATCAATCTGCACAATTTGTACAGGTGTCAGATCCTTATATGATAGGAGTCATCAGTTAAAAACAGAAAATGTTAGAAAAAAGCAAACTTATACGTGTACATACCAGCTCCTTTAATTGTTTGTTTCATTCTAATTGTGAGGAATAAAATGCATATATATATATATATATATATATATATATATATATATATATATATATATATATATATATATATATATATATATATATATATATATATCCCCGGCCAAATTTCTAACTAATATGTATTCCAAAGGCTTTGTTGTAACGTACCTTTGTTACTATGTTTAATTTGGTTATAGCGTTTGATTTGTGTGGTCCGCTTGAGATAATGAGCTCAATTATTAAGTTTTCATCATCTGATGCGCCAAAGCCAGATAAACAATGGCGGTCAGTGCTAAAAAAAATCCTATAGCCCGACGCCCAGGGCCCCACTAATTTCAGATCGGGTCCCTTCTGTATTCTAAGTGAAGTGCCCATCGGGCTTGTCGAGAAAGCAATATCTAATTTGCCTGAGAAAACTTCAATCGCCCTGATGAAATGCGGCACATTATTGTCAAGTTGTTGAAAGACTAGTAAATTATTAATGTGTATCTCGATGTATGACCCTTAGCGTTATAAAGATCGTCTACTTACCATACTACTATCGAAAGCTGTAAACTTTGTGTACAAAGCGAAGCATGTGGCCTATGAATGGGGAACATATTGCCTGGGTTACCTACAATTAGTGCTCACTTGGCTTTAACATACATGTGATTCTACTAGCGGTAGGACAAAAATACCGTTTTTAGGCATTCTACCGCACATACACTTTTATAGCTTAAATCTACCGCTTTTGAAAATTAACAATTTTTTTTTAAACTTGGAGGAAAAAAGAAACGATATTTTTACGCGTTCTATCCATTCATTACACAAACCAGCCAGAACAAGTACTGAGTACCGGGACTGTTCCAGCAGTTGTTGCAATCGGTGCAATGATGCGTGGCTGAGTAATTGGATTAAGGCTAACATATGCACACAACAAGCTGTTAATTAGTTGCCTTAATGTTGTAATCTGGAGGGTTTAGGCCAAATGCGGGATGTGTTTTGAGGTGTTATAAGTAATACAGGGATAAAATGTAGTCCATGATGGCTTTTGCGTCTTTGATTAAAAATCGGCCGTCCTTTGGCGAAGGTGAGATAAAAAAGAAATACCGATCAAAAAATGATTTCGGCAGAAACACTTAAGTAAGTACTTTTTTGTTGTTGTTGTCTTGTTTAATATAGCTATTGTGTTGTTCAAGATATTTCAAGTTAAAGTTTAATGAATAATAATTGAGCTGTCCCTTGCTCACGCTTACACTTGATTCACCGGCTGATACATGTACATGTATGCTGATACTTTCAGCAGAGGGTAAAACTTACTGATTTATTATTGTTTGTCTTATGATAACATGTATTTATACAAATCTATTTTAGTTTTTAAATTTGTATTACATACGAGTTCTGACAGTAATCATATCAGTATAAATTGTTTACCACATGCATGTCCAACGTCATCAACATGGACAAGTACATAAACATTTTGAAGAATAAACGAATTTGGACATAGCGTTTCTCTGCTATAACGATCTAAAATTCCAGTCCCCTCTGAAATGTTATAAACAATCTTATACATTTATATGTATTCCAAAGCCTTTGTTACAACGTTCCTTTGTTACAATGTTTAATTGGTTGTATCACCTGACGCGCCAAAGCCAGATAAACAATGGCGGTCAGTGCTAGGAAAATCCGATAGCCCGACGCCCGGAGCCCCTCTAATTTCAGATCAGGCCCCTCCTCTATTCAAAGTAAAGTGTCTATCGGGCTTGTCGAAACAAAAACATCTAATTTGCCTGAGAAAACTTCGATCGCGCTGATGAAATGCGGCATTTTATTTTCAAGTTGTTGAAAGACTAGTAAATTATTACTATGTATCTCCGTGAAGGCCCTTACCCTTATGAAGATCGTCTAATTTCCATACTTCTATCGAAAGCTGTAAACTTTGTGTACAAAGCGAAGCATGTGACCTATAAATGGGGAACCAATTACCTGGGTTACCTATAATTAGTGCTCACTTGGCTTTAACATATATGTGATTCTACCGGCGTTAGGACGAACATACCATTTCTAAGGCCGTAGATCGCACACGCCGTTTTATAGTTGTAATCTACCGTTTTCAAAATTAAGACATTGTTTTTTAATTATAAAAAAAACCCACTGTATTTTCACGCGTTCTAGCCATGCATTACAGAAGCCAGCCAGAACTAGTCTGCTGGGGGCAGGAACTGTTCCAGCAGTTGTTGCAACCGGTGCAGTGATGCGTGGCTGAATAATGGGATTAAGGCTAACATGTGTACACAGCAAGTTGTTAATTAATTATCTTATTGTTGTAATCTGGAGAATTTAGGCCAAATGTTTGATTTTTTTAGGTGTTATAAGTAACAAAAGGATCAAATGTGGTCCAATTTGGCTTTTGAGCCATTGCTTAAAACTCGGCCGTCATTTGGCGTAGGTTGAGATATAAATGAAATACCGATCAAAACATGATTTCGGCAGAAACACTTGAGTAAGTATTTTCAGATTAACAGAAAACAGATGCCTGTTGACAATTTATTTCCATCCAAAAAAAGAAAGGTCTAATTTGCGAGTCATTAAGTTATTGAACAAAGACGTTTTCACATAAAAGTGAATTTTATGATTCACTGACTGACACATGTACATGTGTTGATAATTTCATTAGGTGGTAAAACTTACTGATTTATAATTTTTATTCTTCATGATAACACGTATTTATATAAATGTTTTTTGGTATTTTTTTTTTTTTTTTTTTGTATTACCATTACTTACAAGTTCTGACAGTAATCATACCAGTTCAGTATAAATTGTTTACTACATGTATGTCTAACGTCATCGATATGGACAAGATGAATAAACATTTCGAAAAATAAACGAATTTTAGTATAACGTTTCTATGTTATAACGTTCTAAAATCCCAGTCCCCTTACAAACGTGATAAACAATATTTACTGCATATCCATCGAGCAAAGAACAGTTAAGAATAATCACTGAAACACTGCAAAAATATTAATTTAACTCTACATAAAACTAAAACAAGTTTCTAAATATTATTTTTCAAAGTAAATATGTTGTAACAATCAAACTCAAGCATGCCACACTTGACACACTTCTTGAATATGTTGTTTCTTCAGAACGTTTTGTTGTTGTTGTTGCCGAGGGAAGAAAGTTTGAACACCTGAGACCCAGATCTACCTTGCATGATGCAGATCAAGGACTAAGCTGTTCATTCTAATTTGCAAATCCTGATCTACTAGCGCAGTATGTGATGACAGCTCTTTGTCTGTCCTGTTGTGAGTTGGGTGCCATTAAGTATATTCTTTCTTTGTCTGACAGAGCATATGTTTTATTTTTGCTTTTTCATCTGAAAGAATATGGTTTGACTTTGTCTAAATTTACATCTGTGTCAAATGTAGCACGACAACTTTGACGAATGTCCTGTAATCTTCATGAAATTACTGATGTGGGTATACCTTGACTCAATTTCAAAATGGACTAATTAGCATTCTTTTTAACCGCTGATGAAATCTGAGAGGTCTAAAATACACCCACATGCACACATACACAGGTCAAAGTAAATAAGTCATGAACGTTTCTTTCTTTGGTTGGCGGACTTATTTGCTAGAATGTCGACACGTAAGCAAAAGAAAGACAGCGTTACCCTAGATAGATTGAACGAATCTATGTTTCAAAATATACCAAAAAACTAAAAGAGAAACGACTGCTTTCTGGATATGAAGTAAAAACTATAATGTTATGAATCATGTTTTTTGCATTACATGAGCGCGTGCATAGCGTATGAGCTTTCGAATCCTCTTAAAACCACCAGGTGCAGACATGCGTAAAAACGCCCAGAGCCGAAAACTGCAATTTGCACTAGCTCATCATTTGCACGTTACATGCAGCACAATTTGATGAATCACAAACTGTTTGTGAGCAAAACACTAATCCGAAGGAGAAAACATTTAAAAAGCTAGCATTAATGTCCATTCAAGAACTATGATATGCCGAGAGTTCCGCACTATTTACTTGAGAGAACCATGGGTATGCGTTCTGTGGATGCTGCAAGACAAACCAGTGTGACGGCAAGACAAGGCTTTCATATGATGGGTACAACAGATGATCAAACGTGAAGTTGACGTTGATTCTCAATAACTTTTCCCCACTGGAGATTGTTTGCACACTCGTGCATCCGCGATTGTAGCACGCGTCAGTCCACGTTATGGGTTTCGGGTTGGGGCTCTGCAGTGCTGTGAACTCGCAGACAGATCCATTTACGCTGACAACTGTTTAGTAGATTTTCTCTGAATGCAAATCATTTAATTGTTTCGGGTTTCGTATTTGTGCGCGGAGTCGTCGGTGGGTTTCCGTTTCGACCAGCACCGCCTCAAACTCCGCCGTGGTAATCATAGTATCTTCGATAGCCATCGATTACAGCTTGCAAATTGTGCTGAGACTACTTTGGGCGACCGCGTGAATTTCCGAATAGACACTTATTCGTTTGTGTAAATGTAACGAAATAATGCTTCCGGTACCACTGACCACACCAATTGCTATCTATATAGTTCCGACAACAATTCCGATTGGTGTACTGTAATCGCAATTCTAGCAACATCTAGGCCAACGGTTGTTGCCACAGCGAGTCAACAAATAGCATCCACGACAACACACACGTGTTTGTATTTCGCAAGTTAAACGTTTTTCTTGGACATTTCATCTCGCAGATGTCGTTACGCTTCGATTATTTTTTCGCTTCGGTAGCTTTGAGGGTCTATCACAGGTCTTCTATTAATACTGTCACTGTGAAGTATAATTGGTCTACAGACTGACCTTGTCCCGGTGAAGCACACGCACTTACAACCAATTAGTTTTCTTCGCTAATGCAACTGCCATGCAATCGTAGAAAATATCTTCCTGGGAAATATTTAAGTCTCTGGTGATTGGGCGTTCCGGGGGTTTGGCACCACGTTCACCAAAACTACACTGATTACGCATTTGATGTGTGCCTCGTTCAAACACTGTTATGCCGACAAGTGCGTCTTTGGTGAAAATCAGTCGACTATGTCTTTCTTTTCCTGTCCAAGTCAATATTGGTTCGGCATATCTTTTGGAAAATGTAACCGCTGTGGGTTCATCGGTGAATTTCACGTCGTCGTAATAAAAACGGTCTTTAGGTAGTTTCACGCCAGACGGTGACATATCTTTTTGCCGGGCGTTTTCGCGCGCTAATACGATGATTCCAAGCTGACCTCGATTTGGTAGTGGCACATCAGGGTGGTCCCAACGGTCGATTTCTATCTGGCCCTCGTGTAGATTATATCTGAACGTATACAAAGGACTGAAAACACCACTCTGAAGCAGAGATTCGTTGACAAGTGGAACAAAGTTGCTATCGCTGCTAGCGTCCGCTGTCAGCTGCTCCGACACTCCGTCGGTAAATTCCGCAACATCGTCATCGCGTGGATGTTCAGAATCCATCACGTATATGTAATGATAAATCTTATATACAAACTCCAAAGATGGTTATGTACCCTTCCTGATAGATGTTGAGTACTTCAAACTGAATTTCATCTCTGGCGACCAATTATATCGATATCGTAAATGCTAAAGATTCGCAATCATTTTCGTCATTGATTGTATGCACCACTAATGGTCTTGCAAGCTGGTTGTCATTTATCAATGTTATCATTGTAGCCCACCCGCGCATAAATCCGGTTAAAATGAATAAATATCAAGCAGACTCGTGTACCTTTAAGATGTCAGGTTCAGATTTATCAAAGTCATACCTGGCACCAGTGAAAATTAGTCGACCATTTGCTATTCCATCATATTTTGATCTCCTTTGCCGGTTAATATGTGGAGGAATGGGCTCCGTGAAGTTATTACGAGTATTGGCAATGGCATCTTTGCATCCACGTATTGTTTCGTCGCAGCCTCGGCAAACATCAACGTAATTTTTTATAAATTACACCAACACACCAGAGTCTCTGATTCTCTGTGTCTCTGTGATTTCGTCCATGCTTTGGTGATGGCGCCTTGCGACTTGAAAACAACATCGTTGATGTCCACGTTGGACGAATAATACTGAAAATCTCAAACGCTTCAAACTAGAAACACAGGCGCGTCCATGTCAAAGGCGGTATTCGGGTGTCTTTGAATCGGGTCATCGTTTATACATTATCGGTTTTGTCTAATATCTTTTACGTCCTGTCCACAACTATAATCCGACTTACACTGCCAGATTTGCAATCATCGAATCTGTATTGGCTTGTGCCAGACGTTGTTCAGCGGCTTCCTTGATGATGTTACCGACTTGGGCTGGCATTGTTGCTGTTGATGGAAGTGTAAAGGTCTTTGGTTGTCAAGTCACTAATCATTGTAGTCAATCTTAAATCGATTGAACCGCCTGCGATTCCAGATTTTTTAACCGATCCACAGCGGCGCTTTTCATGCCACCCACTCTCATTGCAACTTGTTTAGCGATCGGTGCAGCGCGTGCGGTAAGGGCTGCTAGAACATTTGGCGATCCTGTAAACAATCCACGGACGACATCACCAAGACCATTTCCGTAACATGTCGCGTAAACGGGTTTTTCGCGTTGATAACATGAGTTGGTGTTACACATACGCGTAACACTCTAATTATATTAAATATTAGGTCGATCTCTACTGTTCAATTGTATCGTCAGAGTTTCCCCACGGAGGTCTAACGCGTGCCCATCCTGGCCGATAAGGGAAAAATGAAGTTGTGTCAACCGGAGATTGTTGCATGGAAGATACAAGAGCGCCGTTGGAGTAATCGATAGCAGATCGCCCGGGGATGAATATGGGAAGAACTCGAACAATATGTAACCCTGCGATACGATACTTGATGAACCTGAAAGGTCCATTCTGCAACTGCCACTGATGGCGTCACAGGTTAGATTAACCTGAATCGTCGAGGTGATCCTGACAATGTCTGGCGCGATATTGTATCCCATGCGTAAGATTCTTTCGCGTTAAGGGAATTTGGGAAATATCTTCGTGCCAACGAAGAACCTTTCTCAGAAACGACTGTCTGATGTCAACCGCGTACTGTGGAGATTCGGTTGAGATGGCAGAGCTGAGTGTGGACTCATGTACGCGTATAAAAGTTTTAGAGTCTTTGCCGGTCATCAACGAAATCCTCCGTCGCCCAAGTCCGACGAGAACACGAGCAAGTTATTAGCGTTGAAGTCCCCAAACGACATCGATAGGATATTAGGCCAACTGCGATAAACTCCAAACACGCTAGTGCGATCTCGAGTGTGTGGGATCCCCACGCGGTGATTGGCGTCGGGAAAACCACGTGGAATTCTGGTTTCGTTGACGAGATTGGAATCATTGAGGTAACGCCCGGGGTTGTATTTGTAATGACACGCTGCACCGCAGCATTGATTTCACCGTATGACGCGGAGCATCTCGACACGAAGCATTTCCTCTGAACTCATATATCGCATCGTTGTACACGACAAAACTATTATTCAATGTCGTCAATGGCAGGGACTTTATTGATTGTGGAAAACAACTGAATGGTAAACGACGATGACGTCTTCGATGACGCAAGCGCTTCCGTGAAATGCATGAGGACGTCATTACACGGCTTATGGACCGCGAATGCGCAATTACGTACAGCCGATCCCACGTTAACCATCGCATGATCAAATTCAGCAACGGTTGGGTTTTCCCTGGTCCGGCCGGGCCAATAATTAATGCGCGAACTGAATTCGGATACACGTCACTGTGCTTGGGTGGTCGATGCTACACCGACGCAGAGAAGTCAATGATGGTGAAAATAGAGCTTTTCAAATCTTCGGTTTTTCTCTTTCGTGATGTCATGTTGAATGTCAATTATTGTATAACTTATCATCATGCCTTCATATTGTGTGCGATGCCGCGTGAAACCACAAATCGAACTAGGGCTCTAACGCGTAATGGCCGAGTCGGAATCGCTGGAACTTGTTCCCGATGTGAAGCAAAGAAATTTACATTCGTGGGCGGACGGCCCAGGTTTAAAAAAAGAAAAAACTTGACGGTGATATAGTTTCTGCGTTAACAAAACTACTGGTGGTACCGTGGAGTAAATATCCTAGTGAAAAACATATTTGGATCCCTCCGCGGCAAAAGTTACCTCGAATATCGTCTGAGCGTGACTTGATAAACAAGCGTTGTGGCAGATTTACCCGCGCCAATGAATATTTCCCGTAGATGGTTTGATGTTTCAACCCCCCAATGAAGTTCACCAGACTTATATCTTGTTTCTCCCACATGATCGGGTACGCAGAATCACATACAAATATGCACTACCCGTCGTAGATGTTGCCAGCAGATAGAAAGACGAGCTGTTGGGGTCTAAGGATTAAACAGCAGTCGCAAACACGTTCAAACGTATCTACGCACGTGGATCGCTAACATGGCCGCGGCTTCTTCAGGTGGATCCGAGCAAAATATGTCTCATAACTGTTGCTGCGCTGTTGGCGAAATATCATGTGCACGGTCATCGTGGACATGTCAACAGCTTCAAAAAGAGAAACACCTTTGATTTTTTACCAAATGAACAAGATGACTAAAACAGTTACACCGCCAACTATTAAATAATAGATCGTGCTGCTTGAACTTAGTGAACTTATATCATTTCTTTTATGTAGTGTGCATGACCTTTTGTCGTCCTTGCGCCTAGGTCTGCAGGCACACTTGCAGTACCTTGTGATCTTTTCATGTGGTATTGTTCTTTCTTTAGATGCTTAGCTTTGACTTTTTTTTAAAATTGCGCATAACGTTTTCTAAAATGTCTACCACGTTCAACTCAGAGTGGATCATTTCGTTATTTACGTTCTTTGCTAACCTTAAATTGATCTTGTATCTTATCTTCTTCATCTTCCATTTATTTGCAAGAATTTTGAAAAGTTAACTCTACATGATTTACAGTGTCCGATACAATCTTTCAATGTAACTCCAAGTGATGAAAATTAAATTGCAGTTTAATTGGGTAAATAAAAATAATGGATACAAAGATGTGTCCAAAATAGGGATTAGAAGAAGAAATAACTGACTTTTTAAGATCTAGCAGCTAATGCAAACTTTATAAAACTGAATACAGCAAAAAACAAGTTAATCATGGGACGAAGAAAACAGACTGCACTGTAAAGAAAGCAACAAAAAGCACAAGAAAATATAAAGACGACTAGACACATGAGAACCACTAGAAACTGGTGAAAAAAGATCAAATTCCCTCCAAAGATGAAATACTAAGAGCACCAGAAAAATGTTGCATCATTCAAGATGCCTAACTTCATCATTGATCAGATTTGGAACAATATTCCTTAGTCTGGTTCTCATCATCAACATTACTGTATGATAGACAGAGACTCCTATAAAAACAGGCAAAAACAAATGAACCAGAATACATTTATTTATTAAGCATTCAATCTGTTTTCCTTTTGAAATCGATATGCTTGTGTGCTATAACATTTTAATTCAGTGCAGATAGAGTTAATCCCGGGATTAATGACAAAAATCCACTGAAGTATCTGAAGTCATTAAATTATCTTTCAGTTCATTTTGTCCAAGTTGTCGATTGGACTATGTACAAATTGATTAAGCCCAAGTACTATTACAATATTTTCATAATCGTTTGTTTATTGTAGGTTTTCTAGCATTGACATACATTAATCTCTCTTCTTGATTTGTTTCCTATCCATCTTTTCCAAACTCTTTTTCATCTACTTTTTATCGGTTATCTCTTTGTACGTTCAATTTGCAATACTAGTAGTTATATGTAATTACTGCTTTCTCTTCACATTATACCGAAGGCACTCGTGCAGAGCATGACTGTGGAAAAATGGAGGTATTGCTATTTATGTCTTCGATAAATCTTAATTCTTTTTCCAACTGACTTTTGTTCATTCCTAGTTATCTAAAGAAAACTAATTCTAGTTTTCGTATGTGCCCCAAATGAATATACTAAGTAACTAGAAATATATATCAAACTTTCATTTGAATCATTAACAGTTTTATAGATATGGCTGATTAATTGTAAACATTCTCGTCGATACTTTGAGCTGTGAGAGTCGCCATTATCAATATTGTTGTGACGTCACTGAGTCTATTCTGGTATATTGCCGATAAATTGATATCAATTTATAAGTCTGTCAAATATGTACAATCTACTCCGGGAACCTATCGGTTTTATCTACGGCAAGAGAACTTTTAATATTTAATAACGTAGACTCCACATTTTATCACGATACTCCAAGACTCTGCTAAGACATGCATTGTTTAATATGAAATCAAATTATATACAAATTACCCTAAACTTACTGACCCTAAACTTACTGACCTCTACTAAAATTTTATCAATGTTTGGGACAATTTGAAACTGCACAGCAATTTATAAAACAAAACGAAATGAAATTGGAGAAACAATACAGATATTATGGTTATACAACAGTCTTGCAATGTGTAAGCAAATGGGCAAGACATAAGTATAGAGATAGTAAGGGTGAATTAAACATGCAAATTCAGAGGAAGATCTGATAATGTAATTAATGTGAAGATCACCAAAGGTGGTCAACAAAACTTTTAGCACCTAGTTGAATAGAATAACAACCAGGGTGATCTTATTGAATGAATTAATACAAAGAATTTAGCAAACCAACTTCTAGAACCTATTTCTATCATAATATAAGAATTTCAACATAGAGTAAAAAGAGATAGTGGAGAAAAGGTAGAGCCTATACATAGCACAATGTCGGAGCCTGTGCAAAGTCCAACGACATTACTTAAATATCCGTTAGAACCTATTGTTGTTGAAATGCCACAAATAAAGGTGCCCGAGGAAATACAGAAACTTTATAATGAGGTGAAAGGCTGAAACAACTAGTTAAAGAAAAGGGTGTAGCAATAGCTGCTATAGCCACTGCAGTAGGTATAACAATATCCACTGTTGCTCTGTCTATAACAAATTTTGAACAAGATTTAGTAGATGTTAGAGAAGTAGGTACGGCTTCACCAGGAGGCAAAGATAGAGCCTTTGCATAACATTGATACAATTAAACAAGGATTAATACACATTTTTAATTATTTATTTGAGTTAGTCAAAAAAGCAACAGCAGCAGCATTGACTGGAATTATTGGCAGTGTAATACGCTAGATTTTAAAATCGTAAGTACTTCCTTGATTTTAAATATTTCCTTGATAAAAGTTAGAAAGGCAACCCGTTTCAAAAATTGTTATGCATTTTGAAATCCTAATTGCTTCATCAATTTGTATTTAGATGTTTCAAACGTACCAGTTGTGAGCTAACCGTATAGGCTGATCCATACTTTTGATATGTTTTCCCTTTTGCTTGCTTATACCAGAGTCATGTCTATTGATTTCTGATGAGTGTTACTGTGGCCATCAACTAGTTTTGGTAAAACGTCAACCCATTTTCTGGTTTCATTTGGTGAGCAACACATCCACATTTTAGTCGTATCGTTCTCTTAAACTTTTTTCACTACAGATGGCTTTTCGTTTGAGTAAGTTGAAAAGAATTTGATGCTTTCCTTTTCCATCAAATCCTTGACTTTCTGTTGTTAAATTCTTTCTCCCATCAAACTGTATCTTTTAAGGTTTTCGATATCTGAAGGTTCCTCTGAAATAATCGTGAATGTCGTCCCCCTTTTTGTTTTCACTTTTTCATTCCAAATATATTTTGAGAAAATATCCCTGTCAACATGTATTTGTATCCATCGTTGTATTTTTCATATACTTGCACGTCAACAATGTCTGGCTACCACTAGCAATCCACATGACTAACATAGACTAATATAGATCCTTCTATGTGCAAATCTTTTTCTTGCCTGCTTGTGTAATATTTAGTTAGACTATTCAGTTAACCATTCTTTCAATTCCGTGATTGTATTTCCATTTTGTCCCGTTTAATTTGTTCGCACAATTGACGGATATTTGTGAAAGCAACTGGACTTTCAGGACCGTATTAAAAATGTCTTAAAGACTGTTCTTTATCAGTGATTTAAAACGAAATAAAAATGTCTAAAGTATGCTTTATGCTTAATAAACTTTCTTTAGGTGTTAACAACATGCCAACAGTACATCTATTTTCAATAGGAAGTTATATTTTTATCAATTTGCAATGTTTCGAGAATCATCTATAAACGGATTAATGATTTCCAGTTTATGTCACATTTTGCCATTCTTATGGTTGACTCTGCTACAACTACGTTATATGCTGAATCTCCATGTGCTGTTTTAAATAGAACTTTGTTTCTCATCAATTCTATCTCTGTATTTGTCTAATCATTTGTAAATGATCTTTAAAAGTTTACAAGATGTACAAGTTGTGGTGTACGTGTAGTCGAATACAATTTTTTTTTTTTTGTCGACATCAAATACTAACTGATTCATTTCTCATACTGCGCTGTTTTAACCATCATGCTATCAGGGCAGATTGGGGGCGTAACTACAGCTCCACGCATCTCCTGTAATACGGGGGAAAAGGAAGCAATAAAAAAGAGGGCCCAAAAGTTCTCATTGGAAGGGGGGCATTGCTTAATATTTGCAGTTGAGGGAGGCAAACTTTAAAGTTACGAAACTGAGGCAGATGGTGCTTATTTGAATATTATGTCATCATCACTGAAAGTAATCCGTAAACCTGTATCTTTTCTGAAGCACCGGAGACATTTATCTCGATGGTTGAAATCAAGAAATTAATACTTTTATTCTCTTTAATGTTCTTTTGTAACACAACTAGCTTTGATTACACATTTATTTGGTCCAAACGTGTACACAAATAGGCATTATATGTATATCACCGACATTATTCTTTTCAAGTTACACTCGTTAAATATTTCCATCAACTGTCTAAAAACTATTGAATTCAATTCATTGTAGTTTTGTGACATTATTTAGCGTATGGGAAAATCAGTTTAGTGTTTGTTTCACTGTTGTCAGTAAATAATAGTAACTTCGGTACAGATGTTGTACAATACCATTCACTTTAATCAGATGTGGTGATTTTAGCATCTCCGTTTATT
This sequence comes from Margaritifera margaritifera, assembly GCA_029931535.1. NCBI lineage: Eukaryota > Metazoa > Mollusca > Bivalvia > Unionida > Margaritiferidae > Margaritifera > Margaritifera margaritifera. Next base: position 3,499,637 of record JAQPZY010001573.1, read on the forward strand.
TTAGAAAGATTTCATATAGGAAGAGGGTAAAATATACTTGAGCTAAAGTAGCGGATATACTGAGAGTATTGGATGTTACATTTTTCTAAATTCTCTATGTATTTATTTATGCATGTGCTATTTTTAATTTCACTATAGTCCAGTTCTTTTAATTTATCCACTACTGTTCTTTTTACAAACCTAGCTTTGTCCGTGTCTGAATATGACTCTTTTGCTTGTGAACATAATTTATTGCATTATAGACTTGACAATGGTTCAGCTCTAGGTCCTTTAGAATGGTTTACAATCTCACCATACTAAGTGGCAGGCATTTGGGTCACTTTGAGCTTTTCTGTCTTATCTTTAAATCTCAAACAACTGAAACAAATGGTCGAAGCGTTTGCACAACTTTTAGTGTCTTTGGTGCACTACATCGTTTTCAAGAAAATATTTCTTATAGCAAAATTAAAGGCAAAAGTTTACCTAGAATCACCTAATATTACCATAAGTAATGTTTCAGGAAAATGATGTAGTGCGCCAAATACATTGAAGTAATGGCTATTTATCTGGGTCAGTTTTCTTGTCTGAGCGTTTTTGATTTCTTCAAACACTTGGACAAGTAGTTGCTATTGGCCTTGTGTGATACATAAACCGCAATCAGAAAGCATGAAGTATGCTCGTGACGTTGGATGGTTAGATTGGTTTCGAAAACTCATAACTATTAAAAAGTTCAATCACTCACTTTGCTAATTTTCTTGAGGATCTTAAGAAGATGTTTCCTTATAGGAGAGAAATTCCAAAATATTTAGCTCTAATCGAGCCAATATGACTGACTGTTCACCTTGATATTATCCAACTTTGGTGACGTAAAGTACACCCTTCGTTAAATCATTTCTCATTGTGGTCTCGAAAATATGGAAATGGATGCAGTAGCATATAAATACTCTGTAATAAACAATAAGCAATTCTCTCCCGTGGCTTATTCTGAGAGATTTGTGTATATTGTCAATTAAAATATGATCCATTTATTTTACAAAATAGAGTATCAATATACTTTAAATTTGCAGTTTAGTGAAGCGCAAGAATGGTGCCCAGAAGTGCGATAGTGCATTCTTTAATCTGGATACGTCACAATTTATCTCACGAAATGGGGCTTGATAAACCTCATGTCCATTTTGCATGATTTGATGTTACCAGCCAGGGATCTTATTGATATCACAGTTGTGACCAGTAACGGAGAAAATGACCCCAGATTCACACAAGAACCGAGCGAAGAAATGGTATGAATCGTGTATGACTTGGCCTCGGGTCGCTTTTTATGAATTCAGCGTCCATAGATAGCAGTCACTTGAAGATGTGGTGTCTGCCTTTTACAGTTAGATTAACACAGAATAGAAAATGCGCAACTTGGGCCTCAGATGACGGGAAATCTTGGTTTACGCAATTACGTATGTCTGCTACTGTGCCAAATGTCTCAGAATCGGCATGGTTAAGCCGCAGTGTTCTCCCAAGGCCCATTTACTTTTGCGGTCCAAATAATCTATAATTTCAGACGGCGATTCTGTTGAATCCGCCAACATGCCATGCACCACTGTCGATATGCTTTTATATCCTTTAAAAATGATTCTGTTAAAACAAAACACTTTATGCTACCTAATGCCAGGCCCTATCACTCGAGTTACACATTGTCTTATCACTTCTTGGGTAGGTAATTAAGATAATCCGGGATAATTTTCCTGAAACATTACTTATGGTAATATTACTTATGGTAATATTAGGTGATTCTAGGTAAACTCTGGTTTAGCTGTTATATTTTGCGAGTGGCTTGACCCCACTGCAAGAAATGTAATTCCCGTCGAAAATTCGCCAATGATCCTTGAACAAACGGGGGTAAAAAGTAATATGTATAGCCCAATTATGACTTATTTGACTTATTTACGTCCAGCACTAATAAAATTATTAATTTCATACAATATTTCATCCTATGAACTTATGAAAAAAGAACATCTCCTATGAAAACTGTTGCCGATTTTCAACTATATCCTATTTTCGAGGTTGCCATTTTATTTTATGCAACAACTATGTTGAAGAAAAAAAGAATGTAAAAATATTATTATAAGGTTTTAATAGTATTGCATCAGTATTTTAATCATCTGACGTGATAAAAATGCAAAAACAGAAGATTAAAGTGGCTATTTTGAACATTATAATTTGAACGTCTACACTCACTTCTCCCCAATTTCGCCACCTTCGCCCTATTCTGGCTGGAAAGAGAAGTCATTTCGCTAAAGAGTAGAGTCTAGTATGGATCCTGAGTTATTAGTCTAGGTTATTCGGACTCTTTATATCCCTTGCTACACTCAGTATAGTAATTTCTCTCCCAAAGTCAGTATAGTAAAGAACGCTGATTTTTTTTAAAGTTCTGATTGGAAAAGAAGCCGAATTTCCGTCTCAAACAGGACTTTCCCAAACGTGACAGTAAATAAATATTAGGTAGTGAAAAAAAGAAAGATATATAGTTAAATTGAAAGACTGTAATGAGCTTTGGCGTGAAAACATAATATAAATTAGACAAATAAAGAAAACTGTGCAAACTATATGTACTTTCTTTTATATTTCATCGATGTTTTCCCTTTTATGATGATAACGCGCGTTTTTAAAACATTGTGTGACGCTACCGCACACTTTCTCCGATACTATCAAATATTCCTGGGCAGATCCGTGTGTTAAGAAGTGATGAAAAACACACAGGTTTTTTATGATGACAGTGAACTTGAATCGTACATAAGGCTCATTTTGATTGTTTCAAGCGCCTTGTCGCAAAAATATTAAAACAACCCTTGATTGTCGGAACTAAACATTGTGAAAGAGATGTTGGGATAATGGTCAGTTCAGTATACAAGTTATCATTTGTACTTGAAATTAACAAAAATACTTTAATTAAAATCTAATAAGCATGCTTTCAGCAAAATAAAAAAATCATTGGGTAGTTTTTATTTATATCCTCAACATAGAATTATTCTTATTTTTCTGCGATCTGTCATCGTCGATGAAAATTCACCAAAGTTACTGTCTAAAAGAGACCTACATATAAGCTTACACGATTTACACAGTATTATTCGTCCCTCGAGTTCGATGATGTCCATGACATCACTAACTGGTTTGGTTTTTGTGATTACGTAAGTGGCTGATCAGGCCAATTTGTTTTCTGAACTGTATGTGGCACACTGGACAGGAGATGCCGCTTGGAGTTGCTTGATCAATAGAGGATCTAGATCAGTTCCGATATTTGCGTTGCTCGTGCTTCTGCACTGCCTCTGGAATTCTCCTCAGTTCAAAGTCTGTAGCTCTAGTATGGATGAGACTGCGCCAGATCTTCCCAAGACTCAGGGTCAATGTTGAAATGTTTCAAGGATGACTTGAGGGAATCTTTGAAACGTTTCTTCTGACCACCCTGAGATTGTTTTCCCTCCTTCAGCTTAGAATAGTAGAATATCTTCTTTGGTAGTCACTCTTATGACATCCTGGTGACGTGGATTTTTCATCTCATCTGTGATTTCATCAGCAGAGTGTGGATGCTTGGAATGCCTGCCTGTGTGAGAACCTCAGTGTCTGAGACACTGTCCTGCCATCTTCTCCTCATCAGTTTCCTCAGGCAGCTCATGTGAAAATGGTTGAGCTTATCGGCATGGCGTCTTCACACCGTCCAGGTTTGCGTGCATACAGCAGGTTCAGCAACACAATGACTTTGTAGACCTTCGGTATTGTTTGTAAACAGATGCTTCTGCACTCCCACACTTTTGCGCGTAGTCTGCCAAAGGCCACACTTGATTTAGCAATTCTGGCGTTGGTTTCATCATCGATGTCGACTGCACGTGATAGTGTACTGCCGAGATAGGTGAACTTGTCCACTGCAAGGAGGGTTTGGCCATTTACTGTGATGGTAGGCTCTACGTAAGGCTTTCTTGGTGCATTCTGGTGCGTCAACTCTGTCTTCTTAACACTGATTGTGAGACAGAAATGTCACAAGTTGAAGAGAAATGGTCCATACTCTGTTGCACGTCAGACTCAGATTTGGCATTCAGGGAACAGAGTCAGCCAACAGGAGATCACAAACAGTCACATCCAGTAACTTAGTTTTTGCCTATATACTGAAGAGCTTTCCATCAGTCTGATGTCACTCCCAGTGTCATAGTCACGGAAGGCATCAGTAAGCATGGCAGAGAACATCATACTGAAAAGGATTGGGGTCAACACACAGCCTTGCTTGACTCCATTGGGGACTGAGAATGGTTCAGATGACTCACCGTCGTCTACGACACAAGCGAGTATTCTATCATGTAATTTCCGAACCATTACGATAAATTTATCTGGGCAACCATATTTTGCCATGATCTTCCAGAGGCCTCCACGATTGACTGTTTTAAAGGCTTATGTCAGGTCGATAAATGTCGTGTGCAGGTTGGAGTTCTGTTCCTGATATTTCTCCTGGAGTTGACGAATTGTAAACACCATGTCTGTGGTCCCTCGTCCTTTCCTGAAGCCACACTGACTCTTAGGCAAGAGCCCATGATTAATGTGATGCACGAGGCGATTCAGCAGAATTCTTGCGAGGATTTTCCTAGCTATTGAAAGCAAGGAGATGCCCCGATGGATGTTGCAGGATTGTATGTTGTCTTTCCGCTTATACAAGTGGACAATGAATGCATCCTTGTACTCCTGGGGTATAGTTCCTTAAGTCCACATTGAATGGTACAGTTCAGTCAGTTTCTGTGCCATGTGCGACCCTCCTGCGTTGTAGACTTCTGCTGGTATAGCATCTGCTCCAGGTGCTTTGCCATTTGACAGCAGGTTGATTGCTTTCTCAGTTTCAGTCAGCAAGTGATCTATTGATTTTCACGTGGGGCAATTGATCAATTGCCTCCTCACTGATAGATGATTGTAGATTGAGGATGTTGTTGAAGTGTTCTGCCCATCTTTGTAGTATCTTTTCTTTGTCAGTGAACAGTGTGATTTTGTCAGCACTCGGTATTGGAGACGTAGCTGATGACTGTGGTCCGTAGATTGTCTTCAAAGTATCACAGAAGTTCTTTACGTCTGCGTAGGACTGAATCTCATCTGCTTTGTTGCTCAGCCATGAGTCTTGCAACTCTCTGAGTTTGCATTGAACAGTCCTCTTGATGTTGTTGAAGGCTGCCTTCTTGGATAATGAAGTGCTGTGTTCTAAACAGGCCTTTTGTAGCTGATGTTTCCCATTCAATAGTCTCTGTCCGGCAGAATCGTTCTCATCAAACCAATCTTGATGTTTCCGTGTGGTGGGACCAAGGGTTTTGAATGCAGTAGAGTACACAGAGTCTCTGAAGGATGCCCAGTTTTCCTTTACATTCTCGGAGTTAGTATAAATTGTTTCCACTTGGCTGCACAGTTCTTTGACAAGCTCCTGTTTCACATGTTCCTGTTTCAATATGGAGATATTGAACTTTTGGGGCACTTTTTTGGTTGTCTCCTAGGCTGAATCTGGATTGGAGACTATAAGCCTGTGGTCAGTCCAGCATTCTGCACTGCTCGTGGCCTTCATGACTCGGACATCCTGCCTGTCTCTTCTTCTGACGATGAGGTAGTCAATGAGATGTCAGCGCTTGGAACGTGGGTGCATCCAAGACGTCTTGTTGTGGTTTGGCAGGCGGAAGACTGTGTTAGTGATTAGGAGGTCGTGTTAAGAGCATTTCCTTGGTTGGAGGAGTCCGTTGTTGTTATATTTGCCAAAGCCATTTTGCCAATGACGGCTGGCTATGTCTGGTGATCTATGCCAACTCTAGCATTGAAGTCACCAATGATGATAAGCTTGTCTGCTTTCGGTGCTTCTGCGATAAGAGACTCCAGGTCTTTATAAACTTTGTCCTTGATCTAATCTGAGTTGGTCATGGTGGGTGCACAGGCGCTGATGATAGTTGCATGTCTTTTTCCAGACAGTGGAAGTCTCATCTGCATTAGTCTGTCATTCACGCCCTTTGGAAGATTTGTGACCTTGCTGAATAGCTGTGATTTGATGGCAAACACAACACCAGCTTCACGTCGCTCTTCTTTACATCAGCCACTCCAGAAGAAAGTGTAGCCGGCTTCTACTTCGGTGAGTTTTCCTTCCTCAGCTATTCGAGTTTCACGCAGGACTGCCATCTGGATGTTGAATTTGACCAGTTTCTTCTCTCTGGTCTATCTGCTGATGTACTGTCCATTAGTGTGCGCACATTCCAGGCACCGATGGTGAGTTGAGTCACCTTTGTCTTCTTGCTAGATTTTCGACTGCTAAGTTGGGATCCATCTCAGCTGATGATAACATTTCTCTAATCACAGAACAAGACCGCAAGTTTTACTAACTCTAAATCAGCTTATGCTCACTAACAAACCAAGATGTAATTATTTCATACGGCTTGCGGTCTTCAAAACAATAACACCTATCTAAGGATAGCCAGAGATAGTCCACTAAAATGGTAACCACGGGTTTACGATACCAAGCCTATCCCACGATTGAAAGCTTGCTCTAACTGCATATAAGGGAAGTCAATATTATCGATCTCCCCAACTCTCTTTATACAAGTATGGTTTGCAAAGAGCGCTATCTGGCTTTCTAAATACGTGGAGATATGCCAAACGGAGAACTGAATTAAAGAAATCTGCTCCTGGGAACACCTATTTTTTGCCGTAGAGGACTTTCCAAATTCCTGTACAAGGAAGCATCACTCTAGATATATGATGAGCCACCGGGCTGCGACTCAACAATAAATTGACTTGGTTCTGGGTACATTTGCAAAACTTGCTTGGATCTATATTAAACGCCCACAGCTCCAACACTAAGACAAAAACAATAATGGTGTATATCAGAGACGCACTACAACATTTAGGTTTGATTTGGCTAAGCCCGCTTTAAGGTATTGTTATTAGCTTTTGATTAGTTTTGTAGGGATATGAGAATAAAGTGTCTTGCCTTGAGATACAACACGGCAGGCTACCTGACATCGCTATAAATCGCTCGGTACTCCAGCGTAGCGTAGTAGTCCTGAGACTAATGTTTTACATCAGAGACACACACAGCGTTTTGGTTTGGTTGGGCTAAGCCCGCTTTCAGGTTTAGTTTCCTAAAAGGAACTTCTGGGCAACAAGTTCTGACACTGTTTACTGGTGTGCATCAGTGACGCACAACAATATTTGGTGTTTTGACTTGGTTTGGCTAAGCCCATTTAGAGATAATTTGCTATAAAGGCACTTCTTAACTCTGTTTTTTTTTTTTTAATATTTATTTTTTTATATTTTTTTTTTTTTTTTTTGACACCTCTCAGTCCGCCACACACCACCCACCCACCCCAAGGCGAAAGATTATAAAGCTTTTATATCTGTTGTTATCCCCTCTCCCTCCCTAGGCTTATTGATGTGTTGTGTTGTTCCCTGTACAGCATAAAATCTCGTAGGTAAGTTTCCTGACCTTTAATTTTTGTATGTCTCTGTCCCTATTTTTGGTTGCTTTAACATCCGCCCTGGAAGACGCGGCCTGGCATCATCAAGGCTACGTACTTAAGTATTAGAGACTGAATTTGGAAATTTGTAGTTACCTTTACCCTTAAGGTCTATTCTATTCAATTATTGTCTCCTTTAATATGTTGGATGTTTTTATGCGCACATATTTTGTTGTCATTATTAAACGTCATGTGTCTCTGTTAGGGGACGGGCCTTATAGAAATCAAATTGCTTAAAGTTTTGAAATTATCTATCCTCAAACAAAAGAAAAAAAGGGTGTTATTTTTTCTGAGCTCCAAGTCCTTACATTAAGATGATCAAACAATAGGTCTACCAAGACAAATGTCTAATACTTCTTTCCATGGTTTGTATGCTAGTTTATGATGCTTAATAAAAGAAATAAGCTTTTAAAACGTCTAAATTCTCACCGAAATTAACTCAAAACCAACTGCTTTTGCGAGAAACAACTTACTGCAAAATAATTCACCCTATTAGATGTGAATTTGGTACAGACTGCATTCGCACAGGGTTGTACACATCTGTCTGAAATGGTCTTGAAGAGATAATTTCCTATAAATTATTTCCCTTTCCAGATGTCTAGCGATTCCTGTGAGAATGATATGGTATGACGACCTATAGGCTTATCATTCGGTTTGAGAAGTATTTTGCCAACACTGATCTCCCATAATCAAGCAAATAATCACCAATAGATCTTGAATTTACAAAAGGAGACGGCAACACAAATAGCACAGACCATTGGTCGTTACACTGATATAATAAACATAGGCGTTTTATCTACAAACTTTTTCATATTCGATATGTTGGACATCGCTACCCCATAGATATAGTGTTGAACATATTTCGAAGATATTTCACCTCGAGTCATCCATATATGACGCGATCGAACCTAGGCCACATATATTTTTTTTAATCACGTATAACATGCACAGCAAAATATCCCATTGCGACCACCCCGAATAAAGACCACTCCCCAATTGACTATGTAAAAGAGTCAGTCTGACCGCCAAATAAGACCATCTCCAAATTAAGAGAGTTTTTTGTGAGTCCAAACGGTGGTCTTAATATAGATGTTTTGCTCTGGTTTAATATGTATCTGAATTTGTGTGTTCGTGTTTTTTTTAATTCTATTTGTTAACAAAGTATCTCTATTGTTAATATATCTATATGACTAATATTGGCTTTTACTTGAATTTTACGAGTGCACAAAGTCCCTGGGAGTAACATACACACCTGCATGTTATTGCCACATAATGCACACTTAGTGCCGACATTTGAAAAGAAAGAAAGAGAAAGAAGGCACTAGAGGAAAAATAAAAGGAGATACCCGTACCTGTCAAATACGTTATAGAAGTTACACAACTAGACGACATGAAAGTCTTCCTTAATACAATTGCAACATTTCCTTAATCGTTCCACGATGTGGAAGCCACCGAAATAAGTGAAGACGATGACAAACCATATGCGCGTGGTAATATGTTAGACAGGAATCATGGTCAATTTTTTATATAAATTTTTACGCTTTTCATAAAAGAAAAATGTGGTTCATTAAATGTGTATGACCTCACGCTCTGAACACTTGACGTTATTTTACTTGTATCCTGTGTCAAACCTCGAGTAGCTACGTGTAATATGACATCAATTTACGGTCATCCTTAAAAAGCGGGAAAAGAACGTAGTCCAGTCTGGTTAAATGGTCACAACCGTACCAGAAATCTAAAATAAACTGGCCGAAACATTCTTGAAAAACTCCTCACAAGATATTTATTCTGAAAACTTCCGCCGTGTCAAAAAGGTACCTCTAAATTTCAAATATGTTACACTGAAGATTTCAATAACCATTTCACCCTCAGAGAGTTATAAGACTCTGTTGATTGAGCCAATGACACTTCAACAGGACCAGATGATATCTACTTGTCAACTTGTGAAAACACTTACCTGACACAGCTCTAAGTACACTGGTAAACATTTTCAATAAAATTTGGGAAACTGGCGACTTCCTGCAGTCTTGGCGAGAAGCAACGGTGATACCAGTACCTAAACCTGGAAAGGAAAAAACAGACCCTTCCAACTATCAACCTATATCATTAACAAGCTGTATTTGGAAAACCATAGAACGGATGATCAATAATAGACTACTCTAATATCTAGAATTAAACAAACTATTATCAGACGTTCGATGTGGATTCAGGCGACAGAGTAGCACAATAAACCATCTTGTCAGACTTGAAGCTATAATTAGAGAAACTTTCATAAAGAAAGAACACATAGTTGCCGTCTTTTACGAGAAGGCTTATGGCATCACATGGAAGTACGGTATAATGAATGGTCTATCAACCTAGGTATAAGTGCCGTCTACCTAACTTTATCTTCAGATTTTCGAATTATTGAAATTTCAGAGTTAAGGTGGGCAGCATCCTTTCTGAAAGTTATACTCAGGAGATGGGTGTACCTCAGGACAGCATATTGTCACTCACCCTATTTAACATCTAAATTAACAGGATAGTTTATCCAGGAACTGCCTCCTCATTATGTGTTGACGACTTTCTGATTTGCTGTAGATCAAAGAGTATGCATGGTATTGAACGTCCACTACAGATAAGCATAAACAGAGCTGAGAAATGGGCAGAAGAAAACAGGTTCAAATTTTGGAAATCAAAACCTAATTGTATGCACTTCTGCCGATTAACGTCGTATTCATGGTGACCTAAAGCTCTATCTTAAAGGTTGTCTTATTCCTGTTGTGGAGGAGGTCAAAATTTTACGGGTTATTTTCGACAGTAAACTAACATGTCTTCCACATATTAGATACCTCAGGGACAAATGTGAAAAAGTCCTGGATTTAATACGAGTCGAGGCAGACACAGATTGAGGAACTGATCAGAGAGTCTTGATCCGGTTATACAGGTCATTAGAAAGATCAAACCTTGACTATAGCTCGATTGTGGACGGATCAGCTTGCAAATCTTACCTGCAGCTGCTTGATCCGATACACAGTCAGGGACTTGAACTCTGTCTGGGTGCATTTAGAACTTCTCCTTCAGAAAGCCTCCATGCTGAGGCAAATGAACCATCACTTTATTTCAGACGAACAAAATTGGCTCTTCGGTATATTACCACACTATCTTCTAATCCCTGTAATCCCGCATATTATGTAGTGTATAGGTCTAAATACCAAACATATGCGTTCAGAAACCAAACTTCATTCCACCTTTTCGCATACAAATTCTTTTTCACTTAGAAACAGAAAAAAATAAATGTTGGAAATATTGCAAAACTCTGTATTCCTAAACCACCGCGTGGTTATCAAAATCTCCCAATAATATTTGACCTTTGCGAATTCAAAAAGTCCTCAACAAATTCTCTTTTTCAGAGTAAATTCAATAAAATCAGAATTTCCTATCGTAGCCATACGTTCCTGTATACAGACGATTCGAAAGATGGAGACGAAGTTGGAGCTGCCATTGCAACACTTCATGGCACCATCTCGAGTCGGTTACCGGATAATGCCTCATTTATATTGCAATAATTACAGCCATACTCAAAGTTTTTAACTATGTTGAATCCTCTCAAAAAACAAATTTCATAATCTTTTCGGATTCCGTTTCCTGTTTGAAAGCCTTGCAGAATCTTAAATCTGGCAACCCGTTAAATGTCCCAGATATTACAGAAACATGATGTTCTCATACAATCTGTGAAAAGTATTCCATACTGTTGCTTGCCTAGTCACATTGGTATAATGGGTAATGAAAGGGCAGCTAAAGCTGCCCTGCAGTCATCCATATCCAATAATAACTTCCAATAGTGTATAAATCAGCATATTCGTCAGACTTCGCAAAATATGTTGAATAAAAACTCCACAAACTTAAGAACATCAAACCCATTATTGGAGAGTGGCATCGCTCCAATAGAAAAGTCGGTGAGATGAGTTGATATTGTGCCACTGACAGTGGAACACCCTCTGGACGAGTGTACCGATTTCCACGCTGTGAGACAGAAGTATTTTGAGATGAACTGCTTGAAGAAACTGTATCAGAATTGACCACCCTGGAAAATCTTTTTCTTTTTAAGGGAGTGCGGTTTATACAACAAATTTGAATCATGTTCTCAGGATTTTCGATGTGTTACCTTTATCTGTTATTTTATATACATTTTACATTTTACAGAATTGTAACATCTTTACGTTTTATATTGTATCTTGTTGTACTTAATGTTTTTATTTATTTGGAAGAATTTATCTTCTTAAATTTCTGTATGATTCATTTTTACATTTTGGAACTTTACCATGAGTTGGCACTAAATAGCTACTTTTGTGCAGAGGTGCAATAAAACAGTACTACATACATACATACATACATACATACATACATACATACATACATACATACATACATACATACATACATACATACATACATACGTACATACATACATACATACATACATACATACATACATACATACATACATACATACATACATACATACATACATACATACATACATACATCTGGTGCAACACATACTTGTAAACAGCAGCACAGTGCAGTCTCGATTATACGAATTTAGATTATCCAAAAAATAGGTTTATTCTATTATTATTATTCCCATCATAGCTGGTTTTAAGAATGCGCTTTTGTTACGTCAGTTGTACTGAACGGAATAGTATGTACAACGTGTGAACGGTATTTGTTTACTTGAAAAATCCTTTTTTGGTTACAAAAAAAAATTTGTGTATTTTGTAATTGACAGTATAAGAATAACAAACAGATAAGGTTCACTGTGTCGAAAAGTTTGCTAGAGCACCCAGGAAAGACTCTGGGAACAAACTCTTCGCTAGCGTTCTGGGAAACTTTTGGACACGGCAACATCAAAGCGTGTATGATTCCCATATTCAATCAACTAAATATTATCCAAACTAACAATGTGACGGTATAAGGCACTTTTCGTCAAACACAGTCCCTCTTTCCAGAACTCTTATATTTCTGCATTTTCGTTTTTTGTTGTAACCTTGGAGGGGAGAGCGTGGAGGGGGAAGGAAGAGAGGGAGGGGGAAGGGAGAGAGAGAGAGGGGGAGAGATAGAGAGAGAGATATGTCTGAACACGTTCAAACACAGGATATATTTCAAGGTAAATGGAGGTCATGCACACTTCATTGTGATTAAAAATGGTAATATTAACAAAATCTAGATGAAAATCAAAAGTGAAAACGAACAGCGATAGTCATGCTTGTAGAAACCAGGTACACAAATTAAAACATATCAAAAAAGAAAAATAATAAAATATCGTTGTTTAAGATTTCAGCTCGATTTCACATTGCTTTTTTATTCTTGGCTTAGTTACATCATGGGCTGTTTCTTTCCTCTGTTTTACGCGCAAAAGTAGATGTAAAATGGAATTTTGGCCTCACCTATGTTTTACACCTCTCGAAATCGGGGACCAAAAGCGAAAAGAGAAACTTATTTCGATATGTTGCACCTTGAGACCGGGACGAAAAGCTTTTCGCCCCGCGGTTAAGGGTGGGGAAAAAACCTATTCACCAAACGCTCGAGACCTGTTCCAAATTATTTTTTTTAGAGTGTATGTAGGTCTAGAGATATAAAATAATGTCAACGTTTTCGCGATGAATGAGCTGCTCTGGAGAAAGATAATAAATCATGAGGATTATAATGCAGGGCTGGAAGCAGTATTGCAGAGCGAGGATGTGATCACCTTTGTAAGCTGGTAAGGTCGAAAGACCGGTTCCGGAGAAGGTTACTATAGCGCAGAAATGGTTGGGGCTACCCCCTTTCGTCTACCGTTTCGGAGGGGGGGGGGGACAAACGTCTCCTTTTTTGCCAGGTCATTTGAGGAATAGGTCATCTTTTTGACCAGGTTTTTTTTGATAGAGCAAGTTTGGTCTGGGCTACCACCCGATTTTGGAGGTGAAGGCATATGGATTTGTTCATGCATTCTTTGTTGCGCAGCCCAGGGAAACTGCCCACTAGCGTTTTGAAAGCCCTATTCGCTGCAGTCGACCCCCCTTTAGGCTGCCAAAACCGGGCTTCTGCCACCGGCTGGCTACCACGAGCCGACGCCCCAATACTTTTGCCGCACAAGTGCAGGCTACCAACTAGCCCGATACACCCAATTAGACAATGGTAGCCAGGGCCATATTGGGCTACTAGGCTATCGCACTATAAAGATTGCCTACCGCGATGGCAGTACACGCTACATACCAAAGCATGGGCATTCGCGCAGAAAAGGCCATTTTCCAGTAATCTGCTACTCGAGAATACATGCGAGAGCAACCTTGTCCCAGACGTTTATGGGGTTGACCAGGCCACCAGGGCCGCGTGCGTCTTCGCCCTCTCGCAGGGCTGCCAGTGTTTGTCAACGACGTGTATGTCTTTGGCTACTTGCGTCACGAAGACATCGTGTTTACGGGCGGGCGCGTTTGCTGCCCAACTGTTGCCAAGATCGCGATTGCAATCCAACACAGCATAAGCAAAGAACCGGACGGCAACACGCGCTCCCACATACAGACATGTATCGCGCACACTGTGGACAAGAGGAGATATGGTACGATTGCTGCGACAATCCATTGCATCGGGAAAGACACCAACTGCGAGGCCAGAAAATAATGGTGCCGGTTGCACGCCGCACTCGGTGCAGACAGCGATGGCTTGCAGTATACCGCAATATTCGTGGCGAAAGTCGATGTCTCCGAGGTTCCGATGGATGAGCTGCAGGCGAGCCTCACTGCAGTCGAGCGGCATCTGCTAGCCCATGACATGGGCATATACTCTATAAACTACACGCGAGACTATTCTGGCGTTCAAAGAAAGAAACCCCACCAAGGCCATGGGCGTCTGCGATGCACAATTCTCGACAACACTGACATCGTTAGAGGCTACGTCTGCGCATTGTCCGCTCCATACCCGCTGTCTACACGGTGCGGACGAAGATACACAACAAGGTGGCATCGAACTTCGAGGCCGTAGAGGTTCGGGAACGAGAGGGGGCACCTAGCAGACTACGCCGAGTGCCAGAACGAACACCTCCGCAAGACATTTCTGCACTCAGACGTACAGGTTATGGGGTGCACTCAGATAGAAGTCTCTCTTTACGCATGCCTCAGCAGCGTAGAACTATCGGTATACACGGCCGAAGAAGTAGTCCAAGATGCCCTAGACATTTTTTCTCCTCTAGGGCAGTGACTCTTTGTGGTGCAGCCCCAAGCCAAGCAGTGGGAGGCCTCTTCAAAGAGCTCTACCTCTGCCTGGTTCTAGCAGATAGGCGCCATTGAGAGACATTTGTCGCTGCGCTGCTTTACAAAGGACTCCGACGCAAAATCCATTCTGGTCATCTGTAATCACCCGGCGCAGGTCCATATCGCCTGCCCCGCAGACACGCTCCTCCCCGAAACAAAAATCGTAGCCTGGGCCTGGCGAACAAGAAAATGCCACGTAATAAGTGTGAAAAACTACAGTATCCACTACGCGAGGTAGAGACCAACCGCCAGATGTCCACTTTTTCCATGCGAAATTGCGAAAGACGGCTGGCGGCAATAGCCGATGCGCGGGACTCCGAAGAATGGCGACGCCAGGTAGCAGAAGACCAGTCTGCAGTCAAAGAGAAGAGAGTGCAGGAGCTGGAACGCATAGCCATTCTTGTCCGGGCACAAAAGGCCTAGCGGGGTAACCGAATCCTCCGCGCTGGAATAGCAAAACAATACGCCAGTCGTCTCGAGCTTCCCGTGCAGGATCGTTGCCTTGTGATAGCCGAAAAGGACGGTAGCCCCAAACATTTCTGTTTGAAACCAGGCCTGGGCAAAGACCTTTACCCCCACCTCCGAAAATGGGTGGTAGCCAGGACCAAAACTGCGCTATCAAAAGTACCTGGGCTAAAAGGTGACCGATACCTCAAACGGAGCCTGGCCTTAGAAAAAGAAGGAGGCCTATCCCCTCCCCCACCTCCGAAACGGTAGCCAAAAAGGGGAGTGGTTGAAGCAACCATTTCTGCACTATAGTAATCTTTCTCCAGAGTAGCACATTCAGTCGTGAAATTGTAGACATTCTCCGTATCCCTAGACCCACACTCTAATTAGTTTGTCCTAATCTGTTTCCTGTACCCCTAGACGCACGTGTCTCTATTAAAAATGTGACCACTGCTAACCGGCCCTCCTCCTTCCGATTCAAAACCACCTCTTGAGGTCTGGAAATTTACTTTTACCCCTGACTCCTAGGTGGGGCCAAACCCCTATTTTCCTGTCTCTCGCGGGAGGGGGGGGCGTGAAATATTTTGGCCCTTATCTCAATCGCGGAGTGAAACGGTTTTGGGCCTGCTCTTCAGTGCGGGGCGAAACTCTTTTGCCCCGGTCTTGATGTGCAACATATCGAAATAAGTTTGTTTTTTTTTTCGTTTTTGGCCCCCTATTTTGAGAGGAGTAAAACATACGTTGGGCCAAAATCCCATTTTACATCTCCTCTCAAAGGTATCGCGCAGTTTTACGATACACCAAAAGTCATCACGCAATCGAAACAGCTTCTATTTTAGTTATCCTGCTCAAGGAAATGTATTATTATTATCATTATTATTATTATCAAGTTACATCATTTTAACTTTTAACGGGGTTTAGTATCCCCTGCCTGCTGGGTCGAATCACTACGATGGTAGTTGGAGCAGGTCGAGCGATATGCTGCGCCGCAGTTCCGAACATCTGAGTTCAATCGTTGGGAGAGGGGTGGTGGTAAAACGAATTATAATTTTAAAACCCTCCAACCTGTTAAATAATACTCTCTCTCTCTCTCACTCTCTCTCGTTTTTTAAAAAATGGTTGTATTTTCCAAACATCCAATGGATAATCTTCCGCAGAATATAGTAAATATCCGGCTACCAAGTGCAGTTAGAGAAAATTCTTCGTCGAAATACTTTAGTTTTATGTCTATATGAAAAGCTGCTATGGACTATGGTTTATTATGTCACGAACACGCAATGCTAAGGCTATATAGTTGAATATATAGTTGCACTTTCTTAAATGAATAGGAAGGAAAGAGGCCACTTCCGACCAAAAAAGATCCATAAGCGTTTGATTAGGCAGACTCGTTCAACGATACATCTCGCGTGGCTCTGCGAGTTTGGTATACGAAGGTCGAGTAAAGTTTCCACTCCACAATTTCCTATTAAATTTCTAAAGAAAAAGTAAGTCCCGACATTTGACCTAAGGGATAATATGTTATTTCAAAATAACAAATTTAGGCTATTTTTGAAGCATTTTTTGTTAATTCACAAGCAGAACGGATGCAGAATAAGTCTCACCTTAAAATACGACAAAATTATTGGCTAAACTAATTAAGAATTTTATTTGGGATCGTATGAGATGACAAACTTCATAAGTTCCAGTGTTTTTAAAAACCGATCACTTCCATTCAGGCAGTATGGGTTTTCGGACTAAATGCAATATTTGCTTACCTCTGAAATTGAAGAGCTTGACAACGTGCAAAAAACTACAACAGAAGTTCTCCAATGAATCATGGGTATATTTACGTTTTGCAGAAACACATGTTAACACACTTTAATACAGAATTTTACTTAGTTCAAATTACAATCAAGACATGTATTAGATAGACCTTAGTAAATCTTCAGAACTAAGCAAAGTGAAGGGGCCAAGTGTTTGGAAATATTTTTTTAGGCTCTTAACATCCATACGTGTCTGCCAAGTTCGTCGGCGTAGGGATAATATCCAAAATTAAATAGTAAATAGCGAGTTAGCAGAGGCGCTTCTGCATTTTATGTTGAGCGACAAAGAAAAAAAAACTCCGAATGGATAAGGTTAGTCAGCATTCTTAGCAAAAACTTGTGTGTGTGTGTGTGTGTGTGTGTGTGTGTGTGTGTGTGTGTGTGTGTGTGTGTGTGCACATATAAAGTTGCATGACCATACATGCAACAGTGTCTAAAAAACTGAGCTACAAGCAACAAAGAGTGTCTGGCGTACTTTGCCAAAGCAAGTATAATTGCTGTATATATCTAACTACGAGAGAGAGAGAGAGAGAGAGAGAGAGAGAGAGAGAGAGAATAAGTTGTCAGGATTTAACATTTTCCCCACATTAGCACATGACTTGGTGTAAAAGGCATTACCTTATATTGTTCTGCATCCTGGCCTTTACATATATTTGCTTACCCAAACACATTAAACACGAACACATGCACATGTACTCGCCCACACACACATACATTCGCAAATATTGTACACAAATACACACTCACACACAAAATCAAAGGTGTTATAAAATTGCAGCTGTTTGTAAACGTAATATTGGTTTTTTTGCACAACAAACAAATAAGACCTGAAAGTGTAAAACAAAAACCTTAAATAAATATTTTGAAGAATCACATACCAAAAGTTGATAATAGGGTCCACTTTTTCTCAAACTCATCAATTCCGTTATTTACTTTGGCTACATATTTTTCCAGTGTTGTATATGATAAAACATAATTTTTATAATAGGTGAGATTTGGGATTTTGTATACACAATGTGATCTGTATTATGAAATTATTAAGATCATCGAAATGTTATTTCATAAAAAAAAAAATTTGTTTCGCCTAATTCTAAAATTCGGGTCATAAGTTAGGATCCATTCCACAAATAATCTTCAAAATTGTTCAGTAACTGAATAGTCGTAGAATAAATGTTAAGTATATTCTATTCCCTTCATACAAAAGGTGCATTTATTATTATCACTTAACTGTATTTTTTTCCAAAACTGGTTTCTGTCAATATATCTATGAAGAAATCTAAAATTAAAGCTATTCAGTTTGGTATCTTTTGCACAATATTTAGCCAAAACGAAAGAGTTAGTCCATTCATTTGCACCAAATGCACACTCTAGCTGCCTGTACCAAAGTTCATGTTTACCACTTGGCTTTTGTATCTTAGTTCTTATCAGGTCTTTACAAATAAATTATTTCTTTTTTCTTACCCTAATGAGTGAAGTTTTGTCAAAACCTAATGAAAACTATTTCCACTTTCAAAAAAGAACTTCTAATTTTCCTTTTCCACTTCACTGATATTTTTGAGGTAATAGCAAGCTACCGTATGAAATAATTAGTTTGTGTTTTTGTTATATTTCATTAATAGGGATCCTTGTGCATCAAAAATATCTTGAATAAACACAACACCATTTGTTCTCCATCTTGTGTATAGTTTGAAATTATCTATATTAACTAAATTAAGAATATCTTGAAACAAGTATTCTTGAACAGTAGCTGATTCGTTTTTCCATAGTGACAAAGTATAAATAACATCACGCCAAAATGTATTTTAATGGATTTATAGATTTCTTTTATAATTTAATTTTTCCTAATTTAAATAACTGTATAACTGAACATTTCCAAATATTTGTTCAGAAACCAATTTTTGACATACACTATCTTCGTTTACTAGAAGACGCGTAATCCAGGAAAATTATATATAACAAACACACAAATGAAGGTAAGTGAATCATATTTAATCTACCTTCCTTACAAGAAGCTATAAGAGTGACTCTTTTAACACTGTCAGTTTTACCGCCCCAATGAAATGGAAAATAATTTATTTAGTTCATTTTCTATATGTGGTGGAGAATTTGGTGGAGCTGAAAAAAGATGAATGATTTAGGAAAAATCAAGGATTTTATCAAAGTAACTCTTCCAATAAAAGGATACATTTATTCTGCTCCACTGGCCAAACAGTTTCTTTACTTCATTCAAACTTCCTTGAATAATTAAGTTCTACCATATCCTTCAAGTTCAAAGAGACATCTAGTACCAGTAATCTAAACTTGGACGTTGACCAATTAATATCAATTTCTGGACATATTTGTTCATTTCAAAATTTGCTATTTCCAATCCAAATAGCTTTTGATTTAAACATTTTACAGTATAGACCTGATACCAAGGCACTTGTTATTGGTATCATTACAAATCTGCATGGTTGTCTTGAATGACAACGGGGAACCAACTAATAATAGAAAAACATCATTAACGTCCTATCCTAATTTGAACTCTTTTTCATTATAGAAAATGCCTGTAATACTTGTATTCTTTCTTAGTTCTAGTTCCTATTATGAATAAACAGAGTGCAAAAGGGTCTCCCTGGCGACAACCTCTCTTTAAATTAAAAATTGCGGATAAATGTCCATCATTAATGACACAACTTTTTGATTCCTTGCAAAATACTCTGAACCAGTGACAAATGGATTCTGAAACGTTAAAAGATTTCAGAGTATTTTCAAAAAAGTCTCATTTAACAGAGTCGAAAGCTCTTTCAAAGTCTATCATTAAAGAAGACCAGATTCGTTTATTTTTTTCCTCAAGATAGTGCATCAGGTCATAAAAAAATCTTGGAGTTTTTACCATATAATCTCCATTTTATAATACCCTTTTCACTGTGGCTAATGATAATAGGGAGGACTCTCTTGACCCTATAAGCAATATATGCCGAAGCAATTTTATAATCTACATTAACCAATGTAACTGGTCTATAATGTTTGGGGTGGGGGTGGGGGTCTTTTTTTTCTTCTTTTTTTTCTTCAAATTTTCTTTCTTTATCTTTATGTGGAATGCAATTAATGATTCCCTGAGATTCTAATTCTGAATTTTTTTCATATCGTATCCAGCATTTAAAGACATAGAGACAAATCCCCCTACATCTTTCCAAAGCAATTTGTCAAAGTCAACAGTAAATCCATTGGAACCGGGACTAGTTAATTTTTCCTATTTCGCATCGTTAAACTGCATTCCTCAAATGTTAACTTAAACTCACACGAGTTTCTTTCAAGATCTAAAAGTTGTTTGCTTTTTTAAAGTTTTTTTATATCATGGTTAAAAAAAATTGTTGTGAGTTTCCAATTATTTTTTTATTTAACTTTTGCATAACTTTTTGTTCAAATCTTTCTGTTGATTTAATATATCTTAATGATCTATAACCCTTGTTCCATCTTCCGTAATTAATTCTTTATTTTTTTTAAAATAATTTCTCTTTTCAAGATTTAGAAACTATTTCGATTTATTTCAGCAAAACTCGTACCACTTTGCTTTTGATCTTAACATTACACCTTCCACTTCTTCTTCTAAATCTTCTTGTTTTTTTTTTGTTTTTTTGTTTTGTTTTTTATTTTGATTCACTAAAGTATGTAAAGTATGTATTTCAGCTTCAATTTTCCTGAAATTTTTGTTTCTCCTGTTTTGCCTTAGCTTGTGAATGTCTAATTGATTCTAATCTTATAATCATTTTAAGAATTAAAAAGAAAAATAATTGATCATTACAAGTTAGTTTCATCTGAAGTGGGTCTTTCTTACCACCTTAACAATAATATTCTACTGCGATGGTGGTGCAAGTTTTTATCAAATGAATATATTCATTTTGCTTTAATAACTTGGAAGTGAAATTCCAGTACCCAGAACCTCTAGGTAATGCAGATATAGACAATTTCAGTGTTATTGCTGAATGATCTGTTTTATAGCCCTGGATAATAGATGAGTCTATGCGATTTGAAACCAAGTAAATAATTTACTCTCAGGATTGACTGTTCTCCACGGATCTGGTAAATCAAGTTGATTCTTGATGTCCTGGACTGCTGTTCGGGCCATGGAGTGTTTATCATGTTAAATATCATAAGAGTCAAGCTCCATGTCCTGAACAACATTTCAGTCACCACAAATGATAACAAAACAATTGTCAAAATGTTTAATTTCCCCTTTCAATTATTTTTAACAAGTTAGCATTATTGTAATTATGACCGTATAAATTCAGTAGCGTAAATCTCTGTCCATTAACTGATAAATCTAAGAGAATGTATCTGCGCTGGCAATCACATATGTTTCTGTGAATAAGAAATTAGAAATTATTTCTAAATAGGATAGCAACACCAGCACTATTGCTAGATTTATGGCTAAAAATACACTTATAACCCCATTCAGCCTCGGAATCCTTTTAAATCTCAACTGTACTTTGTGTCTCCTGTAAGCATATAATGGATGCATTCTTCTGTTTGACCCATCAGAAAATATCTCTTCTTTTAAGATTGAAACTGTGTAGATCCCTAACATTTATTAACAAAATTTAAATCTGTATCCATTGTTAAATTCTATTTTAGCTAAAACTATCACATAACTTATATAACTGTGCATTACAAAACCGGGAGCATGAAAAGAACTCAAATACACGTTGAAACATTCTCTCTCTCTCTCCCTCTCTCTCTCTCTCTCTCTCTCTCTCTCTCTCTCTCTCTCTCTCTCTCTCTCTCTCTCTCTCTCTCACACACACACATACACATACAAATATTTTGGATAATAAAAAAAACACAAAACTGTAATACAATGTCATGCACCACTGGGTAGAGAGATACATGAGCATGTTCTACATTGGAGTAATGGTATAGGTATTAAGTTTTAATATCCGTGCAGTGTGACTAAAAAACAATTTTTGCTTATCCATTTTCTTGCTTCACCAAAAGATTTCAAGCCATTAAATACGAGTTCGTTCTATCTCTCTCTCTCTCTCTCTCTCTCTCTCTCTCTCTCTCTCTCTCTCTCTCTCTCT
The DNA here is from genome assembly GCA_029931535.1 of Margaritifera margaritifera. Taxonomy (NCBI): domain Eukaryota; kingdom Metazoa; phylum Mollusca; class Bivalvia; order Unionida; family Margaritiferidae; genus Margaritifera; species Margaritifera margaritifera. The sequence goes on from JAQPZY010001573.1 coordinate 3,521,710, forward strand.
CTTTATATATATATATATATATATATATATATATATATATATATATATATATATATATATATATATATATATATTATATATGTGTGTGGGGTGGGGGGGGGTGCATAGGGTAGTGAAAAATAAACCAAATACATTTATTTAGGAAATAAACCCAAAATCTATTTTTTTCAAAATTAAAAATAAATTTGGCAACCAAACTTTAAAGAATCATTGAAAACAAATAATACATCAGTATTAACAAAATTTTATTTGAAGTAAAAGAGTATATCATTATATAATGCAGCAGGAGAAAAAAAAGTAAATAAACCTCTATCTTATCTATCAATCTGTCTATCCATATGTGTACACTATTTAGGACTTTATATTTATGTCTGCTTCAACCTATGTTTTTAATGTACCAACATCATTCAAGAAAATTGAGAATTTTGAGGAATTCAACGATATAATCAGATAATAGCATGTGGATGATTAACAATGGTAGATACAAACAACAATACATATATACATATTTGAATATGGCACAGAAAAATCATGCAAATATTTATACTAAATGATACTGTCAACAGTGTGCCTAAGAATCTAGCACGTGTGTACCTCTCGACCTAAAATTCATAAAAATATGTGACCAACATGAAAGGTATGTGATAAATCTTTTAAAAAATTAAACAGTTATATGCATATGTCAAAAATGAGCTGAAAGATTCTAAGAAGATTCTTACCAATTAGAAGTATTGTTCTTCAAGGAAAGTAATTTTTCTAACTTAGAATGGACATAACTGAAATTGAAAGTTTACACATCTATTTTGGTACATATTTTTACACATTCAAATGTATCCAGGAAAAATTATTTCTCTTCTGGTCTGCTTTGATTGCTTCACAGATGTTGTCCAAAATGTCAAATTTGTACCTTTTACAAGCTTTTGTTTTGGAGTACACACTGCAATTGAAATACCAGGCAGATTCAATTTCTGCATGAGTAGTTAATCTATTTATGAGTCTCATATTTTGCCGAGTCACATCGACAGTTCTTACATTTAATTTGTTCTTTAAATCCCTTTTATTTTTGACGATGTTTAATTTGGCCTCTGCATTTCAAAATTTCACAATTTATTGTTTTTGGGGCATCAGTCTTCCCGGGAATCCGGTGTATCGCAAGAACATCCCTCTCATCTACGTCATAACCTGTAACATTCTTCACCGTCTCTCCGAACTTTGCTCCGATATTTTCGTTTTATGATTCAGGCATGTTCAGCATTCGGATGTTATTTTTCCTAGAGTGTTGTTCATTCTGGTTTGGATCGATCTTTAGTATTTTATAGTTCTTCCTTCAGATTTTCACTTTCTTTCCTTGAGTCCTCTAATTCTTCTCTTAACTGGTTCAGTGACTGAACTGTATCTTTCCAACTCTTTTGTTTTGGTTTCAAAATGTCTTCATTTCTTTCATCAGTTCAACTTTAAGTTTCTCAAACAGCTGGGACACAATTTCAGATACCAAGTCACCTAATTCCTTTCTGGTCACTAATAAATTAATACCAGTTTTGATTTCAAGTAGGGTCCCTCTGGATTAGGACAACACTGTTCACATTTTCATTATCACAGATCAAATCCCCAGACTAATTGCCTGTAGCTAACTTCGTTATTGGCTTGCTGCTTTGTTGTACTCTGAAACCTGGTGTTAAAGGTAGGCTGTACCCTTTACTTTTGGATTACTCTGAAAAACTGGTGTTAAGGGTAGACTGAACCCTTTTCTTTTGGATTACTCATTTTCTTACACTTATTCTGACAAATTAGGAGAGTTAAGCACTGCTTATTGTAATCCTAAAGTTTCTCAGCAAAATTGTGAAACAATTAATGTAATTAGTGCAATTAACTTAGCACAATTAGCTCCGTCATGGAAGTCTTCTAAAAATTTTAAATTGACAAAAGGATACACATACAAGTGAAGGAAAACTCACTTGTAAAATTCCAAAAAATCACAAATTTAGCAAGAGACACATAATCCACAAATGAATTGAGACAATATATTTTAGGAAAAAAGCTTCACATTGACGATAGTCCAAAATACGAATCACTACACTGCAAACAATGTAAATACTAGTATCACCAACATTTGAGAGAGACTGTGTTAACTACTGGCCCTGGCGGCCATCTTAAGGTCCCACAAGAGAGATAATATTATAGCGTAGACTTTCACTCAGTCACACATTGCGATAACTCCCACGATACCATTATACAACAAATGACTTGCTTATATATTGCTCTGATAATAACATATCAAAATTGCTTTACTCTTTGGATAACACATTACTGTTCATTAAAATGATTTCATTCCATCGGCTACAGCATTAAATAGTCTTTTATTACACATAAATTTAACGTGAAAGCGTCTCTAGGTCTACCTGCCAGTTGCGTCTCTGACTACACAATGTGGCGTAATTACCTACATCTTTAAGCAAATAGAAAATAAGTACAAACACACATTTTGTTAATAATGTATTACTTCGGCAGCATATGTTAGAATATATATATATATATATATATATATATATATATATATATATATATATATATATATATATATATCCAACATTTACAAGCTTTATGTTGAAATCTCCATCTTTTTTCCATCCAAAGAAATTATTTGCAATTAAACAATATCTCCTGAATAGCAAGCTTAAGTAACTAATGTTATAATTTTCACACCATATAACAATAGCGATGCAAAATGAAAGAGAAAAATCTTTTCATACCATTTACAGGTGATGTATATAGTTGTGAGAACAAAAATACACCTAAAAGGCCTAACTTGTGGGTGGGTATTTTTTGCTTGGCCCTAAAACCTTCCTTACCCCGCACATAAATTGAACTGGCGCGTGAAACCAGTCAAACAAGCAATTTATAATACATGATCAGACTGCACATATCGTTAAAGGTAATGACCGTGAACAGCACGAAACAGTGCATGCTGAACATGTGCTCAATGGATAACTGGAAAAACGTCTTCGGTAATTTCCCATTTTGAACTAATGAGACTTGTTCACATTAATTACACCATGTGTCCATATTACTCGTAGTCAACCTCTATTTTTAGACAGGGAAACCCCTACGTACGTCTTAGCTTGACCTTCTTGAAATGTGATTTTCGACCTTTATACATTGGACACAATCTTAATTTCACGATTTTTTCACATTTTGAATTAGACAGAAAAAACAAATTTATGAAATTTATTTACATAGTACTCTTTTAAGTGCCGCCTCTATTCTTTAGATGCTAACATTAAAAATGAACATTTGCACAATTCTATTTTGAGCCGACCCTATAAAGTGTCCGATGTATTTACACAAACACTATACAATCCATGTCTGACTGAAGAAGGATGTCCGTGGAGAAAATAGGATCAATCAATTTAATGCAAATTATTGTAAGTTTCATTTTAAAGCATGCATTTTGGTTGAAAACTTCTGCTTTCTACGTTTCTGCCGAACATGATATCATCGATAAAAATAAATTATTGTCGTGTACACTGCTTTCCTACTTCGTACGAGTCAAGTACACTGTGCTGATATTATTACACAATTTTGTCTTGCATCAACGTGCAAAACAATTGCAACGTTGAGGTCAATCCTACGGATCATACCTAAAATGTATGCCTTAGCTGTCGTTCAGGCCACCTCGGTTATTTACAAAACATGGATTGGCCCAGAAGTTGCGAATGCATAGAAATAACCGAGATGGTCCAAATATATTGCGGTTTCTTTTTTGCGAAGAAATTTCCAGCAAACAAAATGTATGATTTTTCTGTAAATTACTGCGCCGACATACATCCGAGGCATCTCTTGGTCTCGCAGAAATTGCTGAAGTGGTCCGAATGCGTGCGAAAGACAGTACACTATTGTCGGGCATACGATTTTATTTATATCGTACGTGCCTAGTACACCATTGTTATTAAGATTAACCTCTCTTTATGAAACTGAGAAAGACGGTCCAACAAGAAAGTGTTCTTTTACTTCAAGAAATAAAAACAGCCCCAAAATACCCGTGTGTAAAAAAGAATCTAATAAAGAAAATGTGCAAGCGTCCTCTAATGAAGTTTCAAATCGAAATATCTCTGATGATCTCAGCAATTCATTCTTCATAATCCCGACATTTACTCCAATGAACCGATATGTTGCGATTAAGAAGGGATCTTTTGTCAGCCTCCGTCAGCGGCAAATCTGGCTGTAAATGAACCGGACCTCTTGCACGCGCAAGTCACTTATCAGAACCGGACCTCTTGCATACGCTGATCCTTAGCGTGAGCCTAATTGAGCCTGGTGACGCAAAACATCTGGCGGTCCATACGTACGTGAAAATAGGTGTTGTAAATACCCTAAAGGTAACAAAAGCAATATATGTAAAGCATAAATTGAAAATGGATACACAAGTAGGAAAACATGATTGTATATATATATATATATATATATATATATATATATATATATATATATATATATATGTGTGTGTGTGTGTGTGTGTGTGTGTGTGTGTGTGTGTGTGTGCAATTACAAAGCAGAAACAATCAAGTCAAACAATGAATTTATAAAACTTTACATGACTATGTGTAATGGAAGTTTGAAAACTTTAGATGTCGCGTCTATTATATACTACATTTCGAGCTAATCAAGTTCTTCGTCTGGGGAAGAAACATCTTAAATCCACAAAATATACACTGAACACAAAAGCCGAGAGAAAACCTGGACTATTACACATTTGAATGAAAGGGGGAATATAATGCAAAAAAGAAAGAAGAAACAACTGAAAAACGGTTTTAAAGTGAGTTAACTACATCATGTCTGTTTGTGTTGCTGTCAGACTAACAGACCTGTAACAATTATATAGTCTACCGCAGACCGAAAAACCTCACGGACATCAGAGTCCGAGAAAAATTAATGCCAATTGCAAACCAAGACCACGCTGGCACATATGGGCAATGTGGTGATAAAACATGTAAACATATGATAGAAACAAAAAATTCAGTAGCACAGTGACGAACGAAAAATTGAACATACATGATCCAAACAAAACATGGAAAACAGAATATATCTCATCACTTGCAATATTTGCGGCCTTCAGTATGTCAGAGAAACCGAAAAACTACACAAAAGAATTCAATCTTCACAGATCTGATTGGATGACAAAGACGTTGGACAGAAGTCCAGTAGCAGAACACTTCTCTTCCCCTGGCTATAATTTCAGTAACAGTATACAAAACTGCAATTGCCTACAATTGCAATTGGAGTTCCGAAATCAGGAAAGAAAAGGAATCTTACTGGATACGCCACCTTAGAATACTGAAACCAAGCGGCTCAAATTAAGAAGATTCCAAACGGGCACCCACGCGCAAATAAACTAAACTAAAAGCATTATCTGTTTAGAGCCCATCCTTTTCAATTAAGTAATTGGTTCATTTAAGTTCATTATATATTCACTACCCTATAATTACTACCTTTGTAGTTCTTGCTGGTATTTGTATTATTGTTGTGGTTGTTGCTAATAAAGAGACAACAAATTATACGAGATATAATCTACGACTACGTCAGTTCATATTAAGAAATAGATGCCTCACTTGCTCCTCCTGTTGTAGGTCAATCCCAACTAGGTTGCCATTTTATCATCGGAGTTCAAACTAATAAGTCGCAATATCCACAATTTTGAAATAATACTTGTGTTCGATCAATAATCATGAAAAGTGTTGTAAATTCAACGTGTGTGTGTGTGTGTGTGTGTGTGTGTGTGTTGTTTGTCTCTGTTTTGTAATTGCCTTATTACATAGACTCATTGATCGATGAAACTGTTTAGGCTAGTTAAAAAGTAAATCAATAAATAGTTTTTACAATTATCTTAATCAATCCCTGACACATGCAACCCATGCTGGATCCAGTGCACTTGAAAGGACTGTTATTCGCGATATGATTTGTTATATATATATATATATATATATATATATATATATATATATATATATATATATATATATATATATATATATATATATAAGCGATGGTGGCGAGAACTTTAGGGGCGAACAGTCGATAAAGCACTATATGCCGTCAAACGCCAAAGTTTCTTTGCGAGGCGCCATGTTTTTGGTTATGTTGCCTGTAAATAGGCTTTCTTAAAAAGTGCGTATAGTCAGAATAAATGTACCGTGAATTTTCATGGGGAACCCAGTTTCATGTTTTTTGTGATTGCTGAGAACCACTAATTTAGAAACCCAACAAGCAATAAAAAATCCAGCAAACAACGACCCATCTGTGAAGAAAATAGGACCTCTTTCCTCATTAGTTGCGATGTACTACGGACCAGTCTACATGATCTCTGAGGAGACGCACAAGTCCCTTTGAAAAAGGTCAGAGGTCATAAAAAAAACAAAAAATAACGAAACAAAAAAACAATACGCTTGGTGGACTGTGTACACACTGTTCACCATCGCCTCTGAGTAAAGCGCCTTTGCTGTCTGTCGATCCACTACTATACAATGTTGTATATTATCCCTACGCCGAGCAGCTGGACGGACACGGATGTATGTTGGGAGTTTAAGAAAATACTTCCACACGCTTGACCCATTCACTTTGTTTGTTGTGATGACTTACTAAAGTCCTGCTGATATATGTCTTCTTTTTAATCTGAACTAAGTAAAATTCTTCATAAAAACGTGTGTGTGTGTGGTGGTGGTGGTGGTGGGGGAGGGGGGGGGGAATAAATCGCACATCAGACTCTCCAGTTTCGGAGGTAGGTAGTTCTTGCAAGTAGTCCAAAATCCCATAATGCCCAAACGGAAGTGATCGGTTTTAAAAGTACTGGAACTCTTGAAATTTATGAGTGTTTATACGAATTTGTCAGAAAAGTATAAATGCACATGTAACAGAACCGATTTATTTCCGCTCCTGCGAAGGCACACGTTCGATTATGATGTTCGATCTGGACAAAATGAGCACCCAAACAATGGGGTCAAATGGAGACAACAAAGATAGTTACTGTTTATTGGGAATGTTTCAAAATACAGATACAAAATATATAAATGTTATTTCTCTGGCCTAAATTGTAAAATTATATATGTGAAGAAAAAAAATACGAGTATAAATTACCTCAGGCAAAATATTGAGAAACAGATCACATGGCTCGCTTCAAGAAAAATATTGCAAAACCCATTTCCCTAAATTATTTTCAAACTTGAAGTGTATGCATATTTGAGACTTAGGGAAAAGGGGTTAAAAGTCACCAGACCGAATAATTAAAATTGTTTCCTAATAAGAATCCTATGAAGACAATCAAAACCATGCCCTATTTTGGAGTCAAAACCTCCAACGGAAAGAGAAGCAAGGGAAAGAAAGAAAATAATACGTATCCTACTGGTCTTGAGCAGGGACTGAGGTTATTGGTGAGCATCAAATATACACGATGCACAAACAATACTTGAAGTCCTATAAATAAATTTGCTGTATTGTGCCGTTTGAGCAAAATACCTTAAAAAGAACTTAGCCCAACCAAAGCAAGTATTGTTTGTGCATCGTGTATATTTGATGCTCACCAAATGTCCCCGGACGAAATGTCCCGGACATAATGTCCCTGACAAAATGTCCCAGGACAAAATGTCCCCATACAAAAACGTCCCGGACAAAATGTCCTCACATGTTACAATAAATTAATCATATTCATGTTATTTTAAATATATAATAATTAATAGGCTTCGATATTTCACCAATAAAGTGTAGCCTGTAAAATCTGTTTAAAATAGCATATGATTAATTTATTGTAACATGTGGGGACTGTTTGTCCGGGACATTTTTGTATGGGGACATTTTGTCCTGGGACATTTTGTCAGGGACATTATGTCCGGGACATTTTGGGTCAGGACATTTTGTCCTGTCACCGAAAGATTCGCCTGACCAAAATAAAGGTTTGTGCGGCTTTTATACCTGTCCAGAGCAGTATAATTGACACACCTACTGCACAAGCCAACCAAAAAAACATTTTTAAAAACATGAGGGAATTATGAATCGAAAGTAAGTAAAACTTCCAAAACATGGAGGAAACAGAACCGGAAATCAAAGTGATTAAAAAAAATAATTCTGCAGAATGCCATGCTACGGCATGACCCGCCTGCAGGCATCGGATATGGGTGAGAACTGTAATGTATTTACTGGATCACGAAAAGTAATTAGAACTATTTTCAGTAGAAATGACAAAATACTTCTTACGATTTTATTTTACTGCACATGCAAGTATTAATGACAATACCTAAATACGACAATTCTACAGAATCAAGGGAGCCCAAAACGTTTGCCCCTCCTAAAGTGGAACACATCAAATTTCACGACTGTACGTTAAACAATACCCGAAAAATGGAGCTGAGGACAAAGGTGGGAAGTCAAAGATAATACTGCCACTATTGTCGAAAACTTAACAACTTTTGGGGCTACACACGTGTGTGTGTGTGTGTGTGTGTGTGTGTGTGTGTGTGTGTGTGTGTGTGTGTGTGTGTGTGTGTGTGTGCGTGTGTGTGTGTGTGCGTGTGTGTGTGTGTGTGTGTGTGTGTGTGTGTGTGTGTGTGTGTGTGTGTGTGTGTGTGTGTGTGACCTGTGCTTTTAAACTTTTTTTTATCTAAAATCAAAGTAGTTTGAAAGCGTTATTGTTTGATAAGCAATTTCAGAAAATCCGATTCGGGTAATTGAGGATACATTCCTTCTTTTGAAATGAGATCAGTCAGACCTTTCCAAGAATGGATATCCTGACTAGACTACGTTTGCTTTCCGGTTTTCAAGGATAAGCGTGAACTAATGTCGTATAACACACTTGGATAAAGGCAGCTGGACCAAACGTTTTAAAACCTTTATTCCAGAGAAAGAAGCATTTAGAAATATTCAGAATGATTCCTTTCTCCGCATTCACTCCACGAATGTGGGCTGCCATTGTTCTTACAGTTCTAGGTGTCCTTTTTGGGATTATCTCTCTGGCTTCCACGTCGTGGAACGATTTGTCATATTCTACGCTTGGATTGTGGAAGTTTTGTGTGCCGTCGGTGTCGACTTGTATCGATTCTAGTTCCATTTTAACAGGTAGGGTGCTTTTTTTTATTATTTCATTTTTTTCCTCCATCTCTTATAACTATACGAAATCTTTGTATAAAGAGTACAAAATATTTAATAGCAAATTAAAAAATTTCATGAATGCATGTGTTCAAGGGGTCTTCTATATTTGATGACGAATGTATTTGAAAAATGCGCATAAATCAACTGAGATATGTGTGTACTGTATTTCTCCCATGAAAATCACATGCTTGATGATGAGTCCGTTATCTACTTCAACCAAATGAGTTTAAAAGTGAAAATGAAAAAAATGACATTTCGGATGATAAGCCCACCCTCCACTTTAAAATAATTAGGTATTTGATCTCCTTGACTTGTATTAGGAAGAATACTGTATGTGTAAATGTGGAAAGAATACATAAAACACACTTACCATAATAGCATTACCTCTTTAAAAAAATGATTTTATGCCATGCAAAGAAAACTTGTCATCAGCTTAGCCACTTGAGAACATTGGTGTTAAAAGTATTTAGTGAGATATATAAATATATGTTGGTACTTTCCATGTTCAATATTTTCAAAAAGACAGAAGACCTGGGTAAGACTTGGAAAAAGCGTAGAGAACAAAATGAAAATACCATAACTTAATAAAGAATAGCACTTGTATTCCTAAATAATATCGTGGAAAATTAGACAAACAAATGCACGAGTAAATAATTTAATAATTAAGTAAAGTGAGGGTGGGGTATTTATGTCTTTCGTTGCCTAAAAATTACCCACTGCTATAATCTATGCAAAGGAATATAATGAAAGAAGAGAACTGTAAAATATTTATAAACTCTTTCTTGTCTTAATGTCTGTTTCAGACACTATGAAAGTGGGACGCGCATTGGTGTTGCTGGGATTTCTTGCATGGCTTGTGATAATAATACTTCTCTTTGTGTATGTCCTTAAGATGGACCTCAGGATGGTTCTCGGATCTATAATTACTGGTATAGTATGTGGTATGTATAAACGTATTGAACACGCCTTCTATATACACGTGATGACTGTATGGCACTAAATTTACCGAGTACCTTAACTTTTCTAGCTCTAGAAGTGGGAAAATACTTGTCTCCTAAGAAAGGTGTCTGATTAATAAAGGTTAATTTCTTCTTTACGTGCAATTTGTTGTAGATACATTTTGAATATGGTTATAAAAGACAAATGATCGCCAAATAAATGTGAACTTACAAACAAGGTTTTTGTCCCCACCCCCGTTGTTTGGGAACCTTCATATTCAAATAGTATCCTCACCATCTCATTGTTTTGTTTTCGTACTTTTATTGCACGTTGATCGTGAACCACTTCTCATACATTACAGTGCTGGTGCGCCGTAAAACCCCAATCAATCACTCAGCAAACAAGGTTGACTGTACATATATATTTGGGCAGCTAGCTACTTAGGTAGATATATAGAAAAGCATGTAGATAGACAGACGAAAGACAGAATTACAGACAGATGGATGGATAGATACACCGAATATATATACATACATACATACATACATACATACATACATACATACATACATACATACATACATACATACATACATACATACATACATACATACATACATACATACATACATACATACATACATACATACATACATACTCCTGACATTACTCGCTAGTTCCGATTTATTATCGCCGCACTTTGGCAAGGGGCCATTATGCTATCGTCCGTCTGTCCGTGCGTCTGTCCGTATTTCTATATACTCATAAATAGATGTGTGTAAATTCATCAAAACCTTGGTACATAAGGTTGACCATGTGGTAACCATCTGTGAGATGGGTATAATTTTGGAACCCAATGACTGGGATCCCAGGAAGTAGGTGGGGATAGGTCAATAGGTAAAACATACACAAATTTCAATTACAATAACATATTATTTTTGACCAAACTTTATATATGTCGTCCCCGGGTCATGTTTCAGAAAGAGGTAGAGGTGTGTGTGTGTGTGTGTGTGTGTGTGTGTGTGTGTGTGTGTGTGTGTGTGTGTGTGTTGGGAATCAGATTTTATGATCGATCATCGATTAATAATCAACTAATTTGTCCACATTATGCCCTACCAAAAAAAAAGATCTTTTTCAAATAACCTGAAAGTCGACTCAGCGGGAATGAGGCAAAATTAAATATCGACTACATTCTATCAGAGAAATTGCAATGGATTAGTTGGTCATTGTACTGAAAGTGACCCACGTTCAACCAAATCGATTAAACAGAACAGCATAGGTTATTAAAAGCGTGGTGATTTGCCATGGAGAGTCACGAAGTAGCTCTAATTTGACTTGCTGGCATCCTTACGGCAATATATCAAAATTGCAATATGCATTATGTATTGCCTATTATTTCATGCGTATCAAATTTCTACTGCCTCCCATTTCCCCATATTCGCAAACGGCCATAAGACGCCATTTTAAAGTCATCTACATCTTACCAAATCCGGCAAAATGCAACGACATAAGAAGCCAGGGAACTCACTGGCAGCCAATCAACAGCTCTAGACTTATCGCCATGCTACGTCACGATGTACCCTAGCATAACGGTAACAAAGCGATAGTTAATGAGATATGAAAATAGGACTAGTTCTTACTTTATTCCTTTATTATTTTAGCCTCTCTCATGCTACTGGGGGCGATTCTATGGACAACAGGATTATCCACCAACCTATCCTGGGGTTACTACCTGTGTTACATTAGTGGTATCCTAGCAGCAGCACTGGCGGGCGATCTCTTCCAGATCAGAAATGAGTTGCTACAGGCAGGCAACATAGCGACCACGTCAAGCAGTACCGTCACCACCACTCACACTCAACATGTAATTATCGGTTAACCATCGGAATGGTCTACGTATGGAATTACAGATTACAATTCAACTTTTTAAGCAACTAAATTGGAAAATTGCAGACAACATATATTTGAAGTCTGTGCTGATGTCCTTAAAGAACACAATAAACGTCTTTTTAATGTATCCTAATAAACTTATCTCAATGTATTGGAAACTATTTAATGTATCCTAATAAACTTATCTCAATGTATTGGAAACTATTTAATGTATCCTAAAAACTTATCTCAATGTATTGAAAACTATTTAATGTATCCTAATAAACCTATCTCAATGTATTGGAAACTATTTAATGTATCCTAATAAACCTATCTCAATGTATTGGAAACTATTTAATGTATCCTAATAAACTTATCTCAATGTATTGGAAACTATTTAATGTATCCTAATAAACTTATCTCAATGTATTGGAAACTATTTAATGTATCCTAATAAACTTATCTCAATGTATTGGTAACTATTTAATGTTTCCTTTTAAACTGATCTCAATGTATTGGATACTATTTAATGTATCCTAGTAAACTTATCTCAATGTATTGGAAACTATTTCTTAATAAAATATGTAATTGTCTCTGAATCGAGTCTTTTTTTTTTGTGTGGTGCAACGCGATTTAGGCAGACAATTGGACACAAACGACTCACCAGGATACGCAGGACTTCCCGCTGAAGAATAAATAAATAAATAAATAATGCATTCTGGCTCTAAGAGATGATCTGTAGGTGGGATTACGTGGAGTCGAAGGGACTCCAATGTCAATTCGGCTAAATAATTTATTCAATCTAGCACAGTTTTGGGTATAAATTTGTCCTTTTAAGTCATTTTGGCAAAAAAAGTCAAGAAACTGTGAATTACCCCAAAAAAATTAAAAAAATAAAAATAAAATAATTTTTTCAATTTTGGTCCCAATTTACTAAGTTTAAGGCATAGAGGCAAGAAATTAGGGCATGGTGGCAAAATAAAAGCATGGTGACAAGCACCTGTCTGGGATGTAAAACATAGTGGTGCCGCCATGCCTTAGTGGCCTGGTGAGAGTCATGATACTGTGGACGGCATCATAGTCGTTGTATTGTTTTACTCCCACGCTATTTGTTGTGATGATATCTTGATATGTTCATCCTGATAAGTACTCTATCGGTATATCAAAAGAAGGCCAAAGTACATTATTTTCGTGCTCCAGTGGCGTTAACAAGATTTTTTTCCCTCTAATTTATACCAATATATTATGCTAATGCATCTGCTGTCATGAAACTTTAACATGTATGTATCCTTAGGGTATTACACCACTACACCTATAAAAGTAGGTCACTGTCCCCTACTTTTGACGCCCCACATCATGAGCATGGATGATAGTTGTTTTGGACTGCCTGCGTTCAGACAAGCTTGCTGTTTTCTGGCATCTTTATTTCTTGTTCTGTATTTTAAGTGGAGTGTGAAAATGCCCATCCGTGATAAAACTTTATTTAATATTTCGAGTAATAAATTTTACTCCAGACTTTGAAGCTTTACCCGAAATAAATAACGGCAACTTTTGACTGATCAAAACATTTTGGAGTCGATTAAAGGTTTTTGACGAAAGGAACATGCTATAAATTTCAGAGTGAAACGGAAAACCTTAAATATCTTCTTGCATCATAAACCTATGTATGATGTTAATTCGTCTGCATTCGGTAAATTCAGATATAAATGCACATTAGTCCCCTTATATGTCATCTTCCTAATAAAGACTGGTCCAAAAAGACAAAGGTTATATAAACTGTATTTAGAACAAAGTTGGAATTGTTTCTTGATTGCTTCTTCTCTGTATACATACTAAATTTGGTCAGTAAATGTAGGTTATGGTCAGTAGATTTTCAACGTATGACATTTCTTTACAATTGTGAAGTCAACGATAATTGTTTTTGTATGTATGTGTGTGCTTACCTAGATTGTGAATAGAATTTTTAACCAGAGTTTTAGGAACAATTGCATTTTTTGTTTTAGTCATACATGAGTTTCATACCTTGTCCTTGAAGGAAAACGTCGGCTACACAATCAAAACTGTCCTAAGCAGCCACCTTTGGGACTTGAGAAAAAATGTTCCCCTAAGTCAGGTGGTTGCTTAATGAAGTTTTTTTTTTTTTTTTTTTTACAGTAATGTGGTTTATGGAACTTGGTAGAGGTAATTACTTAATAGAGATGGCCTTTAAGGAAGGTTTAAGTGAATACTAGTATGCGCAATGTGTGGTTCGTTGTTGCTTAGAAGAATCATTTTTTAAAGGAATACATTTTTTAAAGGTCTCGATGGATAAAGGGAACGCGAGATATTCTTTCTTCTGGAAACGCATACTGGTTGCACAATACACATAGAAAAAGTATTAGACTCACTTTTTGCATCTTCTGAAAGCACTACTAGAAGTTTTTCGGTTTCTGAGAAAACTCGAGGGAAATAAAGTCAAAATTCACCTTTTCTGGAGGAGTATTATGTGTGCTTCTTGATTTTTTTAAAAATATGCCTAGAAACATCGAATGAAGACAATTATGTTGAATGCAGGCTAGTTGCCTTTGTTTCTAACTATTAAGTGGGCTACTGTATATCGTTATGCAAGAAGTATAAAGAGATAGCTGAGACATTTTTTCCACGCACACAACGATCATCTCTTTTTAAAAGCATTTACTAAGGAAGACACATTTGCAAGAAATCAATTGGTAACATATACCGTTCGGTTATTCCGTTATTTCCCTACACAATTTAAATTAGAATTATCAGAAAGGCGTTCTAGTTATCAAAGGAGATACTGATATTTCGAAATAAGAAGCCTGCAATTAATACACTATATATTAATATAAATCTGTACTTAAACAGATGAAAAAGATTAATATAAGTGCTCAGCGTTTGTATCATGAGTTGTTGATCTCCGTGCTATTAATGGAGCTAAAGTCGTAAAGGTGCAAACAATCAATTACCCAAATACAGTTTAAATATCGAAGTGCAGGCATGCAATTGACATCTATTCACAATTTGTTTCAACGCTGTAATTCAAACACACTATTGTCCCAAAACTGTGCGGACACCTGGCGAATGTATGTCCATTGCCTGCCTGCGCTTCGATATTTTGATTGCGTTGGTTATCTGTTGTTCGCACAGTCTCGATTTTGCCTGTATTGTGAACATTTTCTTTAATAAATAATGTTGAAATCAAAGTGCCTACATAGCATGTTCGACTCACGCAGTATTAATGTCCTCTCCTTCTCTCTCCTCCTATAGATATGCTGCTGGATGCAGTGAGCAACAAAAAAAAAAAAAAAAACACACAAAAAAAAAAACGGAAACAAACACTAGTCTCGTTCAAGTGGGTTTTGGTTTTAAAAAAATACTTACATGATTGCTGCAGCAAACGTCGATATGGTGCCAAGCAATCAATGACTAACGCAGTAAAAAAAAAAATCATAGCGCAGTAAGGCAGCTGACATCTGTTCACCATGTGTTCAAACGCGATATCTACCCAACAATGTGCGGTCACCTGGTGAATGGGTGTCCATTTTTTGCCTGCCTGTGTTTTGATATTTCGTCTTAGTTCGTCCCTGTATATTCGAAGAATTTCCACTTTGGCTGTGGTCATTATCAATAATGCAAGATGTCAACCATGTTAAGATTTTGTAAAAAAAAAAATAATAATTCAATTTTCATTTTATTTTTTAGCAGAATAGACAGCGTTCCTCTCTCTAGACAGTGTTCCTCTCTCTGTGTCTCTCTCTGTCTCTGTCTCTGTCTCTCTCCCTCTCTGTTTTCTTTTATTGTATCATACCATAGCATAGACTGACGTTTCTGACTCCAGTATTACTCCGTTATTCTTCAAAATATATGCATCGATAAAAAAATTTGTTTTATACCTATAAATCGATTTTAAAAAATGTATTATATACCTATAAATGAGACATGGATCAAATGAATCATTTTCTAACATTCTGATATGGATATCTGCATCGCCTACTCGCGTTTCCCGATTACAATTCGAAAACTGGAACTACTTTATGACGTCACCTGAATGCCACCGCCCCCCCCCCCCCAATTCTCGAAATGTCAACTTTAGTTATGTGTACTCACTGTAAGTGTATTAATCGTGTGATTATGCATAGTTTCAAAATTCGTGCAGCATATAAGTCCAACTGTCTCTATGGCAACGGTTAAAAGGATACTGAACTACCCACCAATTGTCATGTGGACATTGCAGGCCATTTTTTTAAATTGTATTTTTTAGCTTCACGTTGTCTGCATCCAGACTGAAGAGGGAAATCAGTGAAATGCTTTGGTGCGTAACACTGATGAATTGTACAATCGCTGTCAACCATGTATTCAACAAAATTCTCCAAAATGAAGGAGAATTCGAATTACTGACACTGATACCAAGTAAATCCAACGTAAACACATTTCATAAGAAGAATACATGTGTGTTATGTATTTAAAAATAGGACAACATACTTGTACGCGTTATGCGGCACCTTATAATCTATGAATAATCTTCTCACGCTATAAAAAGTAGTTCAAATGATTAAGTTAAAAAATGTTTCTTCTTTAAAATTATACGATTAAAGCTTATACAGCACAGTATATAAGCCAATCATCTCACGTGAGTATGTGACATCAGTGGATCATACTCGATGCTTCAATACGGGTGACAAAATAATCCGTATATCCGTATCGCACATCCAGACTGGAACTATATAGATGTTTTCATTTACAAACTCGCGTCGATATTCTAAGATGCACCGAATCGAACATTAGATAAATCCCAATTTGTTGTTAATTCCATTCACACCGTATAACTAAAAATATTTGAAAAGCGTTAAAGAGGAGGCATATAATACATACAAAATCTCACACAGAAAAGCGTTAAAGAGGAGGCATGTAATAAATACAAAATCTCACACAGAAAAGCGTTAAAGAAGAGGCATGTAATAAATACAAAATCTCACACAGAAAAGCGTTAAAGAGGAGGCATGTAATAAATACAAAATCTCACACAGAAAAGCGTTAAAGAGGAGGCATGTAATAAATACAAAATCTCACACAGTCTGAGTATTTATTTAATCTCAAAGGATAATCTGGCGTCGGATACGGATCGTCAATCCGTATTTCCATACCTTGCGCACGCAGATTGGAACTATTGATGTGTTTACTTAGATGCACCGAATCAAACTGTTGTAAATACCAAATTGCTTCATATTTCATTCACACTATATATCTAAAAATATTTAGAAAATGTAACAAGAGAGTGTGTGTAATAAATAAAAACCTAATTCGTGTTTTGATTCCAATCGGGGCAAAGAACTCGTTTGATTTTGCGTAGGAAATCATCTTTGCCTGACGGCATCGACGTATCTCTCCGCCACATCCAACTCGTTCTTTCCGCCGACCCGGAACAAAACACGTATCAAGTTTTGTGTATTGAAGTTCTGATGTGTACCACGAGAAAAATGTATGCAAGCGTGTATGTATGTATGTATGTATGTATGTATGTATGTATGTATGTATGTATGTATGTATGTATGTATGTATGTATGTATGTATGTATGTATGTATGTATGTATGTATGTATGTATGTATGTATGTATGTATGTATGTATGTATGTATTCTCAATGCATCATCCATCCATCCATCCATCTAACAATATATCTCTCAGTAAGACCTCTTTTGTGTTACTGATCTAAATCGAACTTTCTAATAGCACATCTAAATGACAGAAATATATTGAAGCAACAGCATGTGCTGATTTTCCATCACGACACATCCTGCATGTATGTTTGGATGGAGAAATTGGGCAAGTGGAATATTATTATATATCTCGCAATGGCAACATTCCTTGCATTTGCTGAGACAGGAACTGTTACAACAGTTTCAAAAATAAAAAGTCTTTCTGATTTCCCGTTGTTCCTTTACATCCATCTGAACTATGAACAGTTAATAACTAAAGTCAGATATGTATAGTATACAAAGCTATGCCTTGACAGACAATTAGAAAGCTGATGAACCCGGATTCAAATAGGCATGGGCAAACACAAACGCACATCCAGTCTGACAAAACGGAAGGATCTCATTATATTAAAGGCTCTGCCATAAACAATTGGTCCTTAAGTATTGATTGTTAAAGTGATTGTCTTAAATACCTCTAAAATGCAACATCCGTCTGTCCAGTTAATAGTTTCAGAAGTTTTCACTTCCGAACCTCATCCAGGAAGAGAATCTTACGATAAAATTTGTCGTCAGCACATTTCGTTTATAATATACAAGTAAGATAGCTGTTCTTCATGTACTTTGTGTCCCTCAAATCATTTGGATAAAGTTAGTATGATAAACCACCCATCAATATCTGTATAGGTTTGGGGGGAGGGGGGATGATTTGTCAGACTAGGATGAAGTGTACTTGAAAATCAAGCGTGCTTGAAAAAGAAAATATTCTATGCTTGAGAAAGAGGTTTGAGAAAAACATGGACACGTAATTGTACACAGATCAAACTTGCAAATCTACCTTTTTCATGACAAGAAGGTCACTGTGCTCTTAACTATACATTAGTGCGCCTCTAAAAAGTATGTTGTGAATCTCCAGCAGCCATTATAAACATGAATTTTTATGCAAAAAATAACTTCAGACTATAGTGGCCTTGACCTTTGACACTAGGACCCCAATAACAATAGGGGCCTTCTCAGAGGTAATCATCCTGCGACATTCCACAAACATTTACCGATGCAAGCCTTATATATTGAGTACAAACAATGATTTAATAATTTACCTAGTGCATTTGACTATTTTTTATTCAAGTTGCACTGACATTGAACAAAATGACTCCCATAATTGATCGCTTACCTTGCTCGCATTGCCATAATAGCCAAGTGCAAATTTGTTTTAGCTAACTAATATGGGTTAGGGGGACTCTTTCTTTCAAATTCAGTCAAAGTCTGTTGAGAGGTCTTTTAAAACTTTTTCTTCTTTTAGTAACATGCAGCCATATTTGATGGTGCATCGGCTTCATGTATACAAATAGGTGCTTTTTGTCAAGTTTGGTCAAATTCGAATGAGCGGTTTTGGAGACAAACTCGTTTAAATATTTATTCTGTTTTTATTAACGGTGGTCATATTTGATGGCAGATTGGTATAGTTTGCATAATTTGAAAATGCATTGGTGCGAGATGCTTTCTCACAAACTTATTCCAATTGTATTGAGCGGTTATTGGGAAGAAGTAGCTTGAAGGTTTATCTGTTGTGAGTAATGACAGCCATATTTTAAAGCAGATCGGCATCGTTTCGGAAACAAAAATGAACGGATGTAATCTCTGTACAAATTTGCTCAAATTATGTTGAGCAGTTTAAGAAAGCAAGTAGTTTTTAAAGCTTTTATTCTATTTTTAAAACGCCAACCATATTTGTTAGCAGACTAGCAACATCTGTACAATTAGTGCATTTGGTCATTTCTTTACATTTAAAATAAATTGTTTAAAAGGATTTTTCTAATTTTTAGTAAAGGTGGTAAAAAGCGGCACTTGGGGGTCAAACGGGAAATAACATTATGATCCCATTGTGACGCTCTGGCTGAGAATAGATGCGGCACTTGCGGGGTCTAACAGAAAATTAGCATTAGGACCCCATTGTGCCGCTTGTAGGAATAGGGGGTCATGGGAATGTGGAAAATTATGAGGTCTAACAGGAAATGTAATGTTAAACCTGTATTTACTGACCAAACCCTTACCTACTGACCATTACCTACATTTACTGACCAACACCTACACTTACTAACCAGCACCCACACCTACACACAGAAATGTAAGGGGTAGGATTAAAATAATGGGGTATTAACGATAGAATTTAAGTAATTTACACTCTTTTCAACGGTATAAGGACAATAAAATTCAGCCAAAAGGGGATTTTGAGGTATGGGTAAGAAAGCCCGAACTTTATCACCAGGCTGAAAACTCCTTTCCTGTGTATTTTTGTCATGCCTTAATTTCATTTTTGACTGGTTTAGTGTAAAGATTAGTTCTTGCTACTTCACAAGCCTTTGACAACTTATATTTGAAATCAGAGACGTAGTCAAGAAGATTCATCTCTGAATCACCATTTCAAAGAAGTTTCTCTTTAAATAACTTCAATGGTCCACGGACAGTATGTCCAAAAACCAGTACAAAATGACTGAAATCCAATGATTCTTGAACTGATTCCCTAACAGCAAACAACAACAAATGAACACCCTCATCCCAATCCGTTCCTGTATCAAAGCAATATGACCGAATCCTATTCTTCAAAGTCTGATTAAATCTTCCAAAGTTCCTTGACTTTCAGGGTGATAGGCAGAAGATTTAAACTGTTTGATGCCTAATTCATGCATAACTTGTTGGGAAATTGCAGGACAAAATTTGACCCTTGATCAGACTGAACAGATTTGGGAAGGCCAAGAAGTGTTAAAAAAATTACAAAAGCTTTTACAATGGTTTTAGTTTTAATATTTATCAAAGGAATTGCCTTTGGAAATCTTGTAGACGCACACATTATGGTCAACAAGTATTGGTTGCCTGACTTGGTCCTAGGTAAGGGACCGACACAGTCTACCATTATTCTACTAAATGCTTCGTCAAGTGCAGGAATAGGTTGCAGATGATCCGTAGGTATCTTACGATTGGGTTTTCCTACCATTTTACAAGTGTGACAAGATCTACAGTATTTAGAAACATCCCTTTTAAGTTTCGGCCAATAAAAATGATTTAAGATCTTGTGATAAGTCTTATTGACTCCTGAATGACCAGCCAAGGGAGTTTCATGGACTAGACTATAAGAATTTCCTGGCGATATGACCTCGGAACGACAATTTGATAGCTCAATGACCACTCGTCACCAGCGTGTACCTCAGGTGGTCTCCATTTTCTCATAAGGACCCCATTTTTCACAAAGTAACACCTGGGACTTGTGTGGCTTCAGTTTCACTAATTTGTGTACTAGAACAAACATGCATTTACGTAAATTTAGAAATTGTTCTTTGAATATCAAGATTAGATTATTCAAATCTTATTGTTGCACAATGTACTGTGCTCCTCTGTGGACAAACTTGAGTGAATTTATGAAAAGAAAACTAGTTAATGGCTATAGTAATAGTAATCGTTTACTATTAAGCCTTCCAAGATGGAATAGTGCCTCTACCATTTTTGTAAACTATAACGTATTTTGTTTTGAAGAATTAATGAGAAAGTATGTGTTTTTAACTATTTTACATTTTAATTTGGATGTATGGACTATGCAGTCTGAAATAAAGAATTCTTATCTTATCTTATAACCCTTTGAAACAAACAGGAGATATCAGGATCTTGTTCCTGTTCGACAACGAGTGATTGTCTTTAATCACCCTGATTAGAATAGAGAGAATGAGTCGTAACAAGAGGATCATTGTGATCAATACCTTTTGATTTATCAATATCAGGAGTGAAAGTGACCTCATCAGAAGACTGACCAATAAATGTGTCAGCTAAAGGAATAATTTCCTGATCAACATAATTCTCAAGAGCTCTTTTTGCCATAGCTCTGGTAACTGCACAAGCAGGATACAAATAAGGGATATAAATCTCAATAGAATTAACTCTTTGAACCAAACAAGGCTTGTGAGTTACAAGTGGATTAGCCACGACCTTATCTCCAGCTAGACCATTGCCTAGTAACAAATGATACCTTCTATAGGTAAAGAAGTCACTGCCCCAATAGTCGCAGGTCCGAAAACTAAGTCTGATGCCAAATTCACAAAGTGGAGAGAGAAACATTTACAAAGCCACACTCTACTCCCTGAATAAGTACACTTTAACTAGAAGAAGACTTCTCAGACAAAAGCAAAGTACCTGACAACAAAAGATTCAGAGAAGCTCCTGTGTCCCTTTATATTTTAATATGGAAAGGTTTGGCACAATCACCAATAAGTGATGTAGAACCTTCTGACATGAATGGTTCATAAGTCTTCAAAATAGAATCAGACTGGGGTTTGTTTGACCCAACAGATGTATTGCTTTCAATACAAGACCGTGACCTTGACCTCTTTGAAATAAGAGCATTGGGAACAGCTCTGTCATTATGCTGTTGCTTATTTTTCAAGCTATCACAAACGACGTGTCCTTTCTTTTTACAATAAGTGCACGTAGGAAGAGATAAGGATTTCTGATCAGTCTTATTAGATAATTGTTTTCTAACAGTTGTGCTCTGTTGAAATTTAGAAGTACTCGTTTGTGACTGAGATGATTTATTCCCAGAAAACTATTGAGAGGAAGACTTATTGACAAATGAAACCTTGTGAGTCGTGGAATAATCATCAGCCATGCGAGCAGCATTTTGTTAAAGTTTCCACATTTTGCTCGTCAAGATAGGTCTTAACATCACCATTGACGCATCTCTTTAACTCTTCAATTAATACGAGCTGTCTGAAGTTATCGTAATCTTGATCAACCTTCTTGGCTGAGCACCACCTATCAAATAGTTGTTCTTTTTCCCTTGCAAATTAGACATGAGTTTGTCCAGTTACTTGTTTACTATTCCTAATCCTTTGTCGATATGCCTCAGGTACCAACTAATAACCCTTCAAAATGTACTCCTTAACCACATCATAATCAGCACTTTGTTTTACCGATAGTGAAGTGTAGACGTCACGAGCTTTGCCAATAAGTACACTTTGTAATAACAAAGTCCAATGTTCTCTTGGTCATTTAAATTTTTCAGCAATTTTCTCAAAGTGAAGAAAGTATGTATCTACTTTTTTTCTGAAAAGGGGGTACTAACCTAATATATCTGGTAACATCAAAACATGAACTTGTGTGTAAAGGAGGGCGAGGAGAGTGATCTGCTTGTCAGTTCCAATTCTTTTAATTTGTATTGCATTTCCCTTTCTTCTCTCTGTCTCAGTCTGTCTCTCTCTCTCTCTCTGTCTCTCTCTGCATCTGCATTTCTATTACTCTTACATCTTTTTCTCTCTTCCTCTTTCTCTCTCTCTTTCTTTATCTCTCTATCTGCCTCTCTCTCTCTCTCTCTCTCTCCATCTGCCTCTGTATTTTCCTCTCTTCTCTCTGTGTGACTCTCCTCTTTCTCTCTCTGCATTTTCCTCTCATTTTTGCTCTCTCTCTCTCTCTCTCTCTCTCTCTCTCTCTCTCTCTCTCTCTCTCTCTCTCTCTCTCTCTCTCTCTCTCTCTCTCTCTGCATCTGCATTTGTATTTCCCTTTCCTCTTTCTGAAGCTGAAGCTTTCTAAAGTCAAACTCCATCTTTTTTTTAGCTGTAATTCCCTTAATTCCCAATCAAAACCAGATACAGACTTATCAATTAAATACAAAGCACTATTATCCAAAATTTCCTTTCCCACCAAATATGGACTTAAAATGTACTTTATCTCTTGTTTTGTCAAATAGGCTTTCGCTTAAGGAAGATCATAATGTCTGGCAAGCTCAAGTAACTCGTCCTTTTTCACAGACTTTAACTCTACCTGGGTAGGACTTGAAACAAAGTTCTCAACCTCAAATGACATTGTGAATGCTTGCTGGTTTCACTAAAGATTTCTCAACTGGGTAAAATAAAAATCTTTACCAGGGACAATGACAATTCCAAAACAAAGTTATTTCAAACTGTAATTTAAAGAAATTCACATCCCGGATGAACCCCCGTTTTTTTTCTTCTTCCGACTCTAGGTCTTAAAAATATGTAAGAGAAAGAAAGTGAAACCAACAATGTGAGTAAAATCAACAAGCAATATATTTCCAGACAATTAAAGTGAAAATTCAAAAGACACTTACAATTTGTGAGCTAAATTATAAATAATCCTAAATGTCCTAATCACAAGTCCAAAATAATAGAATGTTCCGCATGAATTCCAATAGCCTTGAATATCATGATATACCACAATGATGTAATCCAGAATGTATTTGAACGAGTTCACATAAATCCCAAAATCATGAATTAATCCAAACATGAGTGAGCACTTTAGTATTTCCAATGAATATTGTATATAAATATTTCCTCTCAAATTATATCTGATTTCAACAATACGCCTAAAATAGATTCCTTACAGACTGATCTTTTAGAACCGAAATTCTAGTAATGAATACACATGCCTACATGACCTATGTCACATCACA
This sequence comes from Margaritifera margaritifera, assembly GCA_029931535.1. Lineage (NCBI taxonomy): Eukaryota > Metazoa > Mollusca > Bivalvia > Unionida > Margaritiferidae > Margaritifera > Margaritifera margaritifera. The sequence continues at coordinate 3,545,796 of JAQPZY010001573.1, forward strand.
ATATGAGTAATTCTAGTGGAAAAATACTGGCCTACCTGACATATGTCACAAAAGTCTAATTGCGAAATGCCTATGAAAATACTATGTAAACAACTGGACAAAAGTTAAGAATGTATTTTCAAATAATGATACAACTTACAATCACAGACAAAAGTTAAGTATATAAACATTATACATAACAGTGTACATAGTGAACTTTTTGATTTCCAAGCAAATAAATCAATACTGGGTGAGAGTAACCCATTACTATTTTAGTGATCTTAATTAGGTATAAAATGTTATCTAGTCATTTTTGAACGGTGGCCGAATGGATCAAATTTATGCATTGATAGAGTTAATATCAAAATGGGTTTTCAAAGCCAAAGTGAAAATCCTTAGGCAACTACAGTATTCTTTTTAGCCCGTAGACGGGCTGGGAGGTGGGGTCCCCTCTCCTTACGGAACGCTCCCATGTCTTCTTGGGTCGATCAGGTCACCTATATCTAGTTCTTCCATCCATGAGTAAGGGCTGATGGCTGCGACCTCATGCTCCGTCTTGTGTTGTAATGCAAGGTTGCCGCATATCATTGCTACGAGAGTTATTGGGCATGTGCAGTATTTGTCGCCCCTCTGAGATTTGTAGCTGTTTTCTTGGCTCGGGTACCGGCGATCCTTGATTGAGGTAGCCCCGATCTTTCCGTTTCCTTTGTTTCAATGACTGTATCAAGATAAGCTATGTGTGACTGGGCTGCCTCCCGGTCTTTCCAGAGGCCGTAAATTCCGAAGTACTTTTTCTGTTGGAACACGTAGGCCCAGGCTTGTTTATGGATCGTCTTCTTTTCTTCCGCTTTCTACGACGGTTGTGGAGTCGACGTTGCAAGGGGTGTGGGTGGTTTCATCACTTCCGCCTCTTGAGCTTTCAGGGCCAATTGGATTTCGTCCTTCCTTCCTTTGTTTGCCTCTTCCATTCCCTGCCTTGCCCCTTGTTGAGCTGTTTTTGCAGCAGGTGAAACTGGTGGTGGTGGTGGCGGCAGAGGTGGCTGCTGTGACATTTCCGTCGCTGTTGGGTGGCTTACTCAAGGCGCTCAGCTTCTGGGTCTGCTTCGGTGTGGCTCCCTCTGGGCCTGCGGTCTCCCTTTCCCCATTCCCTTGGGCTTCTGTCGTAATTTCTATTTTTTTTCCCATATTAGGAGAAGAGTGGTTCTCTTCTTCTGAGCTCTTAAACTCCAGCCTGAGGCTACTGCCAGGACTAGGCCTGTATGTGCACTCATTGCGTGAGCTAGTATCATATCAATCGCTAGCGCTTTTTCTAGTGTTGCTTACTGCTCTCTTCGCTGTCGACTATGTTGGAAAGACTTGATCGTGATGGTTTACATTATAGACGTGTACAACTGTTCGACCATGTACATCTTTTTATTGTACGCACAGCGTACTATTTAATTACTAGTCAAGACGGTGCGGAGCACCCACTCGACGCTTTATGCGTGCACTGCACACTTATTAATTATCCTTGTCTGGAAGAGGAAAAGGCGGCAAGTGACGGCAGGTGGCGCCTCTACGTCCCTGGAGGGGTCCAGCTCATTCAAGGTTGAATTTTGATATTTATGCCAAAGGTAAAATTTGTATCGTCGTGCACCCTATATAGTTGTTTTATTATAAATTTTGAATGTAAACTCTGTACTATGTGGCTGAAGAAGTGGTTAGTTGTGAGGTGGATCAAGTGCCCGGTTTAGTCATCGAGATAGGTTATTATAGGTATCCTAGCTTTTGTGAGCATATGCACCAGTTTATTATTTATAGTTGAGGTAGGGATACGGGGATCTTGTTATTAATCTAACCAATCGTTGCCACCGTGTGCGGCTGGGCTTGATGGTCCGGGGTTTAGGACCACCTTATGGCGTCTAATTTTATTTATTTGGTTTTAGTTTCATATTCATACACTATAGCGACTATGCTCACCTTATGTATCAATTCGAGTATTAAGGGTCTTAAGTAATCAGCAACCGCTTTGTGCAGTATGGGCCTGATGGTCTGGTCTTGGGATCACCTTATACTATTTATGTTTGTGTGGGCCATACAGTCTTAGTTTTTAGATAAACAATCGATGCCACCTTGTGCGTCTGGGCTTGGGACCACCTTATAATATACTAATGTCTTTTGAGGTTGAGATTTTATTGTATTACTTGTGAGAGTATTTCATGTTAGCAGGAGGGTGGTATTTGCATGCTTTGTTAGTTGGGTTAGGGGAATGGAAACTTGAGTTATAATAGCTGTCCTGTATATGAATAATATCTTTAATGGTTACTGGTTGTTCTTAACTCTTATCGCTCATATTGTTATCTTAAGGTTTTTAGCTGCCTTTTATTTTCTGTCTGTACTATGGGGGTGGAGTTTCTCCAGCCCAAGAGGGCGGGGATTGGGTCGCCAAAACCGCAAACTGAATCCACTAATGGGTCAGCCTACCAATCCCCTACCTCTCTAGGCGTAGCCCCTCCTCCCCCACTCTAGACAGGTTGAGTTCCTGTTACTTATCCTATCATCGCTTCTTATTTCTACTGGAGTAGTGATAGCTGCCCTGTATATGAATAATCTCATTAATGGTTACTGGTTGTTCTTAACTCTTATCGCTCATATTGTTATCTTAAGGTTTTTAGCTGCCTTTTACTTTCTGTCTGTACAATGGGGGTGGAGTTTCTCCCGCCCAAGAGTGAGAGGGAGTTTGGGTCACCCAAACCGTCAACTGATTCCCCTAATGGGTCAGCCTTCCAATCCCGTACCTCTCTAGGAGGAGACCCGCCTCCCCCTCTCTAGACAGGTTGAGTTCCTGTTACCTATCCTATCCCAGTTTCTTATTTTTATTGGTGAATTCCTAGCGGGATATTATATTTTTCCCCTTTTTCCGATGTCAGAGATCTACCCCAATATATTTGAATACACCGAGTTGATGTTATTACTTCCTATTTTTAGGATTTTTTCTTGTTTCTCTTGGAATTGTGTCCTTTCAATGGTCTACTTGGGGTAATCGTTGAAAACATGACCTAATGTTTCTGGGAGGGACTATGCAGGTAGTTAGTTCCCGCTTCAATTATTCCCGGCACATACCTTCCAAAACTGCTGGCTAGGAGCGTTTTATCGGATTTTCGGATTAGTTTTTAATCGAATATATTTGCTAGGATTGGGTCGACGATGTTTCTGCAAATTTTCTTCTGTAAAATGTAGAGTCTGCGTCCATTATTTGTATTGCCCCATTCCCTCTGCCATTTTGGTCATTTTTTGCCTTATCGTACTCTAAATTTCCTGGATGCTGTATTCCACGTGCATCCCCAGGAATGTAGCAACTTGTTCATTTTTATTTCCACTCCATTTAAGTATAGTTTTGGTGGATCCCTACGAATTTTAGTTTTGGGGGTAAACATTACGCCTTCTTGTCTTTCAGGGGGAGAGTTTGAATCCCCACCTGTCGGCCCATCGACCGATCCTATCCAGTCCCACTTGCAATCGGCCGTTCACAACTTCGCTAGCGGGATTTCACGCTTTCCAGATTCCACTGTCATCGGCAAACTGCGATAGGTCCAAATAGGATAGGTCAACTGATTTTTCCAAGACCTTTTACTTACGTAATTTGAATTTAAGACGTGTTCGGTTATTCAACCATGTACGTCTATTTAAGATGTGTGCACAGCACACTGTTTAATTATCGTCAATTGTGTTGCTAGCTTGCAACACCCTTGACACGTTACTGACACACCCCTCCACCGCTGCAAGGTTTCCCCCCTAAGGGGGTTCATTGATTGCGCGATATTGGTGGGGGGGGGTGTATGATTATTTTTACCTGTACATAGGATTAGAGCCACAATGTTTACAGGTATACAGGTGTGCGCAATGCGCACTTAATTATTAATTACTCTGTTGATGTCTGGAGTGGCAGGCGGCACGGGGTAGGCAAGGGAGTCGTGAAGCGTGACGGAAACTGAAACGCCATGAACGTACATGATCAAATTCTGCCCAGTTAACTTAGTCGGGCTGTCCCTATTACCAATTGTGTGTTAGCCACATATTATAATTGCGGTCACATTTAGTCAGTTTTATAAATTTTCCTAATTTCCTATCAATTTTGAAATTTCGTGTACAAAATGTGCATAATTTTTCCGAAAATAATAAATAAAATTGGGTTTGAGTAACCCGTTCAAATTTTGTGATCTTAAACAGATATCAGGTTATCATTTGATTCGGCGGATAATTGATCATATTAGTGTTGAAATTTAGTTATATTCAAAAAAGGTTTTCAAGCCAAAATGAAAACCATTAGGCAGTTAGCAAACTCTTTTAGCCCTTAAAAGGGCTGAGGAGGAGGTAGGAACTTTAGGAGATACGGCTTCAGGTGGTCCGGTACGTATTCTCTGGTCGTTCGCCTAACACGCTCTTGTGGGACGCTCGGATTTATGAAATCTGCCACGTCGAGTTCTTTCCAAGATGATTCGTAAGAAATATTTTCGGACTGGATTCCGTGGTACGTCATCATGTGGTTACCAATCAATGTAGCTAATGGTAATAGGCAGTAGGCGAAATCTTTCCCCCATTGTTGGGGGGTCCCGGCTGCTTTTTTTGCCCGTACTCTGCTGGCTTTTGTTTGTCTCCCACCAATCTCTGCTTGTTTCCTCGCTTGAAGGACCACCTTAAATTCGTCTACGAACTTTATGGCTTTTGTTTTTTCAAGCCATAACTCATTCATTCCCCACTTATACGATGTGTCATACAGAAATTGGCCAGCCTGATTGTACAACTTGCGTTCATCTCTCAAATCCGGTTCTGGGATCAGTTGTGTGGTGGGTGGGGGTGACTTGCACGCTTCCGCCGCTTCATATGTTTTCGTCTGTTTTACCGGTATTTTTGTCGTTGACCTTGGTGGTGGTGAGGAGATTGGTGGTACTACGGGGCCAGGTAGCGTTCCTGTCATTTCCTGCGGTTTTGTTACCTCTTGAGTTTTTTTCCTACCATCAGACAGTATAGTTGGACTTGTTGTTGTTGTTGTTGTTGTTGCTGGTTTCGTGGTAGGTGGCGGTGATATAATAGTTGGATTCGTCGGTTCCTTGGGAGGGGCAGTTGATCTAAACTGGCTTTGCTGTGTGGTAGGCGTCTGCCTATTACGCCCCCACTGTGGTTGTGGTCTTCCTCCCTGTCTAGGTCTTCTATAGGGCCCACTTCTTTCCCATGAACTTCTCCCAAATAAGAAGAAGAGTCGTTCTCTTTTCTTGAGCCCGAAGGCTCCATCCAGTTGCCACTGAAAGGCCTAAGCCCTTCAGGGCATTCAGTGCATATTCGGGAATAATTAATTCCATCGCTAACGATTTTTTCTACGTGTCGATCCTACTGTGTTCGCTGCTGACTAAAAGGCCTCGACTTGACTTGATTTGGATTATCCTACGGCCATGTACGAGTAATTAAGGTGCGCACGGCGCACTATTTAATTTGCCCCCAAACTAGTGCGGTAAGCACTAGCTTGGGGTTCGTCAGGTGATTTGCAATTGCAAATTCACCTGCGCATTAATTATTACACACCACTCCATCGCTGCATGGTTGCCCCACTATGGGGGATCATTGTAGGCGCGATATGGGAGAGTGTGTAAATGTACTTTCAACCTGTACATAGGATTAGAAACTCAATGTTTTCAGCATTCAATGCAATGCATGCACAGCATGATATTATTTAGTGTCAGGAGCGAGGCAGGCGGCTTGGGCTCGGCAAGGGAGACACGAAGCGGAACGAAAGAACTCACACGCCAGGATCGTACAAGGTCAAATTCTGCCCAGTTAACTAAGTCGGGTTGTCGCTAATACCAATAAAGTGTTAGCCACTTGTTCAATTATGACAATGCTTCAAGTTACAAAGAATTTTTTTATTGAACGCGCTTATTCCGGTTGTTGTGAAAATTTTGTGTACAAAGTGTACATGTTATTTTCCAAAAGCAATACCAATCTTTGAGTAAGAATTACTCATATCATTTTCGTATCACGCACACTTCAATTTTGAGTAATGATTTTTAGACGGTGGTTCGAAATTGATCAAATTTGTGTTTTAAAAGAGTATAATCAAAAGGGGTTTTCGAAAAAAAGCCAAATTGAAAACCCCATTGATTTAGGCAATTATTCTAGCCCTTAAAAGGACTATTGTTAGCATTCTTCATACACCAGCGTCTGCTGTCTACCTCGAACCTCTGTGCCTGCTGGAAAGTGTTGGTCCCCGGTGGTGGTGGTAGGTGGCAGGTAGACTGTAACCCATGTTTTTCTGCGGAAAATACAACCAGCTCCCCACTCCTTTCCCTCTGCACCTTGCCTTGCACTCCCAGCCTTGGCCTTCAGGTGAAATATCCCTCTGTCTTTGATGTTGTTGTTGTTGTTCTCAATGGGGGGTTAGGTTGGCTGCACTGCACAACCCCCTACCCTCCTTATCTGTATTATTTGGGTCTAACAGCATGTGAATCGAGTGACCGGAATACACCCGCTGGTATCGATTCCGGTAGCTGGGTGGCTCCCTCTCCTCGCATTCCTTGATGGCTGACCTCTCCCATTTTTTTTTTTTTTTTTTTTGCCGCCTTGTGCGGCTGATCTGATGTTGTTGATCTGGATGGCGTGCCTCTCATGGTAGCAATGGATAGTATCGCCTCCCCAAGCTTCTCCAAGATAATCGCCTTGCTGGCATGGTCACAACTCCGCCATGCTGTTCCCTGTATCTTATAGCTGCATGGAATAATTGTTATTCTGCGCAAAATACAAAGACGAAGGCATGGACCCACAGCGGCTCCGGTATCGATCTTGTCCATTCGAATGCTAATGCCTGAATGAATCTGAACGGAATGACTAAAAGACCTCGTTCGTTCGTTGTTTGCATTAGAGTCGTTTTCGCCCTTCGGGCATGTACGACTATATACCCCCACAGCGTGCGAAGCACGCCTAGGGGGATTAACTGTGTGATTAAACACACTATTATTATCGTCAGGTGTGTTGACAGTTTGCAACACACCTAACTTTACTGAGTACACCCCTCCAGTGCAGCATGGTTCTCCACAATTAAGGGGGTTAAATTGAATGCGCGCTATTGGAGAGTGTGTACATTTACCACACCGCACCATCAATGCATGGTTTCCCCACAAAGGGGGTTCATTGAAGGCATGATATTGTGAGGTGAGTATTATACCTGTACATAGGACTAGAACCACAATGTTTACATGTATATATGTGCGCGTTGTAGCGCACGTTGTTGATTAAATTGCTTCAAGGTCTCAGTCAGGAGTGGCACAGGCGGCACGGACTAGGCAAGCGAAAGCGCGAAGCGTGACGGAAGCTGAAACGCCAGTAACGTACATAAATGATCAAATTCAGTCCAGTTAAACTAAGTCGGGCTGTCCCTAATACCAATAAAGTGTAAGCCACTTGTTCAATTATGACAATACTTCGAGTTTCAAAGAATTTTCCATTTAAGGCGAATATTCCAGTTAAGAGAAATTTTGTGTACAAAATGTACATATTATTTCCAAAAACAATACCAATCTTTGAGTAAGAATTACTCATATCTTTTTCGTATCACGCACACTACAATTGTGGGTTGTAATTTTTTAGACGGTGGTTCGAAATTGATCAAATTTGTGTTTTAAAAGAGTATAATCAAAAGGGGTTTTCGAGAAAAAGCCAAATTGAAAACCCCATTGATTCAGGCAATATGATAGCCCATAGAAGGACTATTGTTAACAGCAGGTGGTCCCCGGTAAAGAAACTCTGTCTGTCTGCCGTGCCGGCTCTTTCCTTAACGCAGCGCCCCTTGGTAGCTCGCTATGTAGAACATGCTGCTCCATGTGGTCGGCTGTTGGCGGGGGGGAGGGGGGGTAGGTCGACATTAATCAATTGGCCAGCACAGCAGCTTGGCCCCATACTTCCATACTTCTTTTTAGTTGTAGTTGGGTGTTCCATAGCTGCTGCAAGGCTGCCAAGACTGCCTCCTCCCCTCCTTGTCCACTGCGTCTCCCTCTACCGGTTAGCACGTCTGCCACACGTCTGCTCTGCTCCACCTGCTGCTGCCTGAATGACTAAAAGACCTATGAGCGCGGACGTGAAGGAAGATATCATAAGCCAAGAAATGATGAGTGAGTATTAGGACCAGTCCCTCCCTCTTCATGTACAACTGACAAATACCAAAAAATCTTAAATATGAACGTATTTACAAAGTTGACAACGTTGAGAAGTAAGACTGGACTTCCGATGATCTAGAACAGTGTCATTTTGCCATCAATGGACATTACACTTTTAAGCTAGAGAAAACAGATATTCGTAATGATTGGTAAACCACATTTCTATTTTTGAATCGTTTATAGAGAAATTACGTCCAAAACATGTCAGTAAATGTTCTAATTGGAACCCAAGACTGCGTTGATGAAGAAAGTGAACACAATATTGTCAACACACCATCAAATTCGATCCTTGTAATCTCACGTTATTGAATTGTGTAGATACAGCATTCCCTCTCATAAAGTCTGTGATATCGTCTTTGACAGGAAGTAATCCATAGGAATCAAAATATTACACGCTCTGGCCGTTGAGAAAGTAGACGGCTACCCAATGGGTTCCAGGGCGATGACTGTCGTCCATGTTGATGACATAAGCTTGAACGTCTTTGGGTTTCCGATAAGGAAGTTCATATTTAGAACACACAGTACTGAATTCCAGGGAACTGTGTACGAGCTTTGACTGAATATCGACGGCTGAGGATTGAGGTAGTATGATGGCTAGTTTGTTCCCAGGGATGAACTACTGCCGGTACACTAATCCACACGTTTTGTCAATGGTAGAAGCTTCTTTCAAGGGATTGGTACTTCCGTGCTCGAGAAATAATTGTCGAAATTGTCCACAACAATGCCGAAAAATGTCAGAGCGACAATACTTGAGCATTTCTTTTTGAAAATTAAAAGGGTCTAAAGAGTGAGCTTGGTATCAAGCGTAGAAAGTTTCTCGCTGTTCTGTTCGCATAGCGTCGAGGTGATAGTAATGGGCTTCATGCAAATTCGGGAGCACAACGTGTTGATTTTCTTCGGCATTGAAAAAGTGCGGAAAATAGCATTTAGCCATTTCCGTCATTCCAAACGTTTCAGGCATTTTACTCAAAGGCATAGCCAAAAAACTCATGGAATCTTTCAAATGTATGTTTCCTACTTTCATGTAAATGATTTAGGTTCCGTTCGTGATGACTTTTGGAAATTCGGTTCCTTGTTCTGAAATATTTCAAAAGAAGTTGTCCGTAATATCGCGAGAAATTGTGAGCAATGATTGTAGCGCATTGATGAGAGTTGCTGTAACGACACGCCTCCTCTTTGTTCCAATGTTAATGTGGTCTAAAACCCACTGAGCGAATCAGAAAGAGTACTGCAGCCACGAAATTTATTTTCACGTTCCCATGGAATTCAATTTCGACAGTGATGAAATAAGACTTCTTGAATACAGTGGTGGCAAGCGCGATAAACGACACAAAAGTTAGGAATGTGAATCCCTGTCTCTTTTGGGGGTGGGGTGGGTGGTTGTTTTGTTTGTTTGTTTGTTTTTCTTTCTTTCTTTTTTGTTCTGGTCATTCAGTAATTCCTCTAGTTTGTTGTCATATATCTGAATATAACATTGATATTTTAACTCATCGACTTGACCACCAAAACGACATCGTTTCTTTCCTGGACAAACGATTGACTCTGTTATTGATACTAGCATGCTGTCCACAAGATGGACATACTGTCAATAATTCGCAAGCACTTTTCCATTCTTTGTTTCATGTGTTTCTCCTTGGAAGGGTGTAATCGTTTCATGACGGTAGATGATTCAATTTTGATTGATTAGGGTTACCTCTCTCTCTCCCTATATATCCACTCTACATAAGAGAATACACTCATTCAGTTTCAGCCTGTGAAAATGGAAAAGCTACAACAGATCACACTTCTGGTCAGAGATGTACAGAGTCATCCAAATATACACCTCCAACAAGACTTATGGAGAAACTCCAGACTACTTCCGTCCTTCTTTTCACTGCACAAGGTTTTCAATTTCTTGTTGTTTTTGAACAAATGTTCTTGTTTTTTATTGGGGTGTGATGGGGGGGGATAGTTGGCATTGTAAAAAACAATTCCTAAATCTTCCTTCTGTTTCATTTTAAAATCATCATTTGATGACAATGATGAAGAAGGAGGTGAAGGTGGTACCAGCAACAATTTGTGAAAGGATAAGTTATCGCAAAATGTCAAATTCAAATCCAGGTCATTCTCTGAAATAATACTGGCTACAGAAGCAGTAGTTGTACTATCACTCCGGATATAAGAAGTATCCACTGCAGGCGCACCCCAACACAAAGTCTTCATTTCATTTGTCTTCATTTGACTTATTTCCACTGTACTTAGAATGTTCCGCACTTGTAAATCACAGAAACGCTCAAGGGTATATATATATATATATATATATATATATATATATATATATATATATATATATATATATATATATATATATATATATATATATATATATATATATATATATATATATATATATATATATATATATATATTTACGACTCTATGGTCTAAGAAAAATTTAACAGAAAGAAAGTGAAACCAACAAATCAAGTAAAAATCAACAAGCAATTTATTTCTAGATAATTAAAATGAAAAATAAAAAAGACACTTACAGTAATGTGTATTAAAATCCAAATAATCCAATAAGAATTAGTGTCCTAATCACAAGTCCTAAATATAGAATGTTCCGAATGCACTGCTGTATCCTTGTATGTTTTGATGTGCCAATGGTCTTTAATGTCCTGATGTACCAGTAGTTTTTAATGTGCTGATGTCAAAATGAAGTACTCCAAAATATCTCTGAATAAGTTCACATAAATTCCAAAATCATCAATTAAAAATCAAAAATCAGAAAGTCTATGAGCACTGTTATAATCCAATGAATATTTAAGAATAATTCCTCTCTCAGAATTTTGAATGACTTTCCACAACTGTAATAGCTCTTTACAAGACTGATAGTAATGTCGACACTGAAAAACTGTCCACTAAACATGGTATATATAAAGATAGGTCACATGACAGAACATTCTAGAATAATAAATGTATGTGTGACCATTGACAGGTAACTCCTAAGGAAATTCCAGTTTTATCTGTAAACAAAATCAACCTTGACCTCAAATTGAGTAAACATTTTGTTTATCAATATGTATATATAAAGTCATGTCACGCGTCCGCTGTAAACTGATGGAAGATAGAAAACACACCCTGACTGAATTATGTGACACGCGTTCTGATTGGTAGAAGGTCCAAATCAGTTTCGATGTGGTCTTAGTCTATATATCGAGGTGCGTACGCAACTTGTGCCATCCGTTCTCAGGTCAAATCAAGATGTGGACAAACGTAGAGTCATCGATTATCATTTTAAGCATGCTGTGAGTTCATCGTGGGCCATTACCAAGATCACATACACTGTTATATGGAAGAGAAGAGTGTACATTGAAAGACAAGGGTGCCGGAAATGAGTATTGGTCTATGCAGGTAGGGGAAGCTTGGGAGAGAAAAAAGTGAAGAGGTGTTGTCCAACGGCTCTTTTCAGGGCCACCCAGATCTCTCAGAAACAAAGATACTACTCAAAATATTGCCAAAATCTATGTTTTTTGTGTCTCTGTCTTTTGTCTTTTGTCTTTCACAACTAAAACAAAACTTAAACTCCACACCCTTCTGTCTTGTGTGATTGTATATCAGTAGGATAGTTTGTTTGTGTAAAAATATGTGAATATTACTATCCATTTCTTTCCTTTCACCTCTTTTCTAATCTTTTTCAAATTATAAGAGTGGTAGGAGTGGAAGCATCGTAGTTTTTCTTTGAATAGGATGGCAGGGAAATTATAGGGGGTAGGGGTAGTAGGGGGATTTTAGTTTTGTTTATAATGGATTTAACATTTATTTCACCCCCTTGTTTTACATCCTATCCCTCACATCTTTGTGAGTAGGTGTGGGTGCTGGTTAGTAAGCATAGATGATGGTCATTGATTGTAGGTAATGGTCAGTAGGTATAGGTGTTGGTCAGTAAGTGTTGGTGTTGGTCAATAAATGTAGGTAATGGTCAGTATGCAAGAATATTGGTCAGTGAATGTAGTTTTATCATTACATTTCCCTTTAAACTCCATAATGTTCGATATTCACTTGTCCCCCTATTCCCCAAAGGGGCAATATGGGATCATAATGCTAATTTCCCGTTAGAACCCCAAGTGCCTCTTTTTACCCCCAAGTGCCATCCTATGCTACTCTCGCTCTATGGGCAGGTGACATATACACGTGACAACGATCAGTGAAGCATGAAATATACGTTAAAATAAATGTATTTGTTATGATGATGACAAAATCAGAGATGCATCCAATAACCAAATCTATGACTCTAACATAAAATTGTATGACTCTGACATAAAAGTGCCTGAGAAGTATATGTCACAACGAGCTACTCTCATGGTGAGTTTGTAGTACTCACTGAAATGCATCCAGTAACAAAGCATCATGACTTTACTATCATATACTCTCCCTTTGCCCCCACCTCTCTCACTATATGTATACACGTTGATCGTCCTTTTAATTCAAAGATGACCATGACATCATTAACTGCTGTGGTTTTTGTGAGTACGTGAGTGGCTGATCAGGCCAATTTGTGCTCTGAACTGTATGTGGCACACTGGACAGAAGATCCCGCTTATGGTTGCATGATTAACAGAGGACATGCTGCAGTTTCGAGATTTACGCTGCTTGCGTCTCTGCACTGCCCCTGCAATTCACCTCAGCCCATAGTCTGTAGCTTCAGTATCGATGAGACTGCGCCACTTGGAACGATCCGGTGCAAGATCTTCCTAAGATTCAGGGTCAATGTTGAAGTGTGTCAAGGATGACTTGAGGGAGTCTTTGAAGCGTTTCTTCTGACCTCCCTGAGTTCGCTTTCCCTCTTTAAGCTCGCTGTAGAAGATCTTCTTTAGTACTTGCTCGTCTGACATCCTGGAGACAAGGCCTGCCCGTCTCAGCTGTGACTTCATCAGCAGAGTGTGAATGCTTGGAATGCCTGCCCGTATGAGAACCTCAGTGTCTGGTACCTTTTCCTGCCATCTTATCCTCATCATTTTTCTCAGACAGCCCATGTGAAAATGGTTCAGCTTTTTGGCATGGCGTCTGTACAATGTACTCTGATGCCTCTGCACTCCAACACATTTTGCGCGCAGTCTGCCGAAGGCCATACTTTAGTTGTCAATTCTGGCGTTGGTTTCATCATTGATGAGGATTGCACATGACAGTGTACTGCCGAGGTAGGTGAACTTGTCCACTGACTGGAGGGTTTAGTCATTCACTGTGATTGTAGGCTTTATGTAAAGCTTTCCTGTTGCTGGCTGGTGCATCACCTCTGTCTTCTTTATACTAATTGTACGACCAAAATTGTCACAAGCTGAAAAGAAATGGTCTATACTCTGTTGCAGACTCGGATTTCACATTTAGGGAACAGTCGCCAGCAAATATAGTGGGGCGGTTAAGCCTAAAATAATGCACTTTGGGTTAAAAACATGAAACTTGGCATTGACCCATACTAAACATTGTTTTATATGGAACCCAGTAAGCTATAGCTCCTGGTGGTCACGAGAGTGACGAATGTATACTTCTGTATTAAAGTTGTGTGCATGTTCTAACATATATCTTACGTGAAACAAGCTTTATAAGTGTGTCATGCAAATTAACCCTGTCTTTTTTTTTTTTTTTTTTGTTACATTTTTACAGACTATCCAGGCCTAGAAATTCTATTGTTGATGGTGCCAATCTGTAGATTTGGTGACAGACTTTACCTGCAGAGATGTCACAATACAGGCTTGCTGAGTCAAGCTTCTCAAAACGGACTGAGTCCTACTGACTGGAAACTGTGTTTCCTTTGCCAGTCTGAATTTAAAAGAGCCCTTGCAATGTCATGCAAACTCCAAGAGAAAAGATGTTAGTGCTGGGTACAAATATGTTGCTGAAAATCCCTTTCAAGTCCACGAGCTTAATGCAATGCCTGTAAATAATAACATACAGCAACCGGATGCCGGCTCTGGAATAGAAGCTACATTAAGTGACAACAATGCAACATGGCACAAATCATGTAGAAACAAATTACTAGTCTGAATCATGGAAGGGCACGCAAAAGAAAAGAGTAAGAATCAAGCAAGGAAAGTCCCGTGAAAATTAGAAAATCCGATTCTGATCACAAGCAGAAAGAAGAGCGCATAGATGTGTGTATCTTCTGCGACAATGTTGCTGGTCCTTTTGGCCTTCACATGGCATCTAAGTTTGAGCTTGATTTCAATGTACGAAAGTGTGCAACAAAACTCCATGAATCACAATTGGTGGCAAAACTAGAAGGAGGGGATATGGTCGCTATTGATGCCCAATATCACACTAAATGCTTGGCAAAAAGCTAGATAAACGTGCACAACAATTAGGCAGGGACACTGCACATAATACAAGTGAAGGTTCTTTACATGGTATAGCCTTTGCTGAAGTGGTCTGACACATAGAAGGATTTCATGATTCAATAGAAGCAAGACCGGTGATCACCTTGGCTAATCTAAGGAGTCTGTTGTACTCCTTCATATTGCAGGAACTAGGTATGAAAGCAGTACAGGTGCACCACTAGACGAAAAAATGGAATATTGGCAGCGATTCCGGATCTGAGAGCTCACAATCAAGCCAGGAAAGTACTACTAGCATTTGAGCAAGACAATGGAGAAGCACTCAAACAGGCCTATGATCGGGATTTTGATTGAAAAGCAAAAACAGTCAAAATCATCATTCAAGATTTACTGCAGATTGGCAAGAGCAATCTTTACGTGTATCCATTACTGGACTTGTGAGTATGATACTCGATGGACCAGATATGAAAGAGCAATCTGCTTCTGAGCAGCCTCAATTTCGTCATTATCTTACCATGTTACAACTCTTTCTGTTAAATAGCGTGAAATTTCGGACCAGCCAAACTATATGTACAGCAAGCGGTCGACACAAAAGAGAAACGAAAATACCAGTACCGATCTGTCTTGCCCTAACGATCCAAAGAGAAACAAAAAAGCGAGGCCTAGTTGACACTCTCTACAACATGGGGTTGTGCATTTCTTACGATCCTGTGCTTGCTATTTCTGCAAACATAGCCAACAAAGTGTGTGCCGTGTATTAAGAGGACGAGGTGATGTTGCCACCCCACCCACCCCCAAACACACCGTTTCAAACATTTCTTCACAAAAGCGGCTGTCGATAATAAAACCATAATCCTGGCTCCACAACAGCAACAGATTCATTTTATGGCACCAGCATTTCTTTGATGCGGCACCCAACGGTGGAAGTTCTAGGGACAGCACGTGATGTTCCAGTGATTGATGGAAGTGTGCAAAAGAGGAAAAAGATTGATGCACCGCCTGCTTCATACACCAACGTGCCTCCAGAAGCTATGATTTAACTTGGTCCCATTGTGCCTTCGAAACCAGAAGTACCTAGTCTACCCAATGTACTAGAGAACGAGTATGAGTAGTTAGAACATCTGAGGCAACTACTTTGTTCAGCTCTGGTTTCCCAAGACGCCTTTCTTTCATGGGCAGCTTACCATGATCCCAAACAAGATGCCAGTGGTTGTCATGGATCAACCACTATTTGCTATTGCTGAAACAATCCAGTGGAACTTTCCTGACACTCATAGTTAAGAAAAATTCCTGATCATGATTGGTGGACTCCATATTGAAATTGCTGCATTCAAGACCTTTGGAAACTGGCTTGAAGGCAGTGGTTTGACAGCTGCCATCTGTACTGCTGGTATTACTACAAGTGGAATTGCTGGCTGCTTGATTAAGGCTGTGCACCTTACTAGGACCAGGCAGGCCTACCAAACCATAGCAACTGCCTCTTTATCCAGCAGCACCAGACACATGACAGATACAGAGACACTGTACGAAGATCATTTGGATTTGCGAAAATGTCAAATAAACAACTCCAATTTTAATATTGGCCAATTCATCTTGAACTAGAACTTTACAGCTGGTAGTATCGATTCGAGTAACAAACTTCACAAAGTATTTGGAATTGCTTTTGCAGCTAATGCCATGGGTATTTAGCCTGGTTCGCGTCAACTATGTATGGTGACTCTCTGTTCACATAAGATATATGTGTTCTTCCCCAGAGTAACACCTAGTAGCATACCAAGAGTTCTGCTCCATGACGTTGTGTGGTAATAAAACAAAACGTCAATTCTCTGCTTTGGTACTAGATGAGGCCCATGAACTGGTCAACGCCCCACGGAAAGGAGATGGAGGTGCAGTGGGCCTGACAGATAACTCTTCAGCACTCAGGCGCTGGATGGTGGCAGGAACTGAATTATCAAGGATAGTTCAGGGTTTTGAAGAAGCTATCAGCACCGAGGAATGCACAAAACACCATGAACAAGCGCCCAGTGTACAACAGTCATTTTCCAAGGAAGTAACATCCTTGGTGAATGTCTTTGATGACATGGAAAACCCTTTTAGATTGGGCCGGAGATAAAAGATTCTGATGTAGTGGAGACTGTCAAATTTGCATACATACTGGGTCGGGAACAATATGGTCTTTTTGTTAAAGACAGATTTACGGAGCGATCCAAGCCAATTAAAGAAGCAAAGTAGAAGAACAAGTTAACATTTTTCTCCAGAAAGAAAGCTCATTGAAAGCAGAAGGCCCAGGTTACAACATTGAAGGGTGACTGTACTTTATTCTCTAGATTATACATAGCATACCAGACCCGAGAAGGCAATCGCTAAACGTTTTTCAAGTATGTAAATCAGTCATCAAAGAACGGCAAAATGAAATCTGGTAACAAAGCAGAGCTTCTTGTAGATATTGAGGCACAAACACAACCTCCAGATGCAATCCGACAAGTGACTGCCGTGGTACTGGATGGTGCCGTGATTGTTCCAGTGCTTACACCAGGAACCTCGAAAACATTCCATGATTACATCAACACCGTGTTCCTGTCATATATCTTGCAACAGCTTGAACATGTTAGCAGGCTAGACATAGTATGGGATACCTGCATCCCAGACAGCCTAAAGGCAACAAGCAGAGAGGCAAAGGTTTAGGAGGAGGATTGCCCCTACATCAAGTGTGGGAAGAAAATGGCACATCTTTCTCCGTGTCAATGAGAATAAAACTGAGCTGTTCCATCTGCTGGCGGAGCAAGTTACCTGAACTGAAATAAAAGGCAAAGAGGTATACAACACCCTTGGGGACCAAGTACTATATTCACCTGGCAGAGAGGAAAAAAGTCGCATTGAACCATGCTCACGTGTGGACGCTGACACACGCTTTATGCTGCATTTATCAGATGCAGCACACAGTGGGCGCTAAAAGATCATGATCAGGAGAGCAGATACAAATGTGGCTGTAATCATTTTGTTCAACTTGCACAACATTCCAGTGACTTATCTGTTGGTATTCGTTGGTGTGGGAAATTGTTTAACAACCTTGTCTTCTAGTAAACCAATGGTTGTGTATGTTTTGTTGATTAAAGTGATGTTATGTGATTAAAATTACATCTTGAATATGCATGTGCCTTGTTTTGTATTTATTGTCTATGAAAATGAATTTTAAATTTGTCATCTAAGTCTGTTTGGGCCTTGCAATCGCCATTTAGAACAGCCTCTTGATGTAGCTTGCGTTTATAAGTAAACATCATGGCACAAAGTTGAAGCATATTTATTTCAAAGCAGGAATAGATGTGAGGGTGTTTCCATATCAGAAAATATTTAGGCATTATTACTGCATGTCCATCCCAAGATTAACGCTTTAACCCGAAGTGCACGATTTTGCAAAAATCCTGGGTTAACCGCCTCATTAATAGGAAATCACGAGCAGTCACTTACTGAAACTTTGTCTTTTCCCGTAGTCTTCTCAGATTGAACAGCTTGCAATCAGTCCGGTATCTGATGTCGATCCCAGTGTTATGGAGGGTATCTGTAAGCATGTCAGAGAGCATCATACTGAAGAGGGTTGGGGCCAACATGCATGCTTACTTGACTCCATTGTGACTGGGAATGGTTCAGATGACTCACCGACTATATCTATTCTTCAGCTATATCCCTCTATCATTCTACTACAATAAATGGAGACGATAAAACAGGCAAGTTAATATTACAGATCGTAAAATGTTTTGGAAAGTAAGTGCATGTGGCGTAGACTTAAAGGTTAGGAATACAGGTCGAAAGGTCCGTGGTTGAATACATGGGAGAGGTGTAGATAAGAAGAGTTCTATAGTGATGTATTTCCGGATTCATGGGATCGTTGAGGTTCCACTCCACAGGTTAGTATTTTGCACAGAGGTGAATTTCTATATATACTATGTGATTACCGACATTTTGTCGACGGGATCATGTGTTATGTGAAGTAGAATGAAGGAAAGCTTATGTTGGCGTGAATAATTTTTATTGAAAAATTCAGTATAAACCAGATGCTGCAGGTATCTAGTTCAGTATTATACCCTGGATCAAATGCGAAACTATGCCCATTTTTAAAAAGAAAAAAAAAATGTGTATCGAATGTTCGAGAGGAAATTAAACAAGTTTATATGGATAGATTTTCTTCAAATTTCTTCTAGAGAAAGGCAAATTCATGTACTTAAATCTCTGCATGAGTGTAGTTGTAGGAAAATTTGTTTGTCAGAACAGGGGCAGGACAATAATATTGAATTTCGGCTATTTTCAAAGCACTGTAGCTAGGTCACAAGCTGGATTTAAACCGGTGCGGAAATATTCTGACTTAAAATTACGACCAAACCATCTTCCAGACAGGCTGAGAAATTTATTTTGGAAAGTCTTCATTAAACTGCTGGATAAGAATAAAAATTCCATATCAAAGCATCTTGTAACTTCTTCCGCTTCTCTCTCTCTCTCTCTCTCATCGGCTTAACAGTTCATCAGTGATCATTTGTCTGCCCAATATTCGCTATATTTTTTTACCTTTCTCTTCGGTTATCTGCTACCAGTAATGTCAGATAAATAAAAAAAGAGGCGGAGAAGAACATATTAGTCTAGGAAAGAAGATGTATCCCAATCACTCCATGATATGACTTGCCAATTTATGACACTTCTAACGCTACGATGGCTTTATAATAGCAAAGTTCTTCACGTATTAATGTTAATTCATTACATTCGTACTTGAAATAAGTCCATTTTTTTAAATTGTTCATTTTTCATTTGACTGTGGTTTTTATTTGCTTTTTTTCTCCGTGTTTGTGTGACAAAGGTAGCAGTCATAATAACACTTAAATGCAAGATATTTATATTTGTTGAAAACAACGATGTTAAAATTAGATAAATTATAAATCTACGAAATTACATCCTTATGCAACTTAAATACAAATTTATTTTAAAGTAGTCTATTGCATTAGAAAGAAATCAATAAGGAAGATGAATAGACAGACATTAAACAGAATGATATAGGAAAAGAATTAGAGATTCATTTAAAGGAAATGCAATATACAGTTCCCCAGGAGGAGTATGGGAATAGAGATCTACTTCATTTAAAGAAAATGCAATATACAGTTCCCCAGGACTAGTATGGAAATAGAGATTTACTTCATTTATAGGAAATGCAGTATACAGTTCCCCAGGAGGAGTATGGGAATAGAGATCTACTTCATTTAAAGGAAATGCAATATACAGTTCCCTATGAGCAGTATGGGAATAGAGATCTACTGTTTCATCCACCCATACACATATATAACACAGAGATTGGTAACTCCCCGCCAGATTTTTGTTATCAAAATATCTTGGTAACATCACGTGGAATTGCATGATTAAGCGAGAACACTTTCGGGGCAGCTATAGTATAAGTCTATCGCAAGAACACGAGTCTTCATATTGCGTCTCCAGATTCAGTTTGATCTTATTATTCCCTGATATCTCTAGGATATATCATCGATATTTACACGAAAATAAAAATGGTATTATCATGTTTATATCTTTTTTAAAATTTGGTGAGAAAAAGATTTCACTATGTGAGTAACGAGACCAAGGGGCGGGTGTGACATCGATAGACAAATTGGCTGGTAATATCTCCGTTTTTTAAAAAAAAATGTATTTCTTCATCTTGCAAAAAATCAAGTCATATTTGGTATAATTTAAAAGCGAAATAAATTTTCTGCTGATTGCACAACAACATCTTAACAGACGTAGGTAATGTAAATTACACTGAAGGGCAGAAAAATACAACCCCGAATCTATTATAGAGCTTTATGTGGAAATATAATGGTTGTTCAATTATTTAGGAAAGACCAATGCAGTATTATAGGACAACAGGTAAAAGCTAATAAAAGAACACCGGAACAACAAACTCTGTGATTCAGTTTTATTTTAACGATTTATGTTGCAAAGGTATGGCGTACAAATTAAAAACTCCATACATCTGAATGGTCCAGAATTGTATATCCGTAAAATTGCAACAGAGGTTGTAAATAGATTAGGAGTAGACACTGAAAACATTACTGTTCCTTGTAAGGTCGAATTGGCAAATGTCAAAATAGACGTTATTTCGGATAAACGAGATTGTATTCTAACAAGCTTAGCCTTGGAACAGTTTTACTTCCTAGATTTTAACATGACGCAAGATTTTGCTGCTATTTTGAAAAAGTTTGAAATGGTACAGTACCTAGTTAACAAACACAACTTTACAAGGAAAAAAAAAACCCACATATGTTGCTTAGTAGAGAACTATAACTAAGTAGGCATAAACTGCTATGACTGGTTTTACAAGGGCTGACATATTAACATTTATAATTACTTTGTCTGCCATTTAAAGTTGCATTTCGTCCAAAACTGATTTTAACTAATATTACGAGTATGTTCATTGCAGTAACTAACAATGTAAACTGATCGTCTTACCACCAAAATCTACCCTGATCGTCCAGTTAGTCTTCAGAAACCCCTGTGTTATGGTCTAAAAATAGTATTATCTACACTCATGGACATGCAGGTTTTGATAAGGAAACTCGCTTTCCCTACATTGTAAACATGATTGTTCAGATGATTGTCTTGATTTTTGATTGGGCCTTTAGCAATTTTATAGTTGGACAAGGTTTTCTGTCGGGCTCAAATCATCTTATAACGGTTCTTTGACAATTGAGAGTTAATTATAGGTTGGCCGTATTGAGATGCATGTGTCACGGTGACATTGTCACTACTTCGTGGACAGCTTGATTCGAGTGTATGACGAACAATGCATTGGGAAACACTCACCTTATACGCTAAATCATCTGCCCGACATTTAGGTCCCCACTCCATTTTTCTTGACTGTGGTGTACCTTAGACTTAGGCATATACAAATTTTATTTAGAGTCAGAATTGCATTTACAGAATAAGAAACATTAGCTAGCTGGAGATATTTTATTGACCTTTGTTCAAAATATTGTCGTCACTATTTTTAGGAGTGTCACATATTGCCCCGACACAAGATTAGCCAGTGCCTTTAACAACCCTTTGACGAAAGAAAATGGTTTAACAAGATTGGAAGGACAGTTAGCAACTGTTTCAATGCACGAGAACTTTTAAGTGTTAACGAGGCAATACTTAAGGATGAACCGTTGTCAAACAGTGGAGAATGATAGTTGGAACAATATTTAACTCTTGGTTTGTTTACAACAGAACTATAAAACCTATACAATCAGTTATTGTGCAAATCTATGGCGAAAGAAGATAACAGGCATCGAGTACTATTTACCAAAAGATTGCAAAGAAAAAAGAATTGTTAACCCTTGTTCATCTGCTTTCAACTTTAACTCGTTGCCAAAGAACTACATGAAGATAACAGAACAGGAAGAAAAATTAAAAATTACACTAAAGGCAATTCACAAAATTGGCAAAACATTTGTAACATGAAATGGAAGTATATATTCTGTTTCCAAAACTGCTGATCCTAACGAACAAGGCTTAATAGGTACAGCAAAAATTAACACTAAGAAAGATAAACTCTTTTTAACAGGATAAAGCTTGGTTGGGATTTGATCTAGCGAAGACACTGAACACAATTTCGTGAATGGGATATTTAACAAAATGATGCGCACAGAGCTCAAGAACGGATATAAGAAAATCATATCGTTCCTAAAAAAAGAACTGATCAGAACATGTAACTTTAACGAGTAATCAAACGAGAATCAACGCATTGAACTTATAAACAAATATGATTTATATATGGATCTATCACCATGAATGACCAATGTTTAGCATTTATAAACCAATATGATTGATATATGGATCTCATCACCATGGATGATCAATGTATAGAATTTATACACAAATATGAACAATGTATGGTTCGTCAAAAAGTAAGATGTATGTATAATTGATTTTCACTCATATAGCGATTTTGAATAATATTTTCATCCATATAGTGATACTGAATAATATTGATTCAAAAATGGAACATATATGTATCTTGTGGCGTCTAGTCGCTGATCACGGTGTATTTCCGGTTCCACAACTCTCTTGGAATGGTCAAGGAGCAATTACGCATGGCCCGCCTCTCCCAGTATGCCGAAGGATCCCTCAACAGCCTCCTTATTCCATGAAGCCCCGTTGGTCCTGAAGATTTGGTTCCTCACTGCGAGTAAACCAATACCGTCCTCTGAGCCAACGTCATCATCGACCACAGCATCCGGGTTACACTAAACCCAACAGAGTTTTACGACTCCCATGAAAGAGCTCAAAAATACAATAACTGAGACGTGTAATACATGAGACGCGGCTAAGAACGAATAAAAGAATATACATTACGCATGCTCGCACATGAATTGACTTCGTAATGCATTAAATTATTTCACAAGAACGACTGTACGAGATTATTATTATAATAACCACGTTCATACATGAATTTGTCTCCAACAAGAATAATCGTACTGGATAATAAGAACTCGAACATTACTCATCATTTAATGCATGCAAATATAATTGAATTCAACGCGTCTGTTCAGCTAGACAAAATGACTAACTTGAAACAGACTACATTCTGTCCAATAACATAGCGTTACATGACATAGGTCTGACTTTCTAGAAAATTTAGAATAAATTCCCAAACATTAAATATATGAAACAATTCTATCACATAAAACGGATGGCAAGAAAGAATATAATTTTAAATTTCACATACAGCTGAAGATTGCTTCTGTAAAATGGACAGCTTCCTGACAAACCTCGTTGTATTGTGATAATACAGTGAGAATTTACTCTATAAGTACCCTGGTTATGGTCAAATCTGCGGCTAGAGAACTTGAGGTAATCGAGTTTCTCACTGCAGGCACTTTGCGCGTGCATCAGTAGGTGAACCGAACTCAGCATTTTGAAATAACCACGGTTAAAAACAACAAGCACCCTCGGCTAACGCTGCACGTGGCAACGAAACCCAAGTACATTTTGTTCATATATAATGCATCCGTGACACTCTTTAGCATTATGGGTACAGACAACTAATACAATTCTCACAGACTGTAATGTTAATGTTTGGCCAAATGTATTTACTTTAGTAGTAAGAATGGTAAAACATGATTTACATCCTATAAACGATCTATCCAAGAGGAAATTTTTTAAATAACGAAAATGATATTCTGCGCGCCTCGCTTTTGAGAAATATTCATTGTATGTGTTCATTATGAAAGTTTGGCCCATTCAGATCTCCCCATTTCACATCCTGTAGTACCTGTGCAGCTACAGTAATAAAACAAAATAGTTTGAGCTTCAAGCCTACTATTGCGTACAATTTAGCCAAACATAGGCTTCTTTCGAGTTCACAATTCAAACCCCCCATTCTATGGAACGTTCTAGAAATCTAGAACAGAGATAACCCAGAACCAGCATGACTACCATATAAACGGCTCGTGTGGGATACTCTTCCTCTTTGACTCGGACCTAGACTACGCTTGATCCATTAAAGTGGGGTGGGAGGAGGGAATCTTGCAATAGTGACAGGTAAGCATTACGTCATCCAAATTAGTCCCCCCCCCCTTTTTTTTTAAAGTACATTTTAATAGCAGTAATGCATCATCTATCATACTGCTCTGCTGAAAACTTTGCGAGTTCGGAGGGAGGCTGATGGCCTAAAAAATACTGGTAATACATTAATATACTCTACTTACGGTAGGGGTGTTTACTAATGTAAGTTGGCATGCCCTAACTATTGGGCCCTAGGAAAAAATGCCCTCGCTCTGGTGCACCAAAGACCGAAGGTAAAAGGAAGAGAAAGTGGTGTGCGACCGCCAAAATGCGACTTTCATAACATCCTCCAATGACGAATGATTAAAATAAGCCCATGAAGTAGCAATAGCTCTGACTTCATGGACTTAAACCTTATGAACGAAAGGTCCCTCTCAGTGAGGGACTGATGGACTCTCTTGATAGTGAGAACAATCCACCTGGAAATGGTGTATGCCGAGATATCAGCGGAGCCCTTAATAGGTGGAAAGAGAGGCTTCCTACCATTTCTTTTCCCTTTTGATGAGGCCAAACAGAAACGTAATGCTCTAAATGGGAAGAGAAGTGTATCTTGATTATCCTCTGCACGGATACGACTTAAACTGGGGATCTCTATCGGAAGTGGGGCTACCGAAGGAAGCTGGTTTTTCGCCAAAATACCCGGTTGACAAAGGAGGGAAACAGACACATAAATCCCATTGAACCGTAAACAACCTCTATCTATAGACAAGAAATGAAGCTCGCTCCTTCTTCTCGCAGACGCTAAGGAGAGCAGGAAAACAGTTTTAAGAGTAAGGTTCTCTAATGAAGCTTCACTCAACGGTTCATAAGGGAATTTTGACAAAGCCGACAGAACGCACGAGAGATTCCATTTAGGCATTAGTGAGCGAGATACCAGTCTCTGCAGCTCAGAATACTTGATAATATCGGAAAGATCGGGGTCCGAACCAATGGCCGGACCTGTGGAGAATTTCAGCGTGTTGGACAGGGTTGCCCTAAAGCCCTTAATAGTAGCAACGGAACATTCTCTACCTTCGAACAAGAAGAAAAGAAAGTCTGCCACTGCGCTCAGAGAGGATCAGCTATGATTAATGCGTTTCCTACTGCACCAATCGCAAAAGATTCTCCACTTTGCATCGTAGACCTTGGACGTAGACCGTCTCCTGGCCTGGATGATGAGGTTGGCAATCTTGCTCGAAAACTTGTCCAAGCTGATAGATCACTTGAGATGAGCCAAGCGTGCAGGCAGACGATCCCGCCTTAGACTGAAGGCGTCCAGTGCCCAGGCCCTCTGATTTCAGACTATGGAGGCATGAAAGGTGAGCATTTTGTTCAGTCTCGTCGCGAAAAAGTCCACCAAGGGTCTTCCCACAGCCTGAACAGGGACTCTTCTACGGATTAGTGCAGAGACCATTCCGTGAGGACTACTTTGCCTCTCCTGGACAGACTCTTTGCCAGAATATTTTTCTTGTCCGGAATATGTCGAACACTGAGGGTAATCCCCTCCAAGGCTGCACAGCAAAGGAGGTTCCAAACCGCCACTTAAAGAGAAGGCGCATATGTACATCCTTGTCGTCTGAGGTACGCTACTACCGAAGTGTTGTAGGAGAAGACCATCACACAAGGACTCCTAATTTGGTTGACACATCCCTGTTCGGCTAACAATACCGCCCTCATTTCCAGATTGTTTATGTGAAGGGTTGCTTCTCTGCGGGACCAGGAACCTTGAAGAACTATGCCTTCTGGCTCCAAGTGAGTGTCCCAACCCGAATCTGACGCGTCCGTGTGCAGATAGGTGTGGGGTTCAGGGGCGTGCATTGGGATAAACCAGAAACCGGTCTCGATTGGCCCACCAACTCGAATAGTGAAAAAATTCTGACCACAGAGGAATCCGAGCCAACTGGTGATCCTTGTGCGGTTTTCAGTTCGCCAGAAGAAAGAGGGCGCATGTACAATCTTCCTCTCTTCCTAAGGGAACCAGGTAGCCCGCGGAGTTCAAGGTCCCCAGGGGGGATAGACATAGGTGAGCCGACAACGAGATCTTGGCCCGAAGCGTTGCCAAAAGAGCCAAGGTTGGTGAGGAAATTCAACCAGACTTAAACGAAATCCTAAGAAGGGATTAGCTCCTATTTCTTTATGGTCTGAATGAGTCCTAGCCAGGTCACTGTGGACCAGCAGCGGGACAGATCTTCCAAGAGTGGAAGGCTAGGCCGAACGGCAGAGCTCGAAATTGGAAAACCTCCAGGTCCAGACAAAACTGGAGGTATTCCCTTTAAGGAGGACAATTTGGGATGTGAAATTACACATCCTGAAGGCTGATGGAGACTGCCCAGTCACCGGTCCTTATGGCGTATAATCTCCATCGTGAATGGTTCCTCGCGAAGAAACGTGTTTAGGGTGGGAAGATCGATAATAAACCGAAACTTTCTGCCATTTTTTGGAGACCAGGAAAATCCAGAAGAAAGCCGAGACTGGTCGTTTGCCACCCTCTCCACTGTGCCTTTCCGCAGAAGGGTGTGCACCTCTTCCTTTAATTGTGCCAGTTTTGACAGAGGAAAAAGGATGGAGGTCCTTGCAAGAGGAGGATGTTCCTGGAAACGAAGCCGGTATCCTTCCCTTAGTATATAAATCACCGACGTATTTTCCATTATGCCCGACAAAACCTCTGAAAGAGGGCTAGCCAAGTGCCTACAGGGATTCAGGGAAGTTGGTTGGTTGTTATGGGTTTAACGCCTTTTTCAGCACATGATAGGCTATACATGGCGGCCAGTATATTTGGTGGAGGAAGAACCCGAGAAAACCCTAGGAAGAACCACCAACCCACCAGAAACTACTGGCAAGCTTTCTCACATACCCACGTTGGCCGAGCCCGAGACTCGAACCCACGCGGACAGAGGTGATATGTCAGTGATCTGTAAAGGCGAGCGCCTTAGACCACTCAGCCACCCGGGGCCCTGATTCAGGGAAGAGGGATGCACGTCAGAATATGGTTCGAGTCCCTAGGTCCTCTATCTCCCACCCCCGTTCCCTTGGGAAAGGGTGAGGAGTCCACAGGCTTCCTTTCTTGACCCTTCCGGCCTCCTCGTCTAGCTAAAGATGGGCGAAATGGAGGCTAGAATTGATGTTGCTTCATGGACCGTTGAGGCTGCATCCTTTTAAAGAACTTTGAGTTTCGGTTTCGATGGGCCAGGAGCGGCTGCGAGGGACCGGTGCTTTTGGTCCCTCAGGTCCTGAGATTCTACGGAGGGAATGAGACCTCCAAAGAGTCTCTGCTTCCAACGAAGCAGCCCTAAGAAGGTTCTTACTCTGATCCAGTAAGACTTTTGACATGTCCAGAGCAACGTCCCTGTGGAGGTGGATCAGCTCCGTCGATAGCGTATTGGACATTGACAAAGCATGGCTCTATGTTTTGGCAACCTCCTCCAGATCGGCATGCAAGACTATGCTTACCAGCGTACGAGCTTTAAGCTGCAGCCCCTCCAACATCCTGACTGAAAGGTGAGTCCATGTCCCTATCGAAATCCCTACTTGCGATGACCTAGTGTCCAAGGTCTGGGGAGGGGGAGGGGGCTTAAGGGGCCAAGCAGGAGACTGAACCCAGTAGCTTGATGCTGAAACCAGTGGTCTCAGCGTAGAGAGGGGAACAGACCACCCCGTTATGTTTCCTGGCAAAAACATTTGGGAAAGCTCTTTTACCATGGTTGAATGAAGAGTAAAAGGAGCTCAGGTCGTGATGCAGACCCCGAGAATATCTCCAAACTGGAGAGGATTATCTTGTCCTTCACACCCGAAGGCTTGGAACACTAATCTGGGGAGAGTTTACACTTTATCAAAAGACCATATATCTTCCTCCTCCTCCGCCTGAACCTTCAGATGGGAGGAGGATAGGGACCCTAAGGGAGAAGCAAGCATCTTGGACAGTTCCTTGGCCAACTCGTTTGAGTAAACCTAAAATGAAAGGATGTCATCGCCCTGCTCCTGCTTCCAAGGGGAGACGGGACTTCCTTACACAGTGTCTCTCTTATGAGAGGAAGACTGGGGAGTAGGGGTAACCGCATCCCGCAACTCCTCACCTGGAGTGGTGGGACTGCCCCTAGTAGCAGGCTTTTTAGGAGGACAGGTCCACCCTTACTCACTGACGTTTCAAGGAGATAGGAAAGCTTCTCATCCCTCCTCGATCATCTGGTGGGAGAGGACGGGCCATCCTTCTTTTTGTTTGGCTTCACATGAGCAGAAGATGCATGTCCGTGACCTACCACATATGAAAGGGAACATAGGAAAAGGGGGAATGCTGATCTAATTCCCTTCCCTAGTCAGACAAGTATACGTTGACTCATATCCCCACCAGAATTGACCAGTAGAATGTAGATGGGGGGATGAGCCTCCATCAGATGATCCAGAGCAATATCACTGATGGACTAGCCTCTATCAGGTGATCCCGAGCGATATCACTACTTTCCCTTTTCAGGGATGTGCGATCTGGTCTCTGGTGCCTTCACCGGGCTGCTGACCCTAAAAGAATGCTTCAACTCTTCTGGGGCATTATGTCTCTCTACTCCAGGAGAGACAGATCCCTTACACTCCTGAAATTGAGGAGTGTCTACCCTGATAGATTTCTGCGACTCTTTGGAGCTTTATGTACATCCCATGACTTTGCAAGAGATAGGTCCCATACCCTCCTGGGATCGAGGTATAATTTGTCCATATTCCTGGGACCACTAAGTTATATTTCGAGTCCCATAGGACTCAGAACAAAACTGTCCTATTGGAGCAAAACTCTTCAATAGGGAAGAGGAAGTTCCCATACACTCCTGGGATCGAGGAGATAAGGATCCCATACTTTCTTGGGATCAAGGAGTATAGGAGGAAGGGCATTTTGTCCTCCCTTTATAAGTGCATGGACTCTTGGCCAGGTCCCAAACATCACTGGGCCATAGACAACAGAACGGGCAACCATCCCTTTGTAAAAAGATAAATATGTGGGGTGAGAATAACACAGGGCCTTCTTGTGCCCACATTTCCTCACATTTTGCAACATTCCCAAAAAGAAAAGTATGTACTGCCGAAGCTAGTTCTCTCTGAAAGAAAAAATATTATGCAAATATTTGATTTTGAAGCAGTGCAATAAAATTATTTCATGCAACAATCAAAATTGTCCTGCTTAAGCAAATACTTATTCGAAGCAGTACAATAAAATTATTTGAAGCAATAATTTGATTAGTATTGCTTAAGAACATACTTACTCAAAAATGTGCTGGCAAAGTAGTGCAATAAAATCATTTCAGTGCAGTAATTGAACATACAGCCAAAGCAGTACTTATTAATCAATTTCCACAAATGATGAACAAAACAATTAAGGACACTGCCTAAGGAAATACTAATAATTATTAGTTTCCAAAATTGATGAACAAGAGGGAATCACGATTCCAGAACCACAAATGGGTTGTAATATTTGCCCTAGGCAAAAATGTAATAGAGTATTGCCAAAGCAATTACTCTATTTAATTTTGAAACTACCACACAAGAGGAATTACTTACCCTAAAACCGGGTAAGGGAATGGGGAAAAATAGAGAAGAGCACCACTAGATGAACATGATGTAATAAAGTCCCCTAAATTATCAAGAGTGCTATAATCACAATCAAATAATGTAAGTACTGAGGGGATAATCTCTCACTTAAAACTGAATACTTAAATAATTTGCCAAAAAACGTATTTAAACATGTTACTGAAGGCAATTTTCTGAGCGCAAATTGAGCATGTCTTAGTGTTGCAAGCATCCAAGGAAAAGAAGAGTATCCTGCATGAGCCAGTGACATGGTAGTCAGACTAGTTCTCCATTCTCTCTATTCTAGATTTCTAGAACATTCCATATAATCGGTGGAAGGTTGGAATTAGCTTTGATGAGGGGACTTAGCATCCCAAAATGTATGAATATATTTATGTATGTATATACTCGTGAGCTAAATGAAAAAACTTGTGTAATATGACACAATGATCTTCTTTTGTTGTAAGGGTGTAATATTGATAAAGAGACATACAATCACCAAGTTTCCTAATTCTATTATGAACAGTGCTCAAGCAATGAACTTTAACACACAATTTAATTAAAGGCATTGATGTGTCAAATATAGATCTAAAAATACATTTGAGAGGTATGCTCTGAATAATTGTAATTATTCTAGGTAACATAAAATACACATAGTATTTAGTATATATGGTCCTTAAAGCTGTCTAGGGTATGAAAGGACATTTAATTTTTTCTCTGGCGTGGCAGTGAATAGACCTTTGAACAGGCATCTGATTTATAAACTATGTGCCTGATTGTTTTGACAAACAAGCCTGGTTTCAAAAGTATGTCTTAAAAACCTATGTTCTGAGCAAAACGAAAAAACATAACCAGGGTCAGCTGAGGTGAAATACTGGTCACAGTGACCTTCTCTTGTAATAAGAGTGTATTACTAACTAGATATGTGTTTATGGAACACAGATACCCCACCACAGTCCCTCAAATAACCTGAATTTAAAACGTAACCAAAGTATGATGGATGGACATACAGATGTATTGATATGCAGAAAAGGGCAACACAATATGCCCCAACCAGTGTCATGGTGGGGCATGAAGAAATATGCATTCATCACCAAGTTTCATAACACAAGTATGAACACAGTCTAAGAAATGAACTTTAAAACAACATTTAATAAAGTCAGTGAAGTGTGAAATGTAGGTCATAGTGACTTACTTTCTATATTTCTACCTACTTTGTTATTTATGAAACAAGCACTGAACAATCCTTTATCATTCATAAACAAATCAGACACAGTAAACAACACAAATCATGAACGAGCATATGAGATTTAATTAAATTCATAATGCAAACTGTATAGAATGACATGATTAGGTTTTGCAAAAGAAAACTGTATTCACAGACTCACAATATGTTACCTGCTTGATGTGAATATTTGGGCTTCCTTCATTTATATAGAAGGCATATAGCCCTACCTGAAAAATATTTCTTGATAAAATCGTACAATTATTTTCATCAATTTTTTCAGTGTACACTATATTTTATATGAGATGGAATCCATCTTTTACTACACACTTGCTTGAATAACACATTTTACACAGATTATTTGCTGGTTTGAAAGTTTCAAAAGTCTTGACGGATGGCAGTCCTAATAAAAAAGGATGATTTATAAAAAATTTGATTCTGCCAATAAGCGGACTAAGTTGTCATGTCTTTTGTTGATGTTCAACATTAGCTATGTCCTTATTACAGTATATCTAGTCTCCAATTTGGTCCACTAGTCCACTTCCATCAATTCCATTGAAGAAGAAAAAGTTGCGGTGTGGTGGATCTTTCTGAGACACTGCCTGCAAAGGAACAAATTGGTATAAATGAGAAATAACAATACCAAAGCCTGCATGTTAAAGGGCAAGTAAGCACATCGCAGAATGAATGGTCTTATGTTCATATTGAGTCAATCAAGTATCAAGAAAATTCTTCAAGAGATATAGGAAATATAAGCAAATGAAATAGCTTCAACCAAAACCTGGATGCACATTTTCTATGACTTTAACCTTGACCCAAAATCAAAGCAGTAAACAAGCATGTCATAGAATGAATTGTCTTAGCTTTATAATGATTCACCTTAAGTATAAAGAAAATACAGTAAGAGGTTAAGGAAATATAAGCAAAGGAAAACACTTTAACCAAAACCTTAACACACTTTATCTATGACTGTGACTTTGACTGTGAGGTCAAAGGAGTGAGCAAGCATGTCATAGAATGAATTGTCTTAGTTTAATAATGATTCATGCCAAGAATGATGAGAAACTATCAAGGGGTTTTGTAAACACAGTGAAACTCCTCAAAACCGAAACCTCAGTATACCAGAATCCCCTCAAAACCAAATTTTATTTTTGTCCCGAATTTTTCATCTTTAATATCATCATTTTTTTCCCCAGTAAACCTAAACCCCTCAACTCTGAATACCGAAACAAATTTGGATCCCAAATTTTAATTTTACACTTAAGAAACCCCCATAAAACCGGAATTCAATTCAAAGTTGGAGTTATATTTTAGCTGCTGAATTCCTAACACATGCTGAAACAGGTTAATTATAGTTAGCAAGTACTATAGTGGGCTGATCTGTGAGAAAAAGACCCCGAAAATGTCCCAAGGGCACAGGACAGTATAACAACACTTGACAGGCAAACCGACACAGATTAGGTCTGACAATAGGCTAATCTGAAGTCTTTGCACCATAAAAAAGCACCAGCTTTTGAGGTGAAGTATTAATAATTAAATGCTTGTAGGTAAGCCATTTAAGAAAGACTATGTTTATCTGCTTATTATCTAATTGTAATTGGTGCTATTCATTTGTATACATGATCAATAGAACAATAGAACATTGTTTGCTTGTTTTTTTAATTAAATATCAGGGTTTTATTAACCATGCATGTGGCCTCACTTTTCATGCTTTGCAGATGGAGACCGACAAAGCAGTATTCTAAAAGTCAGATTCACTCACTGACATAGCCTGAAGTTTTAGATCTTATACAGAGATTAAAACTTCATGATTGCTAACAGTGAGCGTTATTTGGCTACGGCAAAAGAAATGGAGTCATTAACACAAGTCACATTAGTTACAGAAATATGTAAGAAAAAACAGGCAACACTCCACTCTTTCTTTAAGCCAGGCTCTTGAAATGTGAACATTATGAATTATATGGAGTATTTAAACATTGGACTTATAGTAAAGTTATAAAAGTATCTCATTCCTCGGATGTTTCTTGTGACGAGGACTGTATTTCTATGTGGAACAACGGTATTTATTTATGTGACAGGATGTGATTTTCAGAAGGAACGCATATTGTTGAGCTAATTCTTCTTTAAATACTTGTATTTTTTTTTAAATATTAAAAAGTATAACAGCTTTCCTTATTTTATGCTCACTTACACACACAGACACTGATACTCTCATAATCACATTCTCTCTATATCTCTCCACATGAGCGCTTAGAAAAATATTATTTTTCCAAATCTGCAAAAACATCAGTAATCAAAAACTTCTAAAAACAGAAATTTTGTGTGTGTGTGTGGTGGTGGTGGGGGGGGGGGGGCTTTTGGTTTTCAGTGGTTTCACTGCATATGCAAATGAAAAACTTTAACCAAAACCATAACAAACTGCTGATGCCACTGCCACCAAAAGAAAATTGACTATGTCTCACTTCCCTATAACATGGACTCAACAAAAAGAGGCCCATCTGGGCCTCATATCGTTCACCAGCTAGGTGACATATGTCAGCTTCTGAAGGCAAATTCACACATGTATTGAAACTATGGAGGAGAAAAAAAAATGTTGGAGCATATAGTTGCTACATTGTCTATTAATGCTGGTGTGCTTTATCTTCTTTTGTAGACCAAATGTATATGATCATTTTCTTTGTATAAAAAGGACAAAGTCATTTATACACCCTACATTGTCCCATGGATCTCTCCCAGCCCCTGGGTACCCAACTCTAATTAATAACTTATAAACAGTTCATACTCCCCACCCTTAAAGTACATACACTTATTTGGCATTACACAGGGAGTTAATCTGTGCAGCAATCATGGATTCCTGGGTCTGTCATTACCCTAATTGGGCACTGCCCCTGGAGTAATAACTTGAAAATCATTGAGACCTGTACATGTTATACAACCAGCATTATCCACTGGATTTCTCCAAGCTCCTGGGGACTTGTCTCTAATTCATAACTTAGAAACTATTCATGTGGTGTTTTTCAAAAGTGGTTAAAAAAATTTCAATCTGTAGTAACGGCAGTCATATTTGATGGCAAATTGACATCAACTTTATAACTTAAAAGCCCTTCATGCAAGAAGTTTTCTGCAAAATTTGGTCAAATTCTGTTGAGTAGTTTTTGAAAAGATGTCATTTAAAGGATTTTCCATTTGAAAAGAAGTCGTTCAAAGCTTTTTCTATTATTAGTAATGGTGACCATAACTGATTGAGAATCAGCACCATTGGAACAAATTTGAAAGAGCTTCATGCTAGGATTATTCTTTCATATTTGGTCAAATTATGTTGAGTGGTTTTTGAGAAGTTGTAAATAGCTTTTGTGAATGGACAATGCTCAACTGATGGTGGACCATACCATAAGCTCACTTGGCCTTATGGACAGGTGAGTTAAAAACTAGAAATCTTTTAATGGAACATGAATATACCACCAAAGTGACATGGAAACCTAAATGAAAAACTTAACTGAATGTATGCCATGACTAACAAGAGTAACAATAGATGTCCTTACAACATTCATAGTGGATCATCAATTTTTTTATTATTTTATGGTGATCGGAAAAACATCTTTTGACATCATATCTGAAGCATTCTTAATGGCTCCGACCACTGCCTTATATAGGTAGTCTGTGAGGTGCTGGAAACTTAAGAATCTGGTCTACAGATGATAAAACTCTGAGCATGAGTCAATTGAGTTTCCACTGTCATCCAATCAGAAATAAGCTTTTAAAAGTAAATAGCTTCTTTATTGTAATATATGGTGAGTATTACATTTTGCATGAGCAGACATTCTTCCAGTTATGTAGAGTAATAGATCACTTCAGCTTAGCTAGTACAAAGAATTCATCTATATAATATATACATGCAGTAATATACAACTGTCAATATGTGTTATATATGTACATTTACCAATAACTTGCATGCTATTAATATGACTAATATTTTGTCATTGAACACTACAGGCTTCCCCACTTTATTCGATACTTGGGGGACAACAGCTGCAAAGCATCTGTTCTCTTTGGGCATTCACTTCATTCCATTATGTTTCATTCACCCAAGAATCTCTAAATTGTGTGTTCAAACTAAACCCACTGAGTGAAGTCTGCAGTTACTGCCGTCATCACTAAAATTTGTTGGCCAACCTAGTTTTCGATGGGTTCCTTCAGCTACCACTCTCGAAACTTTACTCATGGGTTATCCATAACATTCTGTCAGGGAGTTCACAGCCCTACTGTGACCTTTGTACAGCCCTCATATACCCATTCAGTTACTGCTACATAACTGACTGACAAAATGAACTGAAATTCATCAGTAGCAGCACTCAGTCCCCCTAGGCCAAATATACATCGTGATCATCAACTGGACACCACAAGATACATACATTCCATTTTTGTATTAATATAATTCAATATCACTAAATGAGCGTAAATCATATTTTTCAATATCGCTATATGTGTAAATCAATAATTCAATATTGCTAGATGAGCAAAATCCATAATACATACACCCTACTTGGTGATGAAACATATGAAACATACATTGTTCATATTTGTGTGTAAATCCTATGCTTTGAACACCCTTGGTGATAGAATCATACATTCTTCATATTTGTGTATAAATTCTATTCATTGATCATTCATGGTGATATATCCATATATCAATCATATTTGTTTATAAATTCTATTCATTGATCATTCATGGTGATATATCCATATATCAATCATATTTGTGTATAAATTCTATTCATTGATCATTCATGGTGATATATCCATATATCAATCATATTTGTGTATAAATTCTATTCATTGATCATTCATGGTGATATATCCATATATCAATCATATTTGTGTATAAATTCTATTCATTGATCATTCATGGTGATATATCCATATATCAATCATATTTGTTTATAAATTCCACACTATGATTCTTGCTTGATTATTCATTGAAGTTACATGTTCTGATTAGTTCCATTTAGGAACAATATCATTTCCTTATATCAGTTATTGAACTCGGTGCACATCATTCTGTTAAATCCATTGTTGGACTTTATGCGCACGAGTATGGTGTCAGATTCATTCATCATTCAATTTCATTATAAATAAACATCACATTCACAAAATTGATTTCAGTGTCTTCGCTAAATCCAATCCCAACCCGGCTTCATCCTGTTACAATAGGGTTTCAGGCTAGCACTGACCAATTGGAAAAGGTTGCTTTCACTGACTAAAAAATAATCCAGAATTATACCGAACAATGTACTTTAACAAACATTCAATACATTACGCGACGACAACTGTAAACATGTGGAAGTATCTGCAAGATGCACAGCTGCCACCGAAATGGCGGAAATTAGATGATGACAAATATGATCAAGAGAAGAGATTAAGAAAGTACAAGAAATGCTATGCAAATGAACACAAATGGCTTAAGTACAACCCAGGAAAGGCTGTGATGTTGTGCACTTTCTGCACTGGGTATTCAGAGAAATACGAAAGTGCGCTGGGTACTTCATTCGTTGATGGGTGTAAAAACTTTCATAAATTGTCCCTCGAATCACACAATGCTTGCTCCCTACACATAATGGCAGAGGGAAATATGAAATCAAAAGAGAAAGTTGGTTCCTCAGAAGCAGTGCAAATGGTGGCATGTTTAAACAAGAGCGTCTTGAACATGAACTTCAACTTTTTGTGAGTCTTGTTGGCGAAATACATTTACTATTGTTTTGAGTTGATGCTAATTAATAATAAATGTTGAATCAGAATTGAACTGGCTTCTGTTTGATTTAGCAGGATCAGTGAAATTTAGGCAGGATCAGTAAACAATATTCTAATTTCGAGCCCTGGTATATTACAGATGTAACAAATGGCTGAAAAATCAAATGTCACTCAAGCATGAAAATCAAATGCAGTGATAAATGAAGTTTTATAAGGCTGAGTTACTCTCCTTGAGATGCATCCACATACCTTTTTTCATTAATAATGGTGAAAGAGTCACATATTTTGAAGGTGTAATAGATGGATACCCATAAATATTAAAGTCACTCAAGCATGAAAATAATGCCAGTGATCTACTTTTTATATGGTTCAGCTACTCACTTTGAGATGTGTGGATAATGTCCATGATATTATGGGTGTAGTAAATAAACAGCTAAAAATAAAAGTCACTTAAGCTCGAAAATTAAAACACAGTGACCTAGTTTTTATATGATCTAGTTCCTCTGCTTCAGAAGCATCTACATACCAATTTTTGATGAGTGTAGGTGCAATAGGGTCCAAGATATTGAATGTGTCACTAACAAATGAAAATACATGATGTTGCTCAAGCATGAAAATTAAGTCACCATGATCTACCGATGAGATATTCTCCATAAGATGCATCCACAAAAATATTTGTATGCATGTACATTAAATAGGTCAAAGATACTGAGGGTATAACAAACAACTGAAAATACAGCAGTCATCCAAGTGTGAAAATTAGATTACAGTGTCCAAGTTTGGGTATGGCTGAGTATCTTTTCAGACACTTCCAAATACCAACTTTCATGAGTGCTGGCGAAACAGGCTTAAAGATATTGAGGATGTATGGAATGAATAAATGGAGGAATGTACAAAATTAATATAAAAATACAGCAATGAAGAAGCAGGTAAAACACTATATCCCCTCCTACCTCTGTTGTTGTTGTTGTGGGCAAAACACCATATTTTAGCACATGATAGGCTATACATGGTGGTCAGTATATCTGGTGGAGAAGAACCCGGGAAGAAGAATACAGAAATTTAAAATATTACAGATATGATATAAAACTGTGTAAAGTTAACACTGCTAATGCATGAAATGTACATGGGTACTCAATTTGAAAGATATCGAGGATATTTGCTTGTATCAAGTGAATAACGGATAGATTTCATCGAGTTGGTGAAAATACTTGAGTTTTTCACCCATGAGATGAAATATATCCATTATTCACTTGGAAACAAAAAAATGAATTTTATTTTATGCGCAAACATATTGGCTAGCAATAACTGACTGAAGCAACAGATTTCTTACGAAATCCCACACAATAATGTCAGCTGTTTACCATTTATGTTCTGCTGTGTTTTGCATATATTCGCACAGAAAATATCAATAGTAACAAAATTCTCTTTCCTAATTTCACGGTAAAAAAAACCACATAAACAAAAAGAATTAAAGAAAATTAAAAAAGCACAATTATGGGATTTGAACCTAGTAATCTTGCATGACAGATGGCCTTGCTTACCACTAGACCAAGAAAGTAACAAAATGGCAGATAAAATTTCTTGGTCATAATGTTATCGATGTCTACTGACCGCAGTGAAAAAATATTTCTCTTGGAAAATCCACTAATTCACTGACAGGCATAAAAAAAATAAAATAGTTTTACATATTTCTTGATATTATTCATTCTCATTAGGTTATAACACCACTAGTGTCATTTGCATGGATGTATATATATATAACATGTCATGGTTGGTTAGTTGTTTTTTTACAATCCCTTTGAACACATTATTGGTTATATCATGCCAAGGAAATGGGAACAAAGTACCTTTCCAGAGCCATACCAAGGCAGCTGACATAAGCTGGCAGGTATCAAACCCATAACCCTAACAGTACGAGTCTGATGCTTGTACTAACTGTGCTACCATGTACAAATATTATTTCTTACCAAAAAAATGTTTATGACAACAGCCAACCTTGATAATAAACTAAGAATTATTATTTTTACTGACCAGAATAGACCATGCCTTATCTTTTAACTTTTTTGCTATTGCCTAATTACTCTTACATGCCTAATTACTCTTACATGCCTTTTTGATGGAATTTATTGTCCCCAACATTATTTGACTGCATTAGAAAGAACTTAAGTTGACAAAAGTATAGAGTTCTGGAGAACCAATTTACCTTGATAATCTCCTGACCAAGCACCCCTCCTACAACTGCACAAACTGGACTCAGCTCAGCAAAACAGCTCCTGCAAAACAACACACAGATATAAAGTGTGCGGTGGAATAAATATGTCCTTTGAAAATAGAGGTTTTTAAATTAACTGTGGCGAAAATGTAGAGCATTTCTGCCACATTTCTTCTAAGAATTTCCAGATCTAATGTTAAATATCCAATGTTGATATAATAAACAAAATATTGTCCTAAATGTTTCTTATAAAGATGCTTGTTACACAACAAAATCCACTGTAATGTTTGTGGGACGGATACCTTGCAAAATCATCTGATATATGGTCGGGTTTTAACCCTGTCTTTTCCAGTACTCCTGGCATCAATTCCTCTAGCACTTGCCTGTCTTCTGATAGGGTCTTTACTTCTGGTCTTCGTGAAAATTTCTCCATAAACTGCAATAAAACTTCAGAAGAAAACAGGATTAAATTATGATCATATGAATATTAAAGTTATAAATGAATCACATGAGTGAAAAATGCTTGCTCCCTGATTGTCATTTTTCATTCCATAAATATAGAAACCACACATAGTTTGTTTTGTAAAAACGTTTGCCAAAGCATAATGGAAAAGTGTGATCCTGAGGGTTTAAGGTATATCTGAGTGCTCTAGTAAATATCTGCTCACACCAAACCATCCCTCTGTTGGCTCAAGAATGTAGGATTGGCCCGCACGTCATAAGTGACAATGGAGGCTACCTTTTTTGCCCTGGGATGCATCCAGTGATGATGTTCCAGATGAGGTCTTGCACTCTTTAAAAGAGGGTGGTTTATATAAAAAAAAATTCACTTTGTATTTTATGGATTTTACCCTCTTCTGCCTTTATCTTTGTGTCTTTATTTGATGTCTAAACTTGCACAGTACTATATAGCTAGGATTGTGCTGATGAGCCATGAAACCCTATTCATACATACATACATACATACATACATACATACATACATACATACATACATACATACATACATACATACATATATACATACATACAGACCAAACCATAATATTATAAGCATTATTCTTTCATGATTAATTACTTAGTACAGACATTTTTAATACCAAATAATGTAAAATCAGAAATATTCATAGTGAGATTTCATTGTTATTAACAGTTATTTTGTGGTAATACAATTTTGTGTGGTCAAACATAGTTTACCTTAAAATCCAATCTACAATACTATTTTTCCTGGTGGATATAATTTTGTGGACATTTATCACCCATGAAGAAAATAAAGCAACAATAAATCCTACACAAATAATTCTGATTTTACAGTAAGTACAAAATGGAGTTGTTTAAATGCTAAATAAAAAACTGTACTCAATTAGCACTTTCAATTTCAATATTTAAGTATGGCCAATGTTATAAAATTACACATATTAAATCAACTAAAGAGGGAACTGCAGCAGCTGTAGAGTGCAAGACTTGTAATCCAAGGATCGCAGTTGTGATACCTGCCATGGCCAGCTTGGGTTGGCTGCCTTGGTGTGTCCTTGGAAAGGACACTTAGCTCCCATTTTTTCAGCATGCTATAGCCAATAATGTGTTAAAAGTGCCATTAAAACCAACAACAAAATTAAATCAACTAAAAACAGGCATCATAATATAAAATGGGGGTTAAGGAATGTAGCTTGGTAAGGCTCAGTTATCCTAGATGCAATATAACCCCTTTATCTAAATGATTCAAAAGGCATGAATCCCATGCAGATACTCATTGGCCATTACTCTCAATACATAGATTTTTTAAGACATCATTGCAGGCTAATGTAAGGTAATGTTGAATTCCAAATTTTAGCAATTTACTCCTGAACATTTTATTCCCAGTGGGTCTATTATTTGAATAATAATGCCAGGGACTGCACGTTAAGCCCAGGATAAAATCATTGCTGTAAAACAAGTGACCTTGACCCCAAGGTCAAAGGTTGAGCAAGTACAGATGAACTGTCTTAGCTTCATAATAATTCAACCAAAGTATGAAGAAAATTTCATCAAGGTCTTTACACAATATAACCAAATTAAAAACTTTAACAAACCTTAATGCAAATTTTGTACGACTCAGCTTGACACCATAGTCAAGGGGGTGAGCAAGTGTGTCGCAAAATAGTCAGCTTGATAACAATTCATCCCAAGTATGAAAAATATCCATTAAGAGGTTTAGGACATATATAAAGCAAATGAAAACACTTTAACCAAAACCATAACATGGTCTATGACTATGATATTGATACCCTGGTCAAAGGGGTGAACAAGAATGTTGCAGAATTAACTGTCCTGGCTTCATAATGGTTCATCCCAAGTATGAAAAAAATTCCATCAATGGCTTTTGGGAAGCAAATGATACAACTTTAGCCAAACCATAAAGCAAAACTTCCTATGACTGTGACCTTGACCCCCTAAGGGTCAAGTGACACTGTAGACCCCCTAAGGGTCAAGTGTGCCTGTCACAGAATGAATTGTGTTAGCTTCATAATGATTCATCCCTAGAATGAAGAAAATCTATCAAGGGGTTAAGGAAATATAAACAAAAGAATTTTGTTTTAAACCAAAAACCTTAATGCAAACATTCTATGACTGTGACATAGATTGTAAGTTAAAAAGAGGACCAGCAAGTGTGTTGTAGAATGAGTTGCCTTTGCTTCATAATAATTAATCTCCAATACGATGAGAATCTTTCAAGTGGTTTATAAAATATATGCAAATGAAAACTGTAACCAAAACCATATCACGTTGTTGATGCCACCACTGCTAGAAAAGTGACTGCTATGCATTACTTCCTACTAACATGGGCTCAACAAAACTAGTGGTCACAAGCTCCATTCCCGATCAATTTTATAATATCTGCAATAAAAATATATTATGAATATCTCATGATGTCCTGCATGAACACTGATTTATAAGGGTAATTTTTCCTAGTTTGCCCTGTATTTCAAATTCTGCTCATATCTGTATTCCAAACACATGCTAAATATCAGTTTAAAGGTATGTATTTTGTTATCCCAAAACAAACAATTTTTTCTTAAATACCTTGGATAATGAAGAATGTATTTGGTGTTCTTTTTAACTTTTTAGCCCCTTCTGTGGTTCTCCAATCATACTCGAATGCACTGCTCAACCTTGTGAAAGTTGTTGACTAAAAAGAATGGGATGCAAATAAATGTATACACATCACAATATATTTGTATTTACAATTAACAAATGTGACATATGAATTAACATAACTGAAACAGAAGTATAAAATATTATCAACATAATGAAATCATATCAATCTAAAAGTATATTCATATGAATTCAAAATATTGATTTTATGTTCAAATTATGCTTTTATAAACTTAAAACATCTTTTGAATCACTTTTGGTGACAAAAAATAATTTTCAGCTATTATAGGGATTCCATGAATTTTTCGTGTTTGGAAGTCTTGGACTTCTTTGGTTATAAATTTTGAAGCCCTATACCTCAAATCTGCAAGTGCCATCATTGAACTTACATGAAAATATAAATTTATTAACATTTAAGTTTTTAGTCATCCTGTATGATATATATATATCATTACCACAACATAAAAGAAGAATAAAAAAAACGTTATGTTTTTAAAATGTATTTTAACAATATTTGGAAAGCTTTTAAAAAATCTAATCCTTAAGAGAACACCAAACCAAAATTTGTACTGTATACTAGCATTTAAAATGTGCACCCTTTTTCCTGTAATTAAGGTCTACTTAGAACAGCATTTCACTGATAAACATTGTTTGAATATAAATGGAGATAATATATTTTAATGAAGCTTTAT
The DNA here is from genome assembly GCA_029931535.1 of Margaritifera margaritifera. Taxonomy (NCBI): domain Eukaryota; kingdom Metazoa; phylum Mollusca; class Bivalvia; order Unionida; family Margaritiferidae; genus Margaritifera; species Margaritifera margaritifera. Next base: position 3,588,392 of record JAQPZY010001573.1, read on the forward strand.
GAGCTCAACAATTTATAAATCGACCAATTCAAGAACATAAACAAGACACCTAATATTGACCATACCTTCAATAATCTTGTCACATACATCATTAATTGGTATGAATATTTTTGCTAGTTTCAGGTCAATTTAGTCATCATAAGTCTTTGTAATTTTATAACTTACTCCCCATTACCAATACAGCTTTGTACAGTTGAGCGCTACTTCCTGCATAAAAGTGATGAGGTTGCCTTACATGGTATTTACAATATTCAACAGCCAGAGTAGTAACAGTCTCGGCCATACTTAAAGTGACTAGTGTATGTACTCTTTGAAGTGTGCCACCACGTAAGGTTGTGAAATATATATCTTACTCTGAGTGCTTAGATTCAGTACAGATGTATTTTTAGTAAGACCCTTTTCAATGCTAGTAGCAGTAGATAGGCTGGCTGGGAATAAACATAACTTGATGCAATTTGCTAAGATATGCTCAAATCAATGACTAACAGAGTCTGTTATTTTCTTACCAGTGTCCACACAAGATTAACATGGCAATAGTTACCAGGCAGGAAATAACACATTAAGTTGGCATTATTTTTTGTATTGGGTATTGTAAATCAATTTAAAGGCACAATTAACTGGCCCAATTGTCAGAGATAAGTTGCATTTCGGAACAGTTGGGATGACAGGGATTTATTATTTGGGCCTATGCGTACAAGAATGGGAAGTCCCTAAGTCACCTTGAGGTAGAATTATGGATGTTCTGGAAAAGCAAAGCATATAATATACCAAGACATCTGTTAATAGAAACCCTGTATTAGTTTATGTTGTTGTTTTCTTTAATAATGAAGGGAGTGCTCATTTGTTTCTCCTGTGCTTTGTATAAATTAGAGGTTTCAGTTCCGTATTTATCTCCACTGGAGAAAGGTGTCCACTATTAGTTGTGTCAACCTTCCACACATATAACATTGTTAATGACTGAGATAGTAACTTATAACATACTCAATGGCTGCATCACAAGAAATACACTGAAATCATTAAAGATTCTTACAATTCAGCCTTTCAAGAGTTTTCTGGGAAATTTATTAACACACTGACAAATAACCATTACCTACCTTATACAAGGGTTGCATAGAATATATCTGCCAAAGAAAATTTCTGATTTATTACTGATTTGATAATTTAGCAGACAAAGAATAGGAACATACAAGATGTCACCATGATTGTTATTTCTGCTTTGTCATTGTCAGCTGACTGGTTCTTCTTCCTTCTGTTACACTGGTCTCTGCAGCAAAGGTCAGGAACCAAGTGATTAAAGCTAGTAACCAGTCAACTTACAGAAATAACAATGGTGCTATCGCATGTGCTGGATGTCTGTGTTCTAAAACAAATCAGTAATAAATCATACATTTTTCTTGGCAAATAAATTCAACATAACTTTTATTTATGGTAGGTAGTGGTTATATTTTAATTGGTAGAAACATTTTCTGTAGAACATTGGAAAGGCTAAATCAGAGTCCAATGATCAGAATGTTTTATTTTTTTTCTCCATCTTTTCTATCAATTTAATGTTCATATTTTCTTCTAAAATATGGGCTCTAAAACTTTTTCCAAAGTCAAAATAAGGAAAACTGAGTACACATGTATTTTATACATCCACTTCACATGCTCTTCATGAAACTGGATGGGAATTACAGAGTAATTACATCCTTACAATTCACAATTCCTTTATAGGCTAAAAAATAAATTATGCTGAGAAAATTATGGCAACAATGAATCAATGAAATCTATACAAAAATCAGAAGCAGAAAGTCATTTTCTGTTTAATACAGGTTTTCATCAATGCAATTTTACATCTTGACATTGAATATAATGACTAACACACAAACATATCTGCAGACACCAACATGCACACACACATATCCAAATATTTCAAGTCTCAACCGTAAGGAGTCGCAGTGGAGAACAGATGGATAATTGAGCCTTAGAGAAAGCCATGGATGAAAAGGGTGGGCTAAACTTAAGTTGGGACAGGTAACAATTATAAGTCTATTTGAAATAACTGTTTGCTAAGGAAAAATTATTGTGGATGATAGTTAATAAAGTGTTCATTGTTACATATGATCCAATGACCTTTTAACTGCTCACCCTAGGTAATTAAAGATTATTCAGCATTTTGTACGGTCTGTTTGTCACAAGTTTTGTACACAAATAGGTTTCACATATACTTTACTGAATTACTGATGATGATCTGTGTGTTGGCATTACTGACATTTTGATTAGTGGTGCAATCAGAACACCTAACAAAAAGAATCAGTAGCCATAAAGTCGATGTGTTATATCCAGATTCATGTTATAATGAAAATATAATGCCTGAAGGCATTATATTTTAATTGTTGATTAATTTCTCCCCATGAAAACCTAAATGTCTAGGCCCAATTGTCTTTTGCTGGAATTTTTAACTCTCCTGGAGAAGCCATGTGTTAGAAATACCATTAAAACCAACAAAAACAATCAAAGGAACACAAACAGTGGTTAAAAATTCTAAAATAATTGCTCCTATCTAACAAGTGGTCCAAGTGGGTCTCATATTGCTCACCAGTCACACGTTGGTCTAAAAGACAAATGTATTAGCAATAAGTGAGGTGCCTTGGGTTGAAAAACACTCATGTCAGGATGATGGATGTATGGATAATGTATGGATGCAGGGTCATGCCATGCTCCTCTCATAACTGACCTCACTTTGCGAGACTGATGTCAATTACCATGACATCACTCATTTGTCGTAACAACAGCATCTCACAAGTAAGTCACTAACTGAATGCAAATTCTTTATTATTCACAAAAATAACTAGAAAGAGTTGTTTATCCACCTCTTCTTTGGCCCCACCCCACCAAAAACAAATATTTTGGTTTCTCATTAAATACAGTCAAATCCTGGCAGCATTAAAAGATAATATCATCTGACCAGAGTGCAGCGGCTGCAAACCTTTGGTTTGTGCTATTTTTGCCTACTACCAACCAGTTGTGCCTATGTCACATGGCCAAAATGGTGGCTGTGCTGGCTGCACCGGCTGCTAGGGAGTATACAAACCTCACACTGATGAGACACGGTGATCAGTTGAACTAATGTATCAACCAGAACTTTTCCCTCTGATGAGTTACAAGGATAACGAAACCAGTCAGGGACTGTGGGTGACAACATGTGACCGGCTCCACTCCCCCTTGCTCAATGCAATCAGCAGGCAGTGGCAATATTTGATGTGTTTAGAGCCCACCAAAGTGCAAAGATGCTAACTAAACTGAAAGACTTCTTTGTTTGTGCCTGCCTTGTGCACAGACCAACTTTAACCACTAGACTTGAAAATAAATAAAGAGTACAAAGAAGAATTAAAATCACGCTTCCACAACTGATATGCTAAACAGGTCATGGAGGCAATCACAGAAAAGGAAGATGTTACTGTTGATGATCACTGATTGCAACCACATAAATCAAGCCAATTCACGCTGAATGGATAATTGCAGCTCACACGACAATTAATGAAAGAACGGACCTAATTATATCAGTGGTTTTGAGAAAGCTGGACTTAAATTCTGCAATTTAAGGATTATTTACCTGACAAGCATTTGTGTACCTTGAGACTTGATTGACACAATGTTGTATACAGTGGCTTTGTCTGAAAATCAGTGAAGTTTGATCTTTAATACTCTGCTGTAATTAATGTATATACATAATGTTTCATAATAACAGTGCTTCAAGCAATAGTTCTAGTATTTTACAGGCTTGTTGCTCTTTTGGATTAAAAATGCATGGATAAAATGAAATGTGCTTCAGGAGGATTTAAATTTGTCAACAACAGCTGTATTTGAATGAAGGATCAATTTGAATAAGTATTAAATTTAATTTTCATATACTAGTATTATTTATTATTCTTTCTTTCATTTTCAGTATTACCAGTGTTTGAATACCTTATGTTTTTTCTTGTTTCTCTCTATCCTTACTTATCTCACATATCGATTTAAGTTAATTTATTAAACAATAGTAATTTTGTTAATCTCTAGGAACAAAACACAGTGAGAAAATGGGTGGGGGGAGGGGGGTCATCACCATACGTGGCTAATTTTTCATTGGGTACTTAAATTAGTGGCATCAACAAAAACCACGAAAATTGGTCCCTCATGAATATTTCTGATACTACAGTACTTTTTGATTACTATCTGGTTACACTCTGAACAGTGATTTTATATAAATGAAAGGAACTAGATGAACGGTGAGCAATTCACTCACAAAAATATACCCCTGCCTCTCCCCTACCACATGGTGAACATGAGTCTATAGTCAAAAAGAGCATAATTCTTCTGAAAAAAGTGTGAATATAATAACAGGTCAACATGTATATTTTCTGATGACAACCATAATATATACAAAGTTTCATAGTAACCTACTAAAAACTGCCTGCATACTTGCATTCACAAAATTCTGTCATACATGGCATCACGCTGTAAGTCAAAAATGGTTATAACTCTTGCAAAAATTAAGGAAGCACAAACATTTTTCAATATGTACATCTTTAAATTATGATCATAATATGTACCATGTTTCACAACAATCCATAAAAATCTGCAAGACAAGTTGTGTTCACAAGATTCTGATATACCACATTCTGCTGCATGTGTAATAACTCTTAGAAAAATTGTGGGAGCGAAGAGGTTTATCAATATGCACATTTTCAGGTTATAACCATAACATTTACCAAGTTTCATGGCAATCCATCAAAAACTGCAGGACTAGTTGCACTAATGGGATTGTTTTGAATGTAAGGATGGACAGACTGACACAAGGATTACTATATACACCTGTCTATTGAGGCAGATATATAAAAAGGCATTAAAGTAGGATATGAAATAAACAGACTGTTAGTGGAATTGGGAGTCTTTTTTTGTGTTTTTCCTTAAGATGGAAATTAAACATTTCCAGTTATAAGAACACAGACAATACTTTTTAAAGGTGTAATGTGCAAATGCTTCCAGGACTGGACTGGTTTCAACTGGTTTGACATCATGTGCTTACATGATATCATCTCTGTTCAAAAAGTGGAATTTCATGTGCCACTTGAGTATTTGTTTATAATCTCCTTTAACATAATGCATGGTTTGCTCTGTGCAAACATTTACCTAATGATTATGGAAAGACCATGAACCCTCAGGATAACACTATTTCCTTGTGCCCCAGCAAACATTTTACACACTGTTGTGTATTATCCTTATACTGAAATACATTTTTTTGTTGAGAAATAAGATCAAAAGTAATCAAAAGATAATTGACTGCATTCTATAAAGTGATGTAATTTAACAAATTACTCTGCCCCAATGTCAGTTTCTGTAATTGTAATCAAAATATTCATAGTAATATTAATTTAATTGATTACAATCAAAAGTACAATTAAACCTGCCTTAGTGGATGCCTCTATATACAGGATACCTGCTCAGAGCTCTTTGGTTCATTTTCATATTACTTTAATGTATATATAGATCACCTGCCACAATGGAAAGATTTATGTGTTCCTTGAGTGTCCTTTATGAGTAAATTTCACTGTAATTGGCCCCAGATGCTGAGCTGATACTGAATGACACTGTGAACACTTAGTCTTGCCTTTTGCTTCAGTGACAGTTCTTACAATGCAAGACAATAACATACTTTTTTGACAACCTGCATCTCATACTCTTCTACTTTTGCCTTCTTAGTGGCTGGTTCCCCTTCTCCTGCTCCTCTTATTTCCTTGGCCTTATGCTTCTGGACTTCTCTAAAAAAAAATTTTTTTTTATCTAAAAATCTGCAGCAAGGCAAACCTATTCCTACACTTGTTCATTCATCCCACCAAATCAATTCACCCAATACTAGCTCTTTCCCAAATAATGGAGCCGCAACAGCTCAGTTGGTAGAGCATCAGACTAGTAATCCAAGGGTCGCGGGTTCGATACCCAACCAGGCCAACCCAGGTTGGCTGCCTCAGTGTGTCCTTGGAAAAGGCATTTAGCTCCCATTTCCTCTGCATGATATAGTCATTTATGTCATTAATGTATTAGAAATACCATTAAAACAAACAAAAACAATCCAAGAAACACAAAGAGTTGTTAAAAAATCTAAAATAATTGCTCCTACCTAACAAATGGCCCAAGTGGGTCTGATATTGGTCACCAGATGCCTTTGGTTGAAAAACACTCATGTCAGGATGATGGATGAATGGATAAATGTATGGATGCAGGGTCATGCCATAAGCATATGTGGCCTTTCACCAGACAACCTTATAAAAACTTGGTTTTCCACCAGGTTACTATGGAAGCCACATTTTTGTTAGGTTGATTGGTTTTGTGGGTTTAATGCCACTTTTCAGCACATGATAGACTATACAAGGCAGCCAGTATATTTTGTGGAGGAAGTACCCGGGAAGAACCATTGACCCACAGGAAACTAGTGGCAAGCTTTCTCACATACCCAAATTGGCCGAGCTGAGACTCAAACCCATGTGGACAGAGGTGAGATGTCAGCGATCTGTAAAGATGAGTGCCTTTGACAACTCAGCCACCCGGGGCCCTCACTATTGTTAGGAAAGTGACACAAAACTCAATTTTGGTACAACATATCGTAGGAAACATTCTGACCAAGTTTCATCAAAACTGTCTCAGCCATTTGAGAAAAAATAAAACAAGGTCAAAGTGGGCCTGATATCACTCACCTTTGTAGCTGACATAAGTCAGCTTGCAAATATAAATATCAACAAGTATTGAAACTGTAGAAGGGGAAAATAAGGACTTGGAACATGTAGTTGCTACACTGTCTATTAATGTTGAAGTAATTTTTCTATTTTCCTAGACCATATATATAGGATCATTTTCTCAGCATAAAAAGGACATGTCATTTATGCAACAACCATTGTCACATGGATCTCTCCCAGTCCCTGGAGACTTGGATCTAATTCATAATTTAGAAACTGTTCATAGCCCCACCTTTTAAGGATATACACTTATTTGGCATTACAAGAAGAGTTAACCTGTGCAGTCAGCATGGATTCTTTGATCAGTCCTTACCCCCTGGAGCCCAGCCCCAGGAGTCATAACTTGGAAACCAACAACATGCTTTCGAGCACAGGCTTTGTATCTAAATCCTTAAGTTCTGGACCTTCCTCCATCACCCTCATCAATTTTGTTACAGTTTCTTGTTTTACACATCCACAACCCTTTGTCTTGATGTGATTATGTTGAATTTTGCAAGTCCAGTGCTCCTTGGGTTGCCATTATTCCTTCTACAATTGCAACACCATGTGCATAAAGCTAATAATCTTCCATTATTTTCTTGTTTTTCAGCCCATGGGAATGTCCTATTCCATGATATATTCCACAAATCTCTTCAGTCAATTTGACGTTCTGTTTTCTTTATCAAAACTAGATGCATCTACTAATTTCTGTCAGCTAGTCTCGTGAGAATCGTGTTCATCTACAGCCTTGTGCTTGGCAGCAAAGAAACTATGTAAAGTTGACATCAGAATAGTAAAAATATGACAATCATTTGAAAATGAAGGTATCTGTACATGACACTGAAACAGCTGATTTTATGACCATTAACATGGGAGTTCATATTCCTCCAACATACAAAATCAATCCTAAATTTTTGGTACTATTTTTTTAGATACGGTATATGATAACATGCAGGTGTTCCAAACATCACCTAAGGATTTTTAATATAATGGATTAAAACTGTGCTGAGTAATGCTTATCAAAGAGGTGTCAAAGCACACAATCATGTAATTAGTCTTTTTATTAAAATGATCATTAGGCACCGACAATCGACTAACAGGTGTCTTAATCTCCTTGCCTGCTAAGATCTAACCTATGCAGCTTCACCTAATCCCATTAAAATCACTTGAACTTTGTTTGATACCTCAAGCACTACATGATTTATACTTGCTTCATAGAAACAAATCAAATGAAACAGAATTTTGATGACAAGAAAGCTAGTGTATCGAGAACTCGGCTGTTAAAATTTTCATGTGTCCGAAAATAAAAAGTATGCATACTTTTACGCAGATTTCAGTTTCCCGGATAAAAGAATGTATCCAAAATTTTTTAAAAGGATGAATAGTTGGGCTGATGTGGAGAAAAGTAGACTAAATTAGGTTGCCCAATGGAAAAGCAGGAAAAGTAGAGAAAAAAAAGAGGGCCACTTGAAAGCCTGTGTTGAGAGCAAAACCAAAGAAGCTGCAGTGGCTGACTGGTTAAGGCATCAGACATGTGACAAAAAAGTTGCAGGTAAGAGATCAGCCTGAATTGACAACCAAATTTGTAAGGATTTTTTTTTAAAAAGATCATGGGTTTCTTTTCTCTTTGTAATTAAATCTGGATGTGTTTCAGGGGGAAAAGCATATGGGGTTAATATATTTTTTCTATTAAAAGCTAAAAATACAATATTTACACTCAAAATAATTTACAACTAATGGTTCTGAATATATGAAATCCCTCAAAATAATGTACAATACATGAAATAACATATAAATAACAAATGTTTCAGGCACTTTAATATGTCAATAATAGCAATTGTCAAACTTAATCAATATCAAACTTACTGCAAAATATTAAAAAATGATAAATGTTATGTTTTTAGCATTATTTCTCTTCAAACAAATTTATAAACTTGTTGAGCATGGCTTTTGCACAAAATATATTCTTTTTCAAGCAAAATCTTTTTTTGCACATAATGAAATTTGTAAAGAAATTCTGATACTTAGATACAGAGATGCTTTTAGTTCTTCAGCCTAGATGCTACACTGCATTATTAGTAAATTCCTTATTTATTTTATGTTTTAAATTTCTTTTTTGCAAGGGAAGAACTCTGCATAACTCCATACTGGTGATTCTATATGGTCCCTATCTCTTACAAGAAATCTGGATCAGTATGATGCTTTCTACTGACATTTCTTCCAATGCTATAGATTGCATATGTTATGAAAACAATTGTTTCAAGGTTTCTCAGTTTTTCTATCTTCATCCCTATTTGATGGCACATCAGGATCATTTGTCCAATATTTAAAGTCTCATATGCCAGGATACTTTGTGTCAAAGTTGGTCAAATTCTGTTCAGCAGTTTTTTTTTATAGAGTAGTGTTTTTCTACTTTAACTAACGGCATAATTTGTATAAATCAGAAAGGCTTTCAAGCTAGGACACTTTCTGTAAAATTTGATATAAGTTTGTTCAGTGGTGTGTTAGAATAAGTTGTTACAGGTTTTTCTATTCTTAGGAACAGCAGCCATATTTGAGGGCTGGTTGGCATAATTTGTATAATTTAAAAGATCTTTATTCCAGTATGCTTTCTATAAATTTTATCAAATTCTGTTAAGCAGTTTTTAAGAAGTAATTTAAAGGTTTTTCTATTTTTAATAATGGTGGCTATATTTGATATTAGATCGGCATCATTTGAACAAATTAGAAAGAATGTTGTCAGGATGCTTTCTGTCAAATTTGGTCAAATTCTGTCGTTGGTTTTAGTGGCAGATTTTAATCATATGAACAAATTTGAAAGACCATCATGCCAGGATAATATGTGTCAAATTTTGTCAAATTATATTGAGCAGGTTTTTGAGAAGAAGTAATTTAAAAGTATTTCTGTTTTAAGTAATGGCAGACATATTTGATGGTGGATCAGAATTATATGATCAAATTTGAAAGACCTTCAAGCCAGGATACTTTCCATCAAATTTTATCAAGTTATGTTACATGATTTTGGAGAAGTTGTTTAAAGGTTTATTATATTTTTAGTAATGGCAGCCATCTTTGATGGCAGATCAACATCATTTGAAGAAATTTGAAAGACCTATCAGTCAAATTTGGTCGAATTCTTCTGAACATTTTAATTTTGAGAAGAAGTCATTTAAAAGTATTTCTACTTTTAGAAATGGCAGTCATATTTGAAGCTGGATCTGCATCATTTGAACAAATCTGAAAGAGCTTCATGTCCAGATGCTTTGTTTCAAATTTGGTTAAATTATATTGAGTTGTTTTTAAGACGTTGTAAACAGCACCTGTGAATGGAAGATGGACAACACATGACAAATGGCAGACTATACCATAAGCCTACCAGGCAAGTTAAAAAAAAAGGTTTTCTACCTGGTTGGTATGAAAGTTGCACCACTGCTAGGCAGGCATCCTGGACACAATTTTGATAAAGCATCTCCTGACAAACTTTAATATCAAGTTTGATTGAAATTGGCCCAGTGTTTTGTTTTTATAGAAGAAGTTGAAAATATAAAATGTTCACAGATGGACAGATAACAGACAATGCATGGATGCACAAGGATACAAAGCCACAAATTAAGCTCACTTGGCCTTCAGCTTGGAAAATTAGACACAAAAAATAGTCCAGTGGTTCTGGTTAAAACATTCATTATTATTAGTATTATTATTATTAATTTTATAAAGTAGCAAAACTGCACTTACCAGGGCACAATCTTGGAGAAAAAACAAATGACAGATGGAAAGTAAAACAATTATGATGTGAATACACTTGATTAATGACATGATATAAATTAATAAATAATTAATGAACCCACTTACTCTGAATATTCATGAAAACCCAAATCTGCAAACATGTAGCCATAGAAACCAAACACATCACCTGCAAAGAATTTGATTTTATGAGCTGCACAGATGTCATTGATCCTGAGCAAGTGTGTTAGTGTGCAGCAGGTGGCACACACTACATCAAAGTTCATGAAAAATTCATCAGGTTTGTCTGCTACATTTGCAGTATCTGCATGGACCTCCACCATTGGATTCAGTTGCCTGACTCTTTGTAAAGATGACTCTGCTCTCTGTCAAATAAGAGATGCTAACATTGACTTATGAGTTGAAATATTTTTTATAGATATAGCTAGAAATATATTATCGCCAATCTACATGCAAGTGTACTCAAGGCACACAATATCTTTAGCATTTACACACTGTAAACCTTGTCCAGAATAAACTCGGATTTAGGCAAGTTCTATTTGTCATAATAAAATCAGTAAAATCATATTAATACAGACCTTGGGTACTCAAATTATATTTGAATAAACAAGAACTGTTATTTATAAGTTTGGTTTATACCTAAATCTGAACACTCATGGAACATGGCTCATATCAACTAATAATCCGAATGAATGAGGTCTAGACATAGATAATATTTATTTAAAGTTGTTTTTCTCGTATCATAAATAAGAAACATTGGCTTGTTGGAGCTATTCACCAACAACAAAAATTTTAACATTCCTCTAAGATACAGTATCAATAAATTCCCATTTAACAATTAAGAACTAAATAATATTTAGTTGCTTTAAACTAAAAGTAACAAGTTTCTTTTGAACTGATTTAAAAAGTTAAAATCATGACATACTCAGGGATTTAATTTTTTTATATAAAAGTCAGCTGACTGGAAAAATGAATTTGCCCTTGGGAAATCTGCGCTTGTCCTAAACATAACATCCCAACATGAACAAAAAATAAAGACACAATAAAATATAGAATATTTTAAGGAAATCATGTTATATTTATTTTAACTTTTGCTTTCCTTTTATCTTTGTTGGCACCTTAAAACCGTATGTTGATAATTAAAAATTAGCAAAAAATATATCTTTAAATAATACATGTCAATAGATATGTAGATGAGAAAAGATTAGAATGCAGATATAGTTAGAATAGCAAAAACAGTTCAATTTTCCATTCAGCTTAAGCTGACTTTTATAAATTTGTAAATCCCTGCATTAGATCTAGAAACTTCATCAGGTTTCCTTTTTATGCCTAGATAAGATAGCAGACTCATCTTATCAACTACATCAACAATAATGAAAGCTAGACTGTTTGTAATGATTTATTTATACTCACAACTGAAGGATTTGTGAACACTTATTTTATCCATTTACTTAACAATTATCATCTAGTCACCTTGAAATCGGCAACATGCATCAAAATGTTTGACAAGCTGACTATTGCGATTGAGAACACTTTTTTTTATCCATTTAATTGTTTGTCAAGCAGTAAGTAGGTATCGGTCTCCTGTAATTGTCATGTACACAACAGATCATAAACACTGCTTGTGGGTGCTACATTTTCGGAATATCGATCACGCTTTGAACGAAATCCTACTTGTGGTTAATCGTTAGAGATGAGTGCCTTTTATTTCCAAATACACCTGTCAAAGATATGTCAGAAGTTATATTATTAACAATTAATACCTGCTCACCTTACAATCTGCAACATGCATCAAAAGAATCTTTGACAAGTCGATTGTTTCGAGTCGACAAGTTCACAAACTGCCCAAAGCAAGGTTAAGACCTGAAAGTCAGGGTGTCCTGGATACGTACAAATATTACAATTAAAATGTAACTGACAAGTTAAAATAAATTTATTCCTTATTTGCTAAAACTTGCTTTAAATAGTCAATATTCATATTATCTCGTCTGTGCAAGAAAATCTGAGACTGACCATTACATTGACTACAAGATGGAAATTACATACAATAGATGAAAGAAAATGCCAGTTAGGTAATAAAAGAATGTGATACATATAAACACTAAATAAAGGTACTGATATATGTACTGTGGCGAGATCACTCGGTTTAAAACGTGCAGAACATAAAGGATTATTAACGGAACGAAAACCTTTCTCTCTCATTTTTTTTTAACTTGCCACGGGCAAGTACCTTGGAAATTTGAGCTTGCCCAAGCCGAATTTGAGCTTGTTCCAGGAGTCAGACAAGTGGATTTGTAAATCCCTGCATATATAGCCCCACACCTTATCTGAGTATTTGTTCTTGCATTTAGCAAAATTGTTTTAATGACAAGAACATTTTACAATATGAATTTCTTGAAAATGGACCTCAATATAGTAATCTCATTATTCTAACTAAAACCATATTAAGGTAAATTAAATTGTGCAGGCCACATCACTTGTACGCACAAAACATTTAAAATTATACCAAAATTCATTATGTGCTGATGTATATTCCAAACTCTGGAAGAGGCAATTCTTACTTACAATATTTCTCCCTTGCTAAGTCAGGTCAGTCTAGTATAGGGTGGACTTACCCAAAAGACAAAGGTATCTTAGGAAAATGTTTGCCAAAATATTGCAATAAAAGTATGGATTGGGAAAGGGTGGCATTATCATTAAGCATGGGATTATCATCAGATAAATAGATAAATAAAGTTAATGCAGAGGTAGAAGTGTTAAAAAAGCATGGCTGCCCACCAGAAAACCATACTGAAAAATATGGTTGCCCAGCAAAAACATTTTTGACAAAATACTAAAGACATTCCAATTTAATTACTCAATTATTCAAAATTTGGCAATAGGGTTCTTGCAACTTGTGTGAAAATGAGTGCCAAAATATCTAATATTCATGTGTCATTTTTATGTCAAGTCCACTGCATTGATTTTGCATCATGACAAATATACCTTTTTTTTAAACAACTGCCATTAAAAGCTGATTGTGCAAGTGGGCCTTGACTCTGAGTTATTTGTTGCCCAGTTTTAATTTTAAGTTGTCCCAAGCAACTTGGGCAATGGATTTTTTTTTAGCCTTGTGAATGCCAATGACAAACATGCAACTGAAGCCATTGATTTCAATCATAAGGAATTCAGAACCTAATCCAAGTGGGGAACAATGTGGACATTATTGAAAACCACTATATGTAACTATGAATTCACCATTATTTGCAAGTTACCAATCTTCATTGATTCCACTGTTGCTTTAAGCCACAAATTTAATGATGTAACAATTATCAATTTATGGAGTCACTAGGACCCCTCCTCTTTCCAAAATCATCCAAAAAAAATACTGATATGAAAATAATCAAGTTTCATAGTCTGTATTCAAAAGCATTTTCATGAGACAGCTGACTGGACAAAGTTTAATAAAAACTTTTTTGAGTAAATGTATTTCAACACTCCTATAGCCATTTTTTATGTAGACACCAGATAAACTTGACCTTTTGTGCAGTCAGACAAATTGAACACGGTCTTTCTTTATTGGTTATGTAGATACCGTATATACTTGCTTATAAGTCGACGTTTTTTTACTTAGAATTCGACTCATGCAGAGTAGGGGTCGTCTTATAAGCGCGACATTAAAAAAATTAAAAAAATCTTGGGGTAATGTTGGAAACTCTAGATGTTTGCAGTACCGTATTTTGGTGTGTATAACGCGCACCGATGTATAACGCGAACCCCGATTTTCGACCGAAAATGAGTGGAAAAAACGTAGTTCTGCCATATAACGCGCATGTGATATAATACATTTTAAAATCGTGACTACCGGTATTTCGCTCCGTTTTCATAGTGCAACAACAGTCTGTCATTTTGGATAGTGATTGAAAATGTGGCAATATTGAAATTGTATCTTTCCGATTTTATGGTTGGCCCTTAAAAGGGCCCTTTAAAGGTTCGTCTAGTTGATAAAGTTCAATCTATTGCATCAAATCCTTTTTTTTAAAAGTTCTTGTATATAACGCGCACCCCGACTTAAAATAATAAAATTAGGTGAAAAAACTGCGCGTTATACACACCAAAATACGGTACATAAAAATACTGTCAATTCATATATTTTTACGTTTTCATGCCACTATTCCTATGCAGTAATGCACATATGGTATGCACTGTGTTTATCCGTTTCATGATGGTATTCATTACACAATACATGTATCTACAGTTATTTGGATTTTATTAATTTGAAAATATTACCGGTAAATTAAATACTACCTACCACAAAATGAAGTGTCCGTCAATGTTTACCGTGGGTGTTTACTAGTAAGTATATTGCCTCCATTTTCGTGCAAGTCCGAACAACCTGTATTTGTATTAATATTTGTGTTTTGCTGTATAAAGACTGTGCTTGATGCAATAAAAGTTCTGATTTAATTTGTATTTTCCTTTTCCACAAGTCAGATTTAATTCCCAAGTGATATTTCCCAAGTTATCTGACAGTGCACGTGGGCCGACAAGCCTTTGGCTTGTAAAGGGACTCACTTTGTTTTCAAGTTGACAATCCTTTTGATCGAGCCGCCAATCTATACTTGTTCAGTGCCAAGTAGAGTTCTACAACTTCCTGTGCATATACTTTGACCTTAATCCCTTTGCTTGTAAAGGCACCACACTCATTGTTTTCCCACATGACAACCCTTTGATCAAGCCGCGAGTTTGATACATGTACTGTGCCAAGTAACAGAGGGTGGCTATTTGAACTCCCTGTGATCTTGCCACACAATTGACATGTGTTCAGTTGCAGCCTTTAATTGATTTCTGACTTTATGATCAAAGTGTTACTCATAGAGCCCAAGCTCAGTCTTTGCATAAGCACCCGCATATGACAGTAAAGCCGAGAATAGGAGTCGTACCTGATTTACGATGACTAGACGACGACAATTTACAATTACTAGACGACGATGTAGGATTTCAGAACTTTATCAGACAATGAGGATTAATTCTTGGACTTTGTACCAGATGACATTAGATAGTGACATTTATAGGATACCGTGAATCACAAAAAAGTGGACTTAACTTTCGTTGTTTATTTGTACGACGTGTGGAATTAACATATTACGGGATATTGTGAATCGGATCATTCTGAACTTCTATTTTTATACCGGTATGTGACCTATAATTGAATTCGTGGATTTATCATATAAATGGATTAAAATGTCAAGCATTATGGATTTCAATGGACTTTATTACACAAAGATGGACAAATTGTAAGTTGCCAATTTATTTGTGACATATTTCACTCAATAATATAATTGTATTTTACACTGGTTTTGTCTTTATTTTTCTTATCTATCTATCCAGTTTGGTTTGTTTATATTTCCAAAGTGCATTTCTGACTCACTAAGAAGTCACCCCTTTAGACGGATCTGACTTGCAAAATACACCCCGACTTATAGGAGGGTCATAGCGAAATTCACTAATTGCAGTCCTAAAAAGGGGGGGGGGTCGACTTATAATCGAGTATATACAGTAAATGAAAACCAGTCAGTTCTCAAGAAGCGTGCATTAGTAATGAAGAAAGGAATCTTAAGCTCCATGGTGAAAAAGTATTACTCATTCATTTATGGTGCAATCAGCTGATTTAGAAAACAATGAGACACATATTGTATTTCAAGAAAAATGAAGGAGATTAATCATGGAAAAGAATAGGTAAACCTTATCTAGTTTTTTGGTGCTGATTAGCAACTTAACAGATAGTGATGAAAATTTTTCAATTTGTGAAGTCTACATGTCTATCTGAGCCAAATTAGGACCACCCAATGCAGATGCTGAATGTACTGTGACTTTTCACTCATCAAAACAAACCTCTAAATTTCAGATTTATGTGTTCCCATGGACCCAGAAAACCTTAAAATGGACTAATGCATTTTTCCTGAAATAAAGGTTTTACTGGTCCACATTTTTTTGTTGTTCCCAGGCTAAAAAAAAATCCATAATGCTACCCCTATGGCCTAGTCAAGGTTTTGATTTTAATCTGGACTAGTCTTGTTTAAAATTAGGCTGTCCTTGAATCTGGCCTGTGACAGACTAAAATTAATGAACAAAGGTTCCAGAAGGAAAGAAAAAAAAAAAAACTTTGGAAACACTCACATTCTTTCCTACATCTTGTCTGTGCACCAAGAACTGTGAACAAGCATCTTCTTCTGTTACCTAATGAAAGGACAAACATTTTAAACATCTTTCAAAAATCCAGGGTCTATTGTAGGACTGAAGATTTACCTCCTATATTTGAAAAATGGGGAGAATTTCCTAAATAAAGGAGGGATTTAACAGATAAATATACATAGGGACAAAAAATATGATGCATAATTATCATGCATTTGGTTGGATTTTCTGTGATTTTTGAGAAATTATCATGAATCTCGCAATTGTGCATCCTAAAGGAGACCTTGAAGATAATGCCATTTATTCTTGACTGCATATGCACATGTATACAAATATTTTCCTCCTAAATAATATTGCTTTTTATATAAATTACAAACAACAAAAGCCTTGTTGTTTGTCTGAGGGACTTTTATAACTCAAGACCTGCAAACATACAGAAAGAAATCAAGGCAATTTTAACTTACTGTCATGTACCAAATTTATCCGACACTGAAAACCTATTACTTTTGACTCTGCTTTCATAATCTATGTGCTAAAAAAAAGTATAATTTTTCCCAAATATCTTGTCTGGAAAATTAATATCTCTATTGTGTACTGATGTGCATTGCAAGCTCAATGCCGGTCAAAGTGGGCTAGGTAAACTAGGTTGCATTAAAACCTTGTTTGCAATAAAGAATACTTACATGAAAATGTTTAAGTATATAAGTATCCTGCTCCCTTTGTTTTCAAACTTTCAGCAATGTGCATAATTTCCTATTCAAAGGATTTATTCATCATTCAAATATGCTGGTGATAAATTGGTTTTATTAAAAGATTTTGTCAAGTTTTCCCTCTGTCAGTTTTTCATGCAATACAATTTAGTCTATTATATGGTAAAGGAGGCAGCTCCATTGCTTGTATATTGCAGCTGGAGCTGGCCACCCTGAAGTAACAGGCCTAGGTCAAATACAAAAAGCATCAACATAATGATTGGTCACCCTAATTCAAAGACTTGTGATGCCTGAAAATTTTTGAATACTGGAAACTGTTTCCACCATGTACTTGTTACAAGATGTGCACAAGTTTTAATCCTCACTTGTATGTTCTACCAACATCTGACCACAGCATTACTTTAAAAGTTTGAACCAACTCAAGACCTAAATGTAATAGTGACTAGTGTGTTGGTCCATCAATTCTTGGATTAATCATCGCATAAAACAGTTGTCATTTTTGAGTGGGAGTAAACATTCCTTAGTTTACACTCCAAAATGAATTAGTTATTTTCATTGGCATTAAAAAAAGGCCACTGATTCCTGGAAATTTTATGTACATTTGAAAATTATTACAAATTTCGAAAATATGGTGTCCGGAAAATTTAAGGATTAGGATATTTTGATTAATGACAGTAACCTTTGAGAAAGAAAAATTAAGAAAAGATTACTTTGTTGTAAAGTGGTATAACTTTGAGTATCTGCATTACATGTGCAAAAAGTGTTATCAAGAAACAAAGGCCAAGTACCTATAAAATCTGTAATTTCTAGTGGAAAATTTGACTGTGAAGAATCAAAGAAATTGTAAATAAAGCATTCAATACAGAAGCTAGAACACTGTCTTATTCACCATTATTTTATATGCCATTCAAGTATGTCTTTTATTTAAACTGCCTACAGTATATTTTTCACCAGTCTCAATACTTTTGACCTTGTCTTTTCAAAAACTTACAAAAGACATACTCACTACTGTATGATCAAGCAAAGTCAGCGACTTAATTCCTGCAAGAACAATGTTCTTTGCAACTTCTGCCCCAAGGCCTCTCACACCAATCAGGAGAACTCTGGAAGCTCTAAGTCTGAAATTGAATATGATTATCAGTTTAATGCCACAAAAATTTTCAACTTTTTATGTGCCTGTCAAGAAAACATACGAAATATGTGATCATGTCAATCCACAGATGAATGTACATGCATGTCACTGGGCTGTAAAATTTAAGTGTTTTCTCCAGGTCAATAAGCTGTGGCAGTTGTAATGCTTTCTGTCCTCTCCTTATGTTCCAATATACCATATTTACTTAACTACTACACCTTCATTGCTCCATCAAATCTTGTTAAGGTTCCATCACACCACAAGACTTACCCATTAGGACTTTTTATTTGATTTTTTTTGATGGTATTAATTTTATGTGGTTCAGCATAAAAAAAAAACTATAAATATGGTCATGGAAAACAAATGCCATGCTACTCCCCTTTTAACATGACCATGCAGTCAAATGTGCAAAAGAAACTTACGCAAAACTGAATGCAGGTCAAGGTCACTGAAGATGCATCCACTCACCAAGTTTCATAATTCCAGATTTAACAGTATGTACGCCTGTGATCCTGAGCTAAACACAGAAACTTAAAAAGTCAGTGAAATGTAGGTCACAGTGACCTTCTTTTGTTTTAAGGATGTGGTACTAACAAAGACGCATACATTCATCTAATTTAAAATGTTTAGCATGAGCTAAGCTTAAGAAATAAACTTAAAACACAAAATGTTACCAAAGTCAGTGAAGCATGAAATATGAATCACAGGGACCTACTTTTGTGATGAGGGTGTAGTGCTCATCAAGATGCATCACCTAACCAAGTTTCACGAATCCAGGTATAACAATGTGTACACAGGGTACAAAAAACTTGGGCTAAACTATAAAAACTGAACCAAGAATGTACAAATAATGTATATGTGCAAGTTAGCCTCTTTAGCCCAATCCCAAGGGGTTGGTGCTATCAAACCCACTCCATGCTGTTGCCTGGGGCCTTGGAAAAAAGAATGGCTGAGATGCAGCAAGGCTTTACATATATATATGCTTTCATATGTGCGGATGTCAACACTGAAACTTAGGGTAGTACAATAGCTACACTATACTTTGGAGAGGTGAGTCACAAAGGTATTATGACATTAATTAAATTGCATCTGCCAAATATTCTTGGCATAAAATGTGGTATATACTTGTAATCTGAAAAGTGTTTATGTTGTTTATAGTTGTCAAATTATGATTCTGAAGGTTGCCAGAGGGTGACCAGTTGACAATTTTCACTTGCCAATTCTGAATTCATAGTCATGATTTTAGTCACCACTTGGACCACTCAAAATTAACAGATACATGGTTTTTTAAAATAACAAACCTTATGTAATGAATCAGCAACTGTTATCCACAAATTTAATCCAATTCAAATCATTAAAAATAAAGTTGACAAGACAAGTTAACCATGTCAAATAGGACACATTCTATCCTTAATGAATCTGTTGAATGGGTTTGTAGAATGCAACCATTCAAAATACCTACCTGCATTAGCAAAACAAATAAAAGAAGCAAAATATTAATAGTATTCATATATTCTGCATGCATCAATGAACTTTTTTCTAAATTTCTTTTTTAACCAGTCACCGGCATTTACAAGATTTTGATTTAGAAAAGTGGATCTTGAATACATTGTGAAGCATTCATTTGCTGCTTTAAAAAAATTTAGAATTCTTATGCATATTTGTTCTAATTAATATCCACCTTAATAAATATTGTAAGAAACATTTACAACAAATACAGAAGCAATCTGATGAATGTAGACTAAAAACAAAAACATTTACATCTCAATCATTATCACCAGCAAAATGTGCTAGTGCAACGTCACATGAATATGGCTGTCATGTTCACACTGTCTTGTAAACATCTGGAATTCTGGTAAAATCAAAAAGGCTGATAATAACAAGTGATCTGAAGTTTACTAATATCTCACAGAAATAAAAATAGTGGAAAACAGAATGTGAAATACATCATATGTGCAACGGAGTTACATTAAGTTACTCATGTGGTAATACCAGTACAATGTCGAATCATCTAAAGCACAAATATA
Organism: Margaritifera margaritifera; assembly: GCA_029931535.1. Taxonomy (NCBI): domain Eukaryota; kingdom Metazoa; phylum Mollusca; class Bivalvia; order Unionida; family Margaritiferidae; genus Margaritifera; species Margaritifera margaritifera. The sequence continues at coordinate 3,608,913 of JAQPZY010001573.1, forward strand.
AATCGCTTCACTAAAACTGATTTTAAAAAAAACCCAATCCTCACTCAACAACCAATTATAGCTTTGAAAACTAACATACTTTATTCATTGCTGAAAGTAAAATGGTAAAAGTACGGAGAAAAACTAGCCATGATACGTGCATGTGACCTCTAGTCCTATCAGTACAGTGGAGAGAGGTTCAAAGGCTTTTGTTCTGAGTTAAATCCCTTACTTACTTTCCTTATTTTATTCAGTTCTTATTTTGAATATTCAAGCTGATATTCTGTCAATTACAATAAGCTTTTTACAGTGAATGTCGGCTTTGCTAGTCTATCTACAAGTAATGCTACATCGTCTAAGGTTTGTGTGCCATTTTTACTCAAGTGTTTTGAGATGCTTCCCTGCAGGTACAAATTGCATGATTGCATGATGTAGCACCATTGCTCCTATTCTCAAATTAACCTACATCGAGTGTACTTGCACCATGAGGTATGTATATATATATATATATATATGAACAGGCAAATCAAATTAGAAAATTTCAAATCTAGGGTAGCAATTAATTTAGGATGCAAAGTAAATTTAGTCATGTAGGCAAAATAACTACATTGAGAAGCTGCTTAATCAATAGTTACCTAGGTATCAAATGAAAACTAGCACAGTAATATAAATTGAATTGAAGTCATTAAGATGAATCTGTATGCCACCAATGTCTTTCAAACCCCCAGTAAAAATGTAACATAATTTATTTTTTTAAAACAAGATACCTGTAATAAAAACATTAGCAAGAGATATAATTATTTTTCAACGTCAATGATAAAGAGCCTCATTATCACTTAAACTTTCTTATTAAAGAAAGCCACCTTCATTATAGTCTACTACTAAATGTATGATCACTCTAAAATTGATTTTGTTTCCTAACAGATGTGTGAACAGCCCTATACCCGAAGAGAATGGGATTTAATTAAGTTCATCTTAGAGTACATGAAGCATGCCAACATAGCACTGTCCTGTGATAATTAAATTCAGACCTATATCTTCATTATCTGATTAGTCACAAGACTGAAAATTGGTACAATCACTTCGAATTTTATGAGGATTAATACTGTGATAAAAAGTTTGAAGGTCGATTTTGCCTTTACAACCAGATTTGCAGCATGGAATGCTTTAAATTGTTGTCAACCATAAGTCTGTACAACACTGAAATGAGAAGAGAGTGTTATTGAATTGGAATAAAATCTAAATTACAGTAGCTCACATCTAGGACCTGTTTGAAATTAAGCCCTAAAGTGGTTTTATGGGTAATCTACAATGAACAGGTCTTATCTTCCATGCATCATGTGTGCTTCTAAAATGTATTTTATGTATCAATGTGTATATATCATGTATCAATGTGCATATTTTATGTATCAATGTGTATATTTTATGTATCAATGTGTATATTTTATGTATCAATGTGTATATTTTATATTAAGTATCCGTACTTCTATTATTTTTATGTCTCTTACTCCTGCTTGTTGATTTTACTAAAACAACAGTCATTTAAAGATAGCATATCCCCATGTCCACTGATTATGCAAAGACTCCTACTGAAAGTACCATATGGTACAGCCCTGTCAATTTTATATTTCCATGGTAACATAAAAAACACTGAATGTGGAAAATTCTAAGTATGAAAAGGCATCTCTATGTAACAACTTCCTTGATATGTTTTGAAATACTCTGATTGGTTTTAGAGTTATGCTCCAGAAATGAAACTGTTTATAGAGACAGACAGATGGAAGGACATAGCAATATCCTGTATTACATACAGGGGGAATAGGTAATGACTACTACTATCACTATAACAAAAATAATTCTCAAATGAAATTGATTTATACCAATCTCCTGGGTTCAAACGAGGGTCTGAAAATATGAAGAAAGTGACCGCTCCCTCAGATAAAACAAGAGAGATGTGAGAGGATGCAAGACAGAAACTTGGGAGAAATGAAGTAAATATAATTTTCATTCGCAAAGATATAAGACTTTTATTGATGTAAATATATACAAACTGTGGTTAAAAGGAATTTTTGCATTATATACACAATGATATATCCATGTGTCTGGAAATTACAGAATCACAGTGCTTTGATATTTTTTTATATAAATGTATTGCTTAAAAAATAAGTCTTTTGAAAAAAATCTGTGATACTGTCGAAAATACTTAAGTAATCATAGCAATATCTACATATTTCACATGAAGACTATTTAAAAACAGCATTTTCATCGAGTCTTTGGATAAATATTCCAATTTAATTTATTTATTTTTAAATTCATGCATTTATTTATGTACTTATCTAGTTACTTGCTTGCGACATGTACCTGGCTTGCCTGCTTGTTCCTTAATAGTTTCTGCAGATATTTCAATACCTTGCTTTGGAATAAAACAATTTTATTGGTATTCTACTCAAATTAATATTGTTTTATAAATTCACCTTGGCATCTTCAAAAAACCAAACAGGAGATTAGATGATTACAGGGCCAGCAACCTACGTCACAACCCAGACAGCACATACATACATTTTTACCTGTTTAGATGTTTTTCCAATTTTAAAGTAATTGTTGGCATGGATCAGTTAAAACTATGCCCAGTATGTAACAGGGAATTTAAAGCATTACCGACATCCTTGTAACTGTGCTCTTACTCAAACTGTGAGCAAATGTTTATGGAAACAAGGGCGCCAATAATAATGCTTTATAAATACCCCCAGATTCCTTGGTACTTTCTTGGTACTTTGGGGGCAGTCTCATCCAAACCTTGGCAACACTGACAATAAAAAAAAAGCCAAAACTTGCATCAAAAAAGGTAAAAATGTATATGTGTGCTATCCTGGCTGTGACATCGATTGCTTACCCTGGATTATTAATGCACTAAGATGCTGCACATTTATTTCCTTGGGTCAGTTTTTAATAGGATCAATTACAGATGACTGATACCAGGGTCTCAGTGCCACAGATAAGGTGAATCAGGAACCTGGAATCTCCAATGAGAAAACTGACTGGGAGTAAGAGGGTGCAATACAAATTCCCGTTTCACTGGGGATCGTCTCAAAATTGGCAGGTGAAATGAAAATCACTTATAGCCTTTAAAAAGGTGACTTTTTGGCTGGGAAAGTGATTCTAGCCACTTTTTCATCCACTAGTTTGAGCCCTGAATATTTATAATGATCCAATAATGTAAATCTATTCTGAAACCTATCTAACACCTTGGAACAAATGACTAACTGATAAATCCCCAAACTCCAACTATCTACAACTACCTGTCAGTCAATTGTTGTTTATTTGTTAAAATCCCAATGGGCTGTTAGCCAATCCTATCCTGGGCAACATATGACCCATTATACAATATACAATGACACCTGTTATGCTAAGCTCATCTAAAATGTCTGTACTAATGGATAGACACCTGGACAGTTTGCAATTTATAACATGTATAAATTCAATGTTCAACAACTCCATTATTTTTCATCATGTTTGAAATGTTCGCAAACAAAAGAAAATATATCTCTAATAGTAATAATATTTTTAAAAGAAATACTTTGGTTGTAAAGAAAATAAAATGCTAATGAGTAGCCATGGTTACATGTATTTCGGTTTTGGCAATTGTTTATTATTTTCACATTAAATAAACAGACATTAATTTTTAAAAATATCAAAATATTCCATGCAATGTGATATCATTTCTTTTGTACATGCTAAAAATGTGCATGTTTTGTGATGCAACACGTCACCATAGTGTCATGCCATGTTAGTTGGCATACACATGACATCACTAGAGTGGAAATGAATCAAATCAAATGTAATTTAAATCAGAATATTTTTTTTTTTTTTACAAAGATTCAAAAAGAAACATTCGTATTTGAATATTCATTTACCTATAATGATTGGCAGCATTTTATAAAAGAAGCACAAGGTGAAATGTAAACTTTGCAATGTTCAGTTAGTTTACAAGTGAACAACTTAAAACATGCTACATCACTCTTGAAAAGATAGTGCATAGTATGGCAAGTTTACTAAAAACATGACATAGAATAAAAGCCTTTATGTATCAGTCAACATATCCAAATTTAAGTAAATTCATCCTATGTCCATGAGATTTTTGTTGTGAATAAATTACTTCCTGACCTTTTTGAGATAGCCCCCTCATTTAACTGAACAGGTTATCAAGAGTTACTGCCCTTTTGTTCATATTGAGTCTGTCTTCAGCACTATGTCTTCAGCACTAAAGGAATATCCATGGTCATACAAGTTGGAGGAACAGGCAAGATATGGGATTTCCCAAAGGCTCTAATAAGGGCATGGTAATTATCCTCCAAAAAAAGGGCACTTTAAATGTGTACCTCATGATCAAATGGGTACCTTATTTTATTGTACATTGTTGTTACTGTTGTTTTTACTATTATTATTATTATTGTAAATCTTTCCATTTTATATTTTATCTTGTTGTGCTGAAGGTTTCCACGTTTTTTTCCTGATTGTGAAATTAATTTTTTAGGGCTAATTTATGACCCTTAATGAACGAAATAAAAAAACATTTGGGTCAGAAAACATTAAATTTTTAAAATCAAAAGCTGTTTAAATTTTAAGACCGTACCATAACATCTGAATCAGACATATGACCATGCACCAAAAACACAGAATGTATCACTAGAAACAAGTGTAACTACTAAAATTCATATAAATTTGCATGTAATTCATTTTAATTTACAGAATAAAATAGTTAACTTTACTCTGCTTAACTGCATATGATGGTATGAATAAAGTCTTTTAGGCAAGGGTTGTTTTAAATTTGAACAAAAAACCCTTCCAATTATATATACCTTGGTATAAAAAGAAGGATTGATTTTTGTTAAAATCCACATTTGTAATGTTGGTGTCATAACATCTACTTTCAGTGTAATCTGTCTATGCATTGTATATTTAATGTAGTCATTGTCAGGAACACCAGAGCATGGGATTCTGCATTGAAAATTGACACAGTAGTCAGTAGATTTCGAAGTACAGGGATGATTCTGCTATATTAATTGGGGCTGTCTGGCAGTCCCAGAATTTTTATTTTGAAATATCCCAATCGAATGTTAGTAAATCTTGCTTGCAAGAACATCTGCCTCATTCCAATCAGCTTGACATTACTTTAAAGTGCATTTAATCATAATAAGTCAGGGTCCATGCTGGACTCCACTATTTGGGCAAAATTAACTCTCTATACAGAATAGGGAGAAGTGGGCAAAAATAGGGAGAAGCAGACTACTATTTTTGCATATTTTCATCTCGGATGATTAAAATTCTGATGGAATACATTTCAAAGTTATAAAAATAGTAACACATTTCTTATATTGCTTCACTACAGTTGTTGTATAACATAAAACGGCAACCCCGAAAATAGGTTACAATAGAAAATAGGCAACCATTTCTATACCAGAAGACCTCTTTTCATATGTCTATGTGATGAAATATTGGATACAATGATTATTATTATTAGAAATTAACCTGGATACGTCCACTGAATCATAACTTGCTTTAGATTGGGCTATACAAATTCAATTGTTTCACATGTTTTTCATGGATCAGTATGAATTTTTGGCAGGAATTCCATACAAAGCAATGATCTGGTATTTATGATCCTCAAATAGGCACCAAAATTGACTACAGAACATAAAACTTCTTTTTCTATATTTCAACTTTCTTCTTGGAAGGAAAAATGTACAAAAAGTAAACGTTTTGCTTTGATTATTAATGCATTGTATTGAAACAAAGAAAGGGGGAGGTCTTGAAATTGATGCAAGGCAAACTGAACTTTTCTTTTTGGGGCCTGCTTAGGTTAAATGACAGACTCTAAGACGACTATTTTGCCCAAATCACCTCTTAGCGTGCACCCTGTAAATATTCAGATTCAACAAAATTTTTTACTTTGTCGAAAAGCTGACAAGTGAACTGACAAAAACGGATGTATTCCTTTCTTAATTATACAATTGTTTTCATTAGCTGTTTCAATAATTGACAATACATATTGGTAATGATCAATACACACATTTTGTACTTTGAATTACTTAAATTCAACACACAGCATTAGATTCATTTGCCAAGATATGCTTGGAGTCATGTGGTCTAGTGCGAAACACTAAATGACTCATTCAACTACTTTACTTAGAATCAACCAAATCATGTTTTTATAACATTTTATTCATGTTTTTTTTTTATTGTAAAGGGAATATAAGTTTTAATTGAGTTCAGTATTCTAGTTTGTTTACTTGTGTCTGTTTTGTAATTATATACTGCAATGATTCCTATCGTTTAAAACAGATTAACTTTAATTTGATGTGAAACTACGAGTGCCATATGATCATAGAGCACTTTTATTCTAGTAACACCTGTAAACATGGTAAATAACAAGCAAAAATATTATAATGCAGCCTAAATTGATATCATGTTACATAAATAAACAGATAAATTTGTTTCATATTATGGATTTGTTATTAAAAAAGCTATTTTTATGCCAAGAACACAACAACAGCAGCAACTTCTACTACCGCCGCTATTTGAGAAGACCTCTCCACAAAACAATAACAAAATTATATAACTAATTTTGGTTTACACTACAACTGACCCATACATTATTAATTTTGTAATTTGCTATAATGGGACAGCTGAAAATAAATTACAACAAAAAGTAACGAGTGATGATGGATAGGAGATTAGAAACCATAAGACTAAGTATTCAAAATTCCCCCAAAATACTTCTTTTGCGATGAAAATTCCCATTTCTAATGACTGGGTCATCAAACTTTTATTGTTGGAATCATCGATTAAGTATTTAGTAAGGTCTTATTAGTAAAATTCACTGCAAAGTGAGTTGGGGGAGGTGATGGCTATTATTAACGATAATGCTTAACCCAATGTGCCAAGTGTGAACTACCAAGTAATAAGCAAAGATTTATCACAAAACATTTTTGTTAACATTACATATCTATAGAGGAACAGGGAAAGAAAAGCTTTATTATTTTTTTCTTACACTCACCATTATCACATGTTGCAGACGTGTTCACACATTGTGACACTAGACTGGTCGTTATAGCTTTTACATAAAAAAGATACAGATATGATGCAGATTAATAAGTAACAAGTCTACTTCACTAATCCAATTGCCTGACTTATTAGATTAACCATACAGATATGTTTTGGGCAAGCACCAAAATTATCCATAATTTTATCTCAACTGACTTAAGAGTTCTGCAACCTTCAAATATTCTGGTAAGAACTCAATAAATTTAATTCCTGATCTGTTCAGTTATGACTCAAGTACATATTATTTTTTTGTGATCATATGGCGGTTGAAAATTGAGGTTTTTTTCACCCGACTTTGATGAAATATTTGCAAAATTCAAAGGCTTTTCCCTGTCAAGAAAAAACCTATTCTTTCTCCAGACTCCCCCCCCCCCCCCCGTCCCCGTTTTCCCGGTAGCATGGGAACCCTGTATACTTCCTGTTTACATTTATTTTGCAAGGAATTTTATCTTCCTACATTTTTTTGCAATTCATTTTTACATTTTTTTAACTGTACCTTTAGTTGTTACCATATAGCCACAATTGTGCTGAGTTCTGGTACTTATGGTATGTTTTCTTTAATGAAAACAAATGTCTGTTAACATCAAATGTCATTATCCATATTAGTTTTGTTAAAGAAAAGTAACCCATACTTCCACCAACATCTGCATTCCTAGACTAACACCACTCTTCAACAAACTGATATGGCATCCAACAGAGTTTGAAAAACTCAACCACTTGCTTGTGCCTGGATGTTTCAGTAAGGAAAAAGTAATTAAAACGCGATGGGAGCAGATGAATGCCGAAGACGAGACAAGTGTCTTAAACGAAACGTAGCTGCATAATCATTTTTATCAACATTAGTATATTTTTCTTCGTTCAGTTAAAGAAATAAACTCCAACTTTTACCGACTTCGATATTCCTTGGCTGTCATCACTTTCAACCAAATGAAATGTATGTCAACGGAACTTGAAAAACCATCCACTTGCTTGTGTCAGAATTTGATTTCGTTAAGAAAAAGACATCAAAGTATAGTCCGACTAAAGCAATTAGACTTTAATTTGTGGAAAAGTGTCAATATGGGCTGCCAAGTGTGTGAGACATTCCTGAAAATGTGGCCTCAGTTCCCGTCAGTCGACGGGGATCACGCTACACAACACTGTTTATTTAAGTGGTAAGATGTAGCACCCAAACATCATAAATATCAGGGCGGACGTCTTACATTGTAAGACTACCAACTATGTGTGATATTCTAGAAAATTTGGCCTCTAGCTATGGGGTTGACTGACCTCAGAGAAAGTTATGCAGCACCCATTGTTCAGGTAATAAGACGTCGACCCCCATACCCCCCATGCATATCAGGGTCGACTTCTTACACTGTAGAAAAATTAATATTCGTTTCAACTCTACACTTTACCTATTTGTGCATGCGACAATCGGGTTTACTCTAAACATTCTACGAAAATACGTAACGCTGAACAACTGGACATCAATATTGCGGTTCATTAAAATATACTCCTATGTCAAACCTTCTCTGGGCATCTAGTCCCCAAAGACGAATCTGCCTATCATACAGCGCAGCCTCGTCTTCTGTTATTGTTACTTGCTCTGCCATTCTTTTTCGCGAACGGTTACTTTCAACGTTTGACATTGCCGCAGAAAGAAAGATGCGAATGGACAATGTTAGGACTACTTTGATTAGCTTACTGTTTCCTTCTTTGAGATTTGAACCAATCACAACTGTCAAATCAATGCGCTTACGTCCGCTTTAAACGTACCTCCATCTTTAAGAGAGTAGCAAATCGACGAAATCAACGCTGTAGCTTTGAAGACGTTTTCAAGATGGTTTTATTAGAAAACGATTCGGTATATACCTGATTAGAATTCTACTTCTTGACTGATACAAAGCATAAAGGATATGAGATTTACATCAGAGTACTGACTGAATTTTCCGTAAAGGTTTAATTTCATTTCCACCTTAACTGTAGAACATATGCTGTGAAACAAAATAAAGGGGGGGGGGGGGTATAATGATTCAAATTGGTTCCAAGCCTATCGTTATCCTGTCAGATATTTAGAGAAAGAAAGCTTTAATATTAAATATAAATTTTTCATAAAACGTTGGAAATCATTTTATCCTGCCTTAGATGAAGCGTGCATTGTTTAACACGCTTCAAACAAACGCTCACTACCCTCCTCTGCCACCTCACCAAGAAACGGGTCTTTTGAGGGACAGACGTTAGAACTGTGTCACCTGAGAGTAAATATTAGAGGTGGCTACAGTAACCAAAGAATGAATACTAGTAGTGACCAGGGTCAACTGGGATCTACTGTTTTCTGAGTTTGATCTACATGTACATGATGCTGTCATCTATCAGTTAGGTTCTGTCTGTTCTGCTCGATTATCTCTCAGTTTTGCTGGGAGCATTAAGTAATGTTTGATGTGTCTTATCTTGGATGTGGATGTATTAGTGTACTATATATATATATATATATATATATATATATATATATATATATATATATATATATATATATATCAGGGCTGAGCAAATTTTTTTTTTAACCACTAGTCCAGGACAAGTGGTTTCAGAAAATTCACTAGTCCCACCTTACTCTTCACTAGTCCCACCTTACTTTTCAGTGGACCCAAAATGGTCATCACTTGCCGAGATTTGATGAGATGTATGTACTTAATCCATAGAAAAAACAAACGAAATAATATACAACATAATTATTTCTTAAATGAATTTAATTTTTCAAAAACATTGGTTGTTATAGATTTGGCTTCTTCAGGTTCATGTATATATGTTTTAGCTGATGGATTTGAAAAAATGTCCATGTATATGTCTGCCACCTGCACCAGCACTAAGCCAGCAATTGATAGCTATGTCTGGGTTGAAGTCCTCAAGCTCTGGTCCATTTGCAGAAATGTTCATTAACATTTGTAAACTCTTCTGGTTTAAGGAATTCCTTTGCATAATTGACTGAGACTAGGTGGAGTATTCACTAGGAGTGTTCCAAGAATTCTCTGTCTCTTAGAAGTGTCATATTTGACATTTTTTTTGCCATCACAGATTGTTGCTTACGTCTCTTTGGAGAAATAGCTACCGCACACTCAGTATCAGTCTTACATTTTATGCCTCCACTTTCAAACAAATTTTCCTTCTCCGAATCGCCGTTATTACCTTCCTTGCGAAAATAATTTAGCAAACTCATTTTATCCACAGAGTAACTATCAGCTTGCTTGACAACTACTTCTAAAGTGATCATAACATACATTTTCTCTTTTAAATACGAACAGAGCTCATTAATTAGCGTAATTGTTTCGCTTCAAACGCAATATCGCACGTGGAAGTTAATCATCTGTATAATCAATTAAAAATTAAAGACTCATTACTGTCATTTAATCAATTCATGAAAGAAACCAACACTGATGTCGGTACAGTACCTTTCATTAATTTAATTACACTGACTCGCTGGATTAAAATCAGAGTGAGCCGCTCGTGATAATCTGGCTTGAGTAAACTCAATACAACAAAGCCGCTTAAAACACTACTACTGGCTTTCTTTTGTTTGACGTGTTTTGATTTGCCGATAATTTGGTCACTTAGCCCAATATGCAGTCAAGCGGTAACAGGATGTAAATGTATACACAAAGAGGGGTAGAATCAAATATTCAGTACCCCCAGAGGGCATGATTGGCCAAATAAAGGTAGATATAGTGATTAAAGCACGAAAATAAGGACTAGCCCGACTTTTTTAAAAAGCACTTGTCCGGGACTAGCGACTTGGAAAATTTTCTTGCCCGACTTCAGAAATGACTAGTCCGGGACGTCGGGCTATGGGATTTGCTCAGCCCTGTATATATATATATATATAATTGACATTTTATCATTTAAGGATAAGGTATAGGAAGTAATTATTACACTATATACAATGTGACTTGTCAACTTCACATTTTTTCTTGATTCTTAATATGTATATAAGCTTTCCTTTATTCCATATGAATTCTGCTTGATAGTTTATAATATTATAATTTAAGGAGAAAATAACACTGTAAATTTGTATATTGGTATCTTGAAATCATAAATAACTAGGGCTGTCAAAATTACGGAAAACTTCACCCGGGTACCCGTTGCACCGTTTAACGGGTAACCGGGTACTCGTTAGAACATGAAAGACATGTACAACCCTAGTTACCTCACTGTCAGATTTTCACAAACCTTGATTGTTGTGGGGTCACAAAATGAATGGACTATTTACATCATTTTGCACATTGTTTACCACACTTTATCCACTATTTCGCATTCTCTTTTTCGCATTTTACCAATTCGCACTTTCGCATTCGCACTTTACCCACACCCAATGGGAGATGGCTGATAGTCTGTCGACGGAGATAATTTGTTTTCCTGTTGTACTTCAAATTGTCTATTATAAATTGTGCTATAATATTTTGTTTGATTTGTCAATAATAATTTATTAATATTACAATGTCGTTTCACTTATTAATAAACTTCCAACAACTTCCACAGCGTGTTTTGTTATTTATTACTCACGGTGAATGGCGGTGATAGTCAACTTCCGGTTGAGAACTTCAGGTGCAGCAGCCATTTAGTAGTGTACCGCTGATGCATAACGGGTGGTCCTACTCCTAAATATTGACTGGAGCTGCAACTCAGACCAGCGTACTGCTGATGATATATGATATTTTGATAGTGTTGTAGACAAATTATTTTTTTGAACGGGTACTCGTCATTAATTTTCAATGCCCGGGTTTTTCACTACGGTCGGGTACCCGGTTACCCGGGTACCCGTTGACAGCCCTATAAATAACATTATGATCTTGTGACCTGTAACAAAGGCCTGTTCTCGCAAAAAGTGCACTTTACTCCCCACACCCCACCCACACTATAAATATTTTTTGCTAGAACACTTGTGTGCATGTTTAAGTGCATGTAACTGCATGTGCACATAAGTGCTTGTCCTGGCTTATGAAAGCACAACATTGAAGCAGATTTTTTAATTAAATTGGTAGGACAAGTGAAGATTTTGCAAGACAAGTCAAACTTCCTAGTCATTTGTTTTCAGGATAAGTGGCTTTTTGAAAACTTTTTGAAGCCAGATTGGGTGAGTTTTAGATCTGTTCAGCTTTATTAAAATTTGTATTCCCACCCTCAACATGCTCAATGTCATATGGTCAGCAGTGAGCTGGGATGATGTGGGCTTTAATTTCCTAAATTGTAATTCCTATTTTCTTCTAAATATTTTTCAGTTTCTCACAGAACTAACCAAGCTGTTTCAGAAAGGGAAAGCTTCTGGATCAGTTCAGATCACAATGAAAAGATGTAAGTAAGGATCCTGTAACATCTCTGAGAAGGTTTATTCCCGCCCCCCCCCCCCCCCAAAAAAAAAAAAAAATGCAATAGTTTGTCAAGGACAAGATATAAAAGATATAACCATCATCAGGACTGAGCAAAAAAAAAATGTTCATCCAATTGTCCTGGCAGAAAATCCCACCAGCCTTTTAACTTGTCTCAAAATTTTAAAAACTTCTCAAGATTTTATGAGATGTGTGCACTTTAATAATGTACAACATATTTGTTTCTTAAAAAAATTAGATTTTTCAAAAACATAGGTTTATATTATCCAATTTGTTACATCAGTGGTTTTCAGTTTTCTTATGTATCTTTTATGTACTATTTTTTGCTCTGATACAGTAGTATCAGTACTTCCATCAGCAAGATTGGAAAGGAATTTGCTGGAATTCAGACTTTTCCAAACTTCTTCTATCAAGACTTGATCGATTGCGATTGATAGAACAAAGTCTATTGCCCTGAAGCTGTTCTTATAATTAGCACCAAGTTCAACAGCGTTCTTCTCCTGGAGTGCACACAGAATTTCCATATCAGAAAATGATTTTCCATACTGGGCTAGATTGTATCCTTTGTTAAAGAGAGCTCTTATTTTTTTCATTTCAGTCTCATTTAGTTCTGAAGGGCCATTCCTAGTTTAGTGTCAGTGACTATAACCTCAGGAATTTTCTGCACATGGTGTCTAGTGTCATATACTGTGCTGCACAGGCCTTGTGAGGTTCACAATTGTCATGAGAATTAATTGGTTAAATTCTGAATTTGTCAGTTCCATTGAAAAATACACTGGTTGAATTTCCAACCTGTGCCAGTTTGGGATATTGTTTGCAACAGCTGAAAAACATTTTTCCTTCTGAGTCCATGAATTCAAGCCAAGCATAACTACATTATCAACCTAATGGGCTACAAGTAGTGTCTTAGTAGTGTCTTAGTAGTGTCATAGTGGGCATTTCTTGTTGCCATGGAATCTGGCTCATGTCTCTTTGGAGAAATAGCTACCTCACTCTAAGTGGCAGTCTTATGTTTTACCACTCCACTTTCACATTTATTTTTGTTTTTTAATCTTCCTTATTAACTTCCTTGTGAAAATAATTTAGTAAACTCATGTTATCCACATAGTAAATATCACCTTGCTTGACAACTACTTCTAAAGCGATCATAACATACATTTTGTCCTTTTAATATGAACAGAGACAGCTCCTTAATTAGTGTAATTGTTTCACTTCAAACACAATATCAGACGTGGAAGTTATTCCTCTGTATAATCAATTAAAATTGGCCATAATATCACGCTTGCGCTTAATAATCCCTTGGATCTGAGTTCGCCTGACTTCCATTTGTGCTGCAACTACATGACTACTTTGTCCTCTATCCAGCAAACGAATTGCTTCATTTCTCTCATGTAAGGACAAAAAGCACTTTGTTTCGAATCTGACATTTTGACATCTTTGAGTTTAACTGATTGGCAATATGAAATGCTTAACATCAATTCACGTCATATACCTTTATCTAAACAATGCCTTACTCATCAAACAAAAGAAGTATTTTATTCGCATACTTGGAGTGGTCACTGCTGATATGCTCCAGTGACCGCTTAAAGCAGGGTGATGCCATGGTTTGGTTAAGAAACACCTGGTCACTGACCACTGAATACAGGGCATTTATATGGGAAATTGGGGGGGGGGGGGGGGGAATTAGAATGACCTCTGAACACAGGTGACAGCTAGGACACGTTTGACTGTATTTGTTAATTAATTCAGTCAATGGCTTTTATTCAACTTAGTAGCATTAAAATGATGACAAAATAAGCACAAAGTACATAATTATTATGTACCAGACATAGTATACATCAACTGGAAGTTTCAATCACAGTAGGCCATGGTAGCTTAGTTGGTAGAGCCTCACACTTATAATCCAAAGATCATGGGTTTGATACCCATCAAGGCCAGCCCGGGTTGGCTGCCATAGCGTGTCCTTGGGAAAGGCACTTAGTTCCCATTTCCTTGGCATGATATAGCCAATAATGTATTTAAACTGCCATTAACCCTCCCCCCATTTGAATTACATGTTTATAGCTCAAAGTGGTGTTCTTGCTTGATTGAAGAGGGACAAACTGTAGAGCTTAGTAGTCACTCTCAGGGGTCAAGCTACCAGGCGAAGTGGACGATTAAGTCGCCAAAAAAATGTAAACTTCGCCTTCTTGTATTAGGAAAGCGAAAACGACTTCGCCCTGTCATTTTTTGTTTAGAGCTACACCGAGTGCCTGTAGTTTATGGGTTTTGAGATGCTCCCTCAACCCAGCCAAGTAGTGTTAAGCCCCAGGTGAAATGGATTGCGCATTGCCTTAGCATGTGTTCATATCAATTACGTCAACAAAACATACTCTTGCACATTCACAGACATGTTTTTTAATAGCTGACTGACCAGTTAACTCTTTGGCCCTGCAAGTTATCATTTGATGCTGAAACCTTAATAACTTGTGTTTCAAAACTAAATCATCTATATGTAAATAACAATTTGTATTTTAAGAATAGAATTAGTGAAAGCACTTTCTAAATATATCATTTGTAGGTTTTAACTGACATGCTTCCAATATTTTCTTTATAAAATCAGTTTGAAACTGTAAGTGAATCTGCTAAGGGGTAATAATGGCGGACATTGCTGTGTCTTGGAAGTATGTCTTCATTAGAATGTCTGTTTTCGTAATTCATTGGGCACAAACATTAAGGAAATTATACAATTCATAGAAAGCAAAGTGTAACTATTATGTGATAAAAGATTTAGCCAAGAAATAAAAATTTGTTGGTCAGAAATGTATGGGATAATTCTTTGTTATCGAATTGATAAGCACTGTAACTTAAGGTCAAGGTTGTTAGCTTACATCACACATTTTTATGCAAATTCGAGAAAAATTTGCAAAGAAAAATATATCCAACCAATACATGACATTATTACGAGTACGTAGACAAATATTAAAAGCATGTACATTTTGAATCCAATCTAGGGATTGTTGCAACGAAGCTAGAAAGTGAGTGGTCATATTATGAAAATCCCTTTTTCTAAAAATAGATGCATCTACTTTTAAAAACAATAACAAAAATGACAGTCAAAAGATTCACATTTAATTTAGAATCAACTCCCTCAAAGTGCAGTTGTAAAGATGAGATTACTCAGTGACCACTGTGGTTTGAATGAACGAACACTATGATGTTGAAGACACATGTAAATGTGCTCTCATGTGTGTGTTATAGCCTAATATAGAGGTTGTTTCAAACAAATTTCGTAATGTTTTCGACTGCCATTTTCTAGTGAAGTGACTAACACAAAATTATATTTGTTCTTTAAGAGGCAGTTGCTTAACTATTTTTGCCTATTTGTAATTACAATACTGTAATCTAGGTACTCCTGTCAGTTAAAATTAATTACCATGTGTTTCTGCTATGCTTTTTTGAAGTCATATGGCCAAAATACATTGCATATTTATCTCCATCTAAACATACGCACTTTTAAGTATGAATACACTATTATGAATATGATACATTCATACACTTACAAAATGTGTTTATAATATACATACAACATAGAGAATTTTCTGCTTGAAGATAAAATATTGCTTAAAACTAATGTTAAATGCAAATATGCATAATGAGAAATACAGGACACAGTTCAAATAAGAGAACCATAGCACACACACACACACACACACATATATATATATATATATATATATATATATATATATATATATATATATATATATATATATATATATATATATATATATATATATATATATATATTGCATTTCTTGCATCGCTGCCACTTCTCCCTGTTCTGCTCTGACTTCTCCCTATTCTGTCCAAAAGGAGAAGTCACTTCTCCCTAAAATTGAAGTCTAGCTTGACCCCTGCACTCTGTTTGCATTTAGTTCCCAGGATTGTAATTCCACATCAAGGTTAGAAGTTTGAACATATCCATCATCCAATAAGGAAGTTCAGATATAGTATATAATGGCTTTACAGGTGAAAATGCAACATTTTTCCAGTCGGTCCTCAAGGTGTGACTTAGGTGTTACTTAACACTTTAATGTGATTTTGGGAGATTTTATATTATAGTTGCATACATTTAACTGATACCCACAACCAACCACTGACCATCTTTTTGCAGCAGATGCTCACATGAAAAATTGTGAATGTAAAGTGGACATGTACTGACAATCATAACAGGTACATCAAAATAACTGGTCATGAGCCAGTATATTGCAATAATACTGCAGTATTAATTCACTATTTCAGTATATCACAATATGATTTTCAATTCAATACCCATCGTTTGTAAACTGACCACATTTTTTTGTCTCAAAAATCGAACCTGGTTATACTTGCCACCTTTGGGGAAAAAATGACCAAAATATTTGGCCCCAAGAGTTTGTAGTTTTGTGTTTGGCCCTGGGAGTGTGGTTTATGTTTGACCCTGAGAGTATGGTTTATGGAAAATTTGCTGTAGTCCACACAACAGAAAACT
Source organism: Margaritifera margaritifera (assembly GCA_029931535.1). Lineage (NCBI taxonomy): Eukaryota > Metazoa > Mollusca > Bivalvia > Unionida > Margaritiferidae > Margaritifera > Margaritifera margaritifera. The sequence continues at coordinate 3,625,872 of JAQPZY010001573.1, forward strand.
TATTTTGTAAAATCAAACTATCCCCTCTTAAAATTATTTGATCTTAGTTACATCAGTAGCTATAATTTGAAGGCTGGACTGTATAAATAATTTTTTTTTCACTTTCTTTTGCAGATGATGGCAGAACAAAGCCAAAGCCTAGAAGAGGTAGTGTAACAGAGCCAAGTGAATATAAATGCTTAATACGGGCAACATTAGGAAACAAAAAGATAAGCACAGTTGTAAGTAAAGGAATACCTGATGAAGCAATTTAAGAAGTGATATATCAAAAACAGATTGCTGTGTCATGTCAAGATTTTAATTAGGCAGTTTTTAACGTAATTATTTTGCAGTTGATAAATAAATGAGGGTGTACATTTAAGTTCACACCAGGTAGTTTCTTTAGATAAATATTGATATAACTTTGTTCTAGCATAATAACCTATCTTTGTAGCTGCTCAGTATTGTTGTTTGCATCATCAGTAGGATCAGACTGATTTATTCAATTTGCAAATAATTCATATGTCATGGTGAACAGCTAAACCAGTTAATTTCTACAAATTAGAGGCTAAATTTGAACCTCATGGGAAACAACATATAACTTTATAAATTTACAGTGAATTTGTTTATTTTTAGTGGAATTATTATTTATGGTTTTGCAAAATGTTACAGGTTGTTTGTGCCAAAAGAACTGGATATGCTATTGACAGAAATGGCATTTATGGAAAAGATATGTTATATTGGGCATTTAAACTTAATTTTCAGTAATCACATAATCCTTGAAAATTAGTATCCCATGAACAAAAATGAATCCACAGTATTTCAGGTTCTTTGAAAGCAGCTATAATATTTCACTTGGCATTCACACTCGAGTCATACTTTTATGGGAAGTGACTTCCTTTTTCTGCAAAAAATCCCCAAGATGTTGCCCCTAATATGGCTGTTGCCCCTTACAACCTGCCACTAACAGGCTAGAGCACTGTAAATGGGGTGTAACTCTGAGTCAAACATAGGCAGTATCAAGAAAATATACTCAAATTTTTCATAAAATAGATATCCAAGATATTGCTAATGTTATGTATATTCAATTTATAATATGTGTCCATGATTGTAAGTTGTACTTTAGTCAGATTATGGTCATTTTTGTAAACAACATGTTTACATTGCATTTGAGTTCAAGGTGGGTTTTGTTAGCAGCTGGAATGTTATTTCCATGTCTTGTTGTGACAAAAGTCATGTACATGAAGTAATTTTCCATGAGAATTACTCATTGTGATGTGACATGGGTCATGTAGGCATGTGTATTTATATACAGATTTTGGTAAACAAATTCATTTTTTTTTTAGAATTTTGATTCTAAAATATTAGTCTGTAAAGAATCTATTTTCGTTGGGTAGTTGAAATCAGATATTATTCAGAGAGAGGAATTATTTATTTACAATATTCATTGGAATACTAAAGTGCTCATAGATTTTAGGACCTTTGGAGGATTTATTTGAATTCATTCAAAACATTCCAGATTACATCAATGTGGTACATCAGGACATTCAAGACTTGTGGTACATCAGGAAATTCAAGTCTTGTGTACATCAGGACATTGAAGGCTATTGGAATTCATTCGGAACATTATATATTTTTGGACTTGTGATTAGGACCCTTAGGATTTTTTGGATTTTATTTCACATTATTGTAATTGTCTTTTGAATTTTGACTTTAATTGTCTATAAATAAATTCCTTGTTGATTTTGTTGGTTTCACTTTCTTTCTGTTACATATTTTTAGGCCATAGAGTCGTAACACTAATATGAAGCTTCATAGCTAGAATGATTGAGATTACAAAAATTGAGAATGCTTGTTCTCACAAGCCATTAAGATATTCCAAGTCAGAAAAGGGCCAGAACTTTGCAAGATATAATCAAGACCTGAATATCAAACTCAGTTTATATCTTTTGGAGATCAAACTTTTCAGGAAATTTGGTTGAAATCAAGCAAACAATGTGGATGCTAGAGTGTGCAGAAAGACATTGGGATGCATGGTTATTCTTAGTAAGGCATGGGCCCTAACTTTGTAAAATATAGTCAAAGTCTGGTCATGATCAAACTTCTGAGACATTTAGGAGAATTTCATTAGCAAATCTGGTTGATATACAAAGTACATGAAAGCTTTTGTGTTAGCAAGCAATTGGGATGCCAATTTTAAGTTGTTCAATGGCCATAACTCTGAAATATTGTCAAAATCAATTTATCATCAAAATCATAGGAAATCAATTAAGAAAAAGCTATATAGAAAATTTAGTTCAATCCGATTAAAAATGTGAATGATAGAGTGCTCACATACCAGTAGTATGCCTATCCTAAGTCTGTAAATTTTGGATCTTGTTGAGTTAAAGCTACCATATTTTGGTGTGTATAGCGCGCAGTTTTTTCACCTAATTTTATTATCTTAAGTCGGGGGTGCGCGTTAAAAAGGGATTTGATGCAATAGATTGAACTTTATCAACTAGACAAACCTTTAAAGGGCCCTTTAAGGGCCAACCATAAAATCGGAAAGATACTATTTCAATATTGCCACATTTTCATTCATATCCAAAATGACCGACTGTTGTTGCACTATGAAAACGGAGCGAAATACCGGTAGTCACGATTTTAAAATGTGGATGCTAGAGATGTTCAAAAGTGTGTGTACTCATGGATGGACATTTTGTTGAGATGAAGCTTCTAAACCAGTTTGGTTGAAATCAAACACAAAATCTTAATGCATGAGTGTTCACAATAGAATGCTTATTTTAAGTTGATCAAGGTCATAATTATATAAAAAGCAAATGTTACAATGTTCACAAGTTAATGAAATGCCTATTCTAAGTTGATCAAGGGCAGTAACTTCTCTAAATGCAAGCCAAATCTGCTTATCATCAAACTCTTCCAAGTTTTTGTTGAGATGAAGCTTCACATCAAATTTTAGTTGAAATCAAATGAAAAATGTGGATGCTAGAGTGATCACAACCTTATACACAGATGAACAGACAAACAGATGAACACTAATATGTGTAGACTATGCTCATCATCAAACTCATCTTGGCAATTTTTGAGATGAAGTTTCACAGCAAATTTGGTTGAAATCTAATTATAAATGTGAAAAATAGAGTGTTGCTAAAATGATAAATGGACATAATTATAAGAAATATGTGCAAAACATGCTCATCATCCAACACATTGGAACACTTTTTGAGTTGAAGCTTCATAAAGAATTTAGTTGAAATCTTAAGCTGTAGTGTTCACAAGGTTGTGCATTAGCAGTACCAATGCCAATGTAAAGATGATCAAGGGCCATAACTCTAAGAAATATGTGTAGAATGTGCTCATCATCAAACTTTTCTGAGCTTTTGTTACGATTGAGGTTCAAGGAGAATTCGGTTGAAATCTATCAGTAAATGTGAAGCTAGAATGTTCACAAGGTTATGCACTTGGAATGCCTGTTCTAAGACCATCAAGAAATGCAAACAGAATATGCACTTCATCAACCTCTTTTGAGCTGTAGTTAAGGTGGTTTAGATCTTATTATAAATGTGGATGCTAGAGCATTTACAAGTTGGACAGACGGATGGAGACCATTGCTATCTCCCCTCACTTTAGTGGCACAGGAGACAAGAGGGAACTGAGGGCAGAGTAGGTAAAATTGAGTAAAAGTTTACATGAAAAATATATGGATCACAAATAAGACATATACAGTAATCAGATCTTCTGTTTCAGATTTATGTGTTACTAGATCTTGGAAAGTCAAACATTCTCCAAATCCAATAGCAGCCAGATGCTTTTGTTAACAGTAGCTCTGTTGCACCTCTTTTATTTGATGGTTGTTCTGATGTTCAGATAAAATACAAAAGGAAAATAAGTCCATTGATTTAATTTGTTATAGATGAAATTTGATAAAATATATGATTGGAGCATATTATTCTGAAGACAGAAGTTGGTAGTAAGTTAGATTTATTTATATGGTACAACACCCATTGTATTTAGAGGTCATGTGGATTATATACATGAAAGCATAACATTGGTTGACAAGTTCTAATGAATAGAAAAATTTCCAAACCTTGTTTAATGGTTTTTTTCTTCTCTTTTTTCAGGTTAGTCAAAAAGATGTAAATAGATTTCAGATGGTAAGTTTGTATATTCTTCTGGATACATAGGTAGATGGTGGGAAAGAGATATAACTATGTATCAGCCATTAAGAAGAAAATATTGTATGTTTTGTCATTTGTAAAGTGTCATTCTTCATAGTTTGTTATTTTGACACTCATTGAACCCAAAACATAGCTTGCATTTTTAATTCAATGGAAACAAAAAGAAGGCATTAAGGCTTCTTATTACATTATTTATCCAATGATCAGACATTTACAATTGAAAGTAGTGTGTATCTTATCTCACCTGTGTGGCATCACCGAGATATAGGGATTAATTTTTGAATGGCATTGTTGTTGTTGTCATAGCCTGTGTGTCACTGTTAAGTTTTTGCATTTAGCTCAGTTTTTCTAACACTGTTGCATGTATAGCAGTCACAGTGACCTACACTCTCCAATGATTACATTAAGGTTTTGCATTTTGCTCAGTCATAAAACTTGATTTGTATATTCGTCTTGGTTCTATGGGGGGCAGGATGTTCATCTTTCCATCAGTTTGTTACCAGTTTCATTTTTACACAATACCTTGAGTTGTCCACCATCTACAGTTACAAAACTTTGAGAATGGTTTGCACTTGGGGTAAGGAAGAACCCTATCAGTTTCATTGTCAAAAGCTCAAATGTCAAGGTCACTTTGTGTGAAAGAAGAAAAATTATTTCTGCACAATAACTTGAGTTCTCCACTATCTACAATTTTCCAAATGTTGTGGTTGGCTTGCAGTTAGGGTAAGGAAGGACCCTATCAGTTTTGGGGTCAAAAGGTCAAAGATCGAAGTTACTGACTGAAAGAAGAATATTGTTCACACAGTAACTCAAGTTCTTTACCATCTACAGTTACCAGACTTTGTGGATCACTTGCACTTAGGGTAAGGAAGAACCCTATCGATTTTGGGGTCCCAAGATCAAAGGTCACTGACTCAAAGAAGAGAAATGGTCTCAACTCAGTAACCATTTACACGTACCAAACCTTGTGGATGACTAGCTCTTATAGTAAGGAAGAACCCTATCACTTTTGGGGTCAAAAGCTCCAAGGTCATGGTCACTATGACTAAAAGAAGAAATTGGTTTCAGCACAGTAACTCGAGTTCTCCACCATCAAGAGTTGCAAAACTTTGTGGATTTCTTGTATTTGGGGTAAGGAAGAACCCTATTGATTTGGGTGTCAAAGGTCAAAGTCACTGTGACTGCAAGAAGAAATATGGCTTCTGCACAATAATAACTCCACCATCCACAGTTACCAAACTTTGTAGATGGCTTGTACTTGGGGTAAGGTAAAAACCCTATCAAAGCCAAACTGTAAATGGTCATGGTCACTGTGACCAAAAGAAGAAAAATGGTTTCCACACAATAATTTGAGTTTTTCAGCATCTCCAGTTACCAAACTTTGTGGATGGCTTGCACTTGGGGTAAGGAAGAACCCATAAATTTGGGTCCTGAAGGTCAAATGTCAAGGTCACTGTGACTGAAAGAATAAAAATGTTTTCACATAATAACATTAGTTCTGCATCACTTACCTGGACCAAACTTTGGATGGCTTTCACTTGGGATAAGGAAGAAGCCAGTTGGTTTTGAGGTCAAAGGTCAGATCACTGTGAATACAAGAAGAGAAATGGTTTCCACACAATAACATTAGTTCTACTTCACAGACCTGACCAAACTTTGCAAATGGCTTGCACTTGTGGTATTGTGGTAAGGAAGAAGCCTATTGATTTTGGCGTCAGAGGTCATATGTCAAGGTCACAGTGACTGTTAGAAGAAAAATGGTTTTTGCACACAAATTTAATTTATTACATAAAAGACTCTAAAACATGGGGTGGACATATAATGTGCAGCTCACTGAACTCTTGTTGGATTATGCCATGCTTGAGCAGGCAAGACATAACATTCTGCAGAATTCATGTACTGAGTAGTTGCCAATATTCATTTTGTTTCTAAAAATATAAGTTTACCTTAGCAATCAGTTGTCATTTTTAAAAATGTAAACCATACAGATAAAAAATTGTTTTTCTTGAGCACTTTAAGCCTTGGAACTCAAAAGCTCACTGAATTTGTTAAGAATGACTAGCATAATTGATAATTCATGAAATTTGCTGGAAAGCTAGCTGAATTCATGGTCTCACTCGAGGCTTGAAAAAAATCTTCAATCTGTAACATGGTTCAAAATTAAACTCTCTGAATAATTTCAAGTACTAATTACCAGGACTGAAAATAAGTGGCCAAATTGCCTATGTGGTAGCAACACTGAGAAATGAATGTCAGATTCCAACTCTTTGAAAGTGTATAAAGTGTCCTTCTATATCCCTTTTTAACTTAACTATTGATCTTAAAAACTTTTGTTCCAGTAGTCATTAAATTTACACTTATGATGTGTATATTCTTGTATATGTGTTTCTTATCAATTGTAGTAATAGTTACAGGGAATCTTTTGATACTTTGCCTAGGGAGCAGTGTCTAGGTCAGGGTAAAAAGATTGGACATTATTCATTTTTTTAAGGCAGGCTTCTATTTAGCACTATATCTGTGTTTCTCTTTACCCTTTGGTGATTTAACTTTATATATGGTATCATCTGGAATCATCATAGGCCACCATGCAATAATAAAGTCACCATGTCCTACATTTTTTTAGTTTGATTGATTTGGGTATTTTTTATTTTGATCATGTATCTTTGCATGTATTAATCCTAGAGTTATCAAATAGCTCATCTGTCTGTCCACCTTTACATATGTCCAACTGTATATAGTTGAACATATTTTGAGGAACACTTTAATGAAAATCAAGAATGTACCAGTTGAAGATGCATCAAAAATAGCTTATATTCTGCAAATAATGTTGGCTATAAGAAATTTTATGTTAATACCTCTTGACATTATCAGTTTTTGCTGTGTTTCATGGTGTCATTTAAATAGTTAAACTATTCTGTCCTCGGACAGCTCCTGTTAATGTTGCCTTCAGGAGTCAAAGCTTTAAGATCCATGAAAGCTAATTCTGAAATAACAGTAATCTTATCTTATTGATAAAAATCTTAACACCATGCTGTTAATTTACATCTTAAATCTGAATTTTGCTGCGAGTAGATATTTTCTTCAATAAGCAATGTGTTTTTCAAAAGAATTTATTAGCAAATTAGCTGACCTTTAGCAATTGGATCCCTCCAATAGCCGGAAGTCTGCTAACTAGCTATTTATGTCTCAAATCCTTTTAGAGAAAATACCTCATGTTTATTTCAAGGTATGCAAAACTAATTATTTCTTTTGAATTAAAGGTTTCTTATTTATTTTGCAGGCTTATGCCAACCTGCTGAAGGGGAATATGGATGGATTGAAAAAAAAAGACAAGAAAACAGCCAAAAAGACAAAATCTAAAGCAACACAGTAGATGAATTAGGAGATCATAGAAAGTTTATATTTAAATTACACCCTTTTTTGCACCATCATTATTCATCATGAGCATTCACAGCAGTCATCACTTAACAACTTTTCCACAGCTTTTTATCAAATATTTCATGTGAAAGCAGTCATTTAATTTCTACAATCAGTGTAAACATATTATGGTGGGAAACTCTAATTGTTGTTGTATGAATTTATAAATTGAAATTCCGAGTAACTCACAAGAACCTTTAAATGTTTCATACCCAAAGAATTCATGCATATAAAATGCTCTTGAATGGCTCTGATATGGTGAAGGACTGTAGCTCCCTGTACATTTGGCAAATATTTGACCCATATACATTATTTAGTTGACCAAGCAACATTTCTACAACCAATACCAATATGATAATGATTTTATGGAAATGTATAATTCATTTGGAGACCAATAGCTTCTTTACCTGTGTTAACAAACATCTTATCTTAATATTATCATAATGTTGAATGAATAGAAATAAAGTATAGAAATTTATCTTGGATAAATTATGGTTTGATTTAGCATGACTTCTTCTAATCTTAGTGAAGTTGTGTTTGCTTTATAAAAAAAAATAATAAGTCCAAACAATGATTGAGGCACATTTATATTTATTACATGTACTACAAATACTATATATATTGTTGTGATAAACTCTGATCATGGGAAAGATGATGACATAGATTTTTCATGCTTGCTTTTACATGTTAAATGTGATAGAATGTACTAATGTAACAGGATTCTGTTTTCTTTCACAAATTGTTCTGTGTTGCATTGATTGTTGGAAACATATTTGTTTATGTATGAGGTATGAGCGCGAGAAAGGGTTTGGTCTGGTTTGGTGCTTTATGGCACAGCAACACAAGTAGGTTATTTAGTGCCAAGGCAATTGGAGTAAAATGCCTTGCCCAAGGACACACCACAGTAGCTGACCCAGGCTGGTCCATAGTAGGATTTGAACCTGCACCATTTTGGTCCAGAGTCCAGCATGCTAACCACTGAGCCACCGCAGCTCCTGAGAGAGAGAAAGGGGATACTATATCTTAGTTTTTGGTATGGATCTGTGTTTGATATGTAGTTGATATGTAGGAATTATTGAGCTTGAATGGTCAAGTATGGGTACAAGTCAAAGCTTTTCATCCAGGAATGTCATTACACATTTCTGCTTGTTAAATTTTATTTGCATTTCTCTCACTTATTCAGTAGCACCATTTGAAATATAAGCTCATGGATACAGATGCAAGTACTTGATGCTTTACTTTTGTAACTAGCCCATGTCATTGTAAATGTTTTTGGTTGCTGCATTAAACTCCATTTATGACAAAATCAGATGTTTCAAAATATTGAATATTATGAAACACATCTCCAGGTCCCTTATGGAGCTGTATAATTGTTTATAACAAATTTGGATGATCTGGGGGGGTGGGGTCCTTTGGGTTTTATATATCTGGAGTTTACTGTATGTGCTTTAACCTTAAGTATCGATTAACGTGGTTGAAAATTAAAACAAATAAAATTTGATAAAGTAAACATTATTTCTTTTTTATTATTCAGTTATTTCCAGGGACTTGTTTTGTGTTGTCATTGTATTTTCTTTTTTGAAGAAAGAAAAAAATAACATAATGAAAAAGTAGTACATGGAATACTAGCATCCTTTTGGAGTGAAACTTGAGATTCCAATTGACTGTTACATAAATGGAGTTTCAACTTTGTTTATGGTCAGTTTAAAAATTATGGACACTATAATACCTAATAGTTTTTTTTTTATAATCTTGATTAGAGAGGCTTTCTGCTTTTTAAATAAAGTAAAACACTCAGTATAGGACTCTTAGAGTGTTTCTTTCAAGCCATAATCCCAGTTTCTTCTATTCATTTGTATTGTATTGAGTGGCTGGGTCGGGTTTGGATGCTTTTGTATATGTTATTGTTTTGATACATAAAAATCCACAGTTTAGTAGGGAAGCAGCAATTAATCATATTAGCCTATGTTTTCCTGAATTGCCATCAGCAGACTTCATCTTTATTGACTTTATGTTCCTTATTATTAGTTAGAAGTTGTTACAGAGTTAAAATTGTTTGACCAAATCATGTCTTAAAACATGAATTTCCACTCCAGCCATGTTCACTTGCATTTTTCCAATACCCTAGTGTAAACATGTATAATAACATAAAATATTTCTGAAGATTGCAAAAAGGCAGGTCATTATAAAGAAAGATATTTTAACATCATTTGGAATTATTATGAATAATTATTTTTTAAATGTGCATCCAATTATGATTACAGTTAATAGCACAAAAGGATGATAATTTTTACAAAATGTTAGTCGTATACAAAGTTTTATGAATGCAGAACTTACAATTATGGGCTTGTGTGGAGTTTACCAGCAAAGCCATTTAAGTTTGAAAATAAAATAGGTTTCTCACATTTTTAGTATGATAATGAAGTTCTTATAATATTGCAGTTAAATACTTATAGATTATAGTGTTTGTACTGTTGGGTATTGTGGGTGAGACTAAAATACAAGAGTCCCATGTACTTCAGGCGAGACCACAATATCCAACAGTACAAACACTATAATTTATTTTTTATATACCCCATATTAAATAATAAATTGTTTTTAAATTGATTTCACAGATTTAAAGTGAATACAAATATGTTTTTTTTTTTTAATTTTGTTCAGATTATTTTTTTATTAAATGGTACATAAATACAACGTATATCTTGACGTCATTTTATGCTGTTGCATCATGAATGACCTGCTGTTGCATCATGAATGACCTGTTGTATCATGAATGACCTGCTGTTGCATCATGAATGATCTGCTGTTGTATCATGAATGACCTGCTGTTGTATCATGATGTATCATGAATGACCTGCTGTTGTATCATGAATGACCTGCTGTTGCATCATGAATGACCTGCTGTAAGAACTGCTGTTGCATCATGAATGACCTGCTGTGACATCATGTTACATAAGGATAATCTTGCTGGGTTCTTTATGTGCTTAACAGCACCCAGTTAGTACTTGACTAACTGTCCAATATGTGGAACATTTACTGAATCATCCCATGCAATGTGTTTGCATAGGAAGTCATGAGCTGGGTATTCATTTTATGTAGTATAGTATGTGTAGTCTGAAAATGTAGAGGATCTGACATGAAATTACTACTACTAATATAAACCAATATGGTTTTAAAAGAAGATCACATTGATCTAATTTTGTATGGTGGCAGAGGCTTTTTTCAAAGAAGCATCTACACATTAAAGTATTTGAATGTATGACTTGTAGTGCTATTAAAGATATAAGGGGCTCTGATAAAAGTAATTAGTGCATGATGCTTCACAGTGATAAACATGTTTAATAATTATTTTTTAAATTTTCCTTCCCAAATTAATTGCATGGATCCAGGTTGTTTAAATTTAAACTTTATTTATTTTATATCATTTGCACAACAAATTTTGGCAACCTATTGAACATGGTCTTGGTGGATCATATGGCTGGATGTTTTCATTTGCACAACTAGTTCTGGCAACCTATGGAGCTTGCTCTTGGTAGCTCAGATGGTTTGATGTTTTCATTTGCACATCAAGTCTTGGCAACCAAATTAATGTGCTCTTGATGGTTCAGATGGCTTGATGTTTTTGTAGCGAAGGGAACCAGACCTGCATCCAGGGTTCCAAAGATATGTCCATATGTATATTTATACAGGTATGAGACTGCAGTGCATCTGTAATGACACAAGATTTTGTTATGTGCCAAAATAGTTCACGGTGACCAAATTTTATATGGTGATGTAGTATTCCCCTGATGAAACGACATAATAGGTCTCATAAATGTAGAAATTCAGGTGTTACCGATATAGGATGCATTGGATTTTACTACCAAAGTGGCTTATGCATTATAGATGGGCCAAAGGACCCAAATTTAGGTATGGAAATGTGGAATTTAGCAAGACATATCTCCATAATAGTTTAAAGAGAAAAGAAATAATAAAGTCAGTTTTGGGGATGATGAAATTTAAATAGATAAACAATTATAAGAAAAGTAATGTTTTATTTCTTTAAAAAGTCACAAGGACCTAGTATGGTCCTGCATGTAAAAGAGCCCTCTATGCATCAACTTCGAAAGTTTGATGGATGTTGTACTAACGATGTCAGAAATATGGGTTTATGTTTGTCAGAATGAGTGAACATATATTGGCATACATGTGTTATATGCATTCAAAACACTATCCACTACCAACTACAATACATATATTGGCATACATGTGTTATATGCATTCAAAACACTATCCACTACCAACTACAATACTGATGAGATGTTAATCATGTGACAGTCCTAAAACAAATGACATGCACAAGTGTTTATCAGAACATTTATTGACTAAAGTACATGACATTACAAGATGAAGTTTCACTGAGAGGTTAATCATGTGACATTCCTAAAAAAAAATAACATGCACAAGGCACAAGTGTTTATCAAAACATTTATTGACTAAATTACATGACATTACAAGATGAAGTTTCACAATACTATCAGATGTTATTATGTTTGGTTTTAAAAGTCCAGAGATGGAGGATTTAAAATAAATCTAATCCAGTAATCAGGAAATTCACACACACTTTCTGCATATTTTAAAACGCTGTCCAAAGTTGGTATGTCGGGTTGTATCCCTTATGTTTAAATAGCTTCAGTTTTTAGTGGACATGGAATTGTGACAAATGGACAGAAATGACATACATAGAAATACAAATTATTTCCTCCCCTCTTCTATCAACAAGGCAAGGATTAACACTGAAAAATACTATATTATATTGTATGAACTTCTTAGTTTGCATCATGCAAATCTGAGTGCTTGTTGACTATTTATTCCTTATTGTATGGAAATTATATATTTGAATTTATGTCATAAATTTAGATTTTACAATATGACAAACTCGAATTTATGGTAACACAAATTTTATTATATAAAATCAAATATATGACATAATTTGTAATAAATGTATCTGCATTTGTTTTATAAAAAATCTTTCTTATATTAACAGCTACAACTCCCTCGGACCTGATAATAGTAGATAAACTGAGTCAATCACTAACCTATCTAACCAAAGCTGAGTTTTATAATTGGAGGCCACAATCACCTATTCTATTCTTTCAATCTGAAGGTAATAAGTGCCTCTTTATGCATATCAATGATAATGGATGGTGTCTGGAAGCTCTGTGAAGATTGAATTTCACAAATATATGTCTTTGCCATTGCCCAGCTCCTCACATGATTTTAATTACATGTATGTAGTGGACAGGCAGACAAATTGGTCATTTTTATAGCAAAATATTCCAGAACATTCTCAAATTAAGTTGCAGCTGCAAGAACTTTATTTGGGTGTAATTTTAACTATTTCAGAATATAGTAAAACTTCCCATATACCACAAATTTTTGACTGAATTCTGTTTCCCCCTTTGCTGCAGCACTAGCTTGGGGAATATATCAGAGTTTGAATTGGAAAAAAAATGTATGATATAATAAATTCAACATTATTTACGACATCAAATTGGAAAATATATCAAACAATTAATTTATGATATGAATTTAACAAAATAATTGCAAAACCAAGGGCAAAACTTTGCACTGTTTTGTCATGTGTAGGTCTCAAATGAAAATGAAACTACAGTGCAATATTTCATTATAGCAACTCACACTCATACATGCACATACATATATATATATATATTATTTAAGGTCGGATATTACAAAAAATAACATTAGCTCTAAAGAGCTATTACTATGACAAACTATAAGCTGGAAACAGATACAGATAGAGTAATTGGAGTATTTTAGACATAAAAAAGGTATACACATCACTAATAAAGCAAAATTACATTTCCATACAGTGATACATACCATACATATTTAAAGCAACAGTTTGAAGAGACGCATACACGTGGAATACATACATATAGTACTTGGATAGTTACATAATAGTACGAACATCAGATAAAACATACATACAGTATTAACATACATACATAGATACATACATTTTTTAGCTGAGCAAAACTAAAAGATTGGAAAGAATGAGGGGTTTGTGTAAAAAAAAAAGGGACAGAATTTCAATAAACATCTCATAAATTGATCTTAAATTAGTACTTGAAGATTGTCTGGAAAGTCTAAGACCTTTTGAATTTCTTTATTTTGTCTAGGGTGCTGCACCAGGGCCTAGAACAATCTTTTGCGTGCTGATGTGTCTTACGACTTTCGAGTAGATCGACTTTTCAAGAGTTGGAAGGATTGGGGGAGGGGGCGTTTCCGCTTCATCTACGGGTGAAAATGCAATGCATTAAAGCAAAAATAATGCAAATTCTCGATTTTAGAATATTTTCAGAAGAAACGTTTATAGGTTTCTTGAAAAATTGTGACAGGTTTTCTGACATAAAATGTCTCTATTCAATAATTAGGCAATATATATATAATTTTATTCTATAGCATCATAAATTTAACATAAAATAATAATAATAATAATAATAATACGGAAAGGATAAACATACAAATAAAAATCCCATTGAAAAGAATACAAGAACATTTTTTCCAGATAAACACAGCACAGAACTTTAAGGTACTTTTCATAACATTTCAATTATTTAATGCATTTGAGTATTCGAAAATTGTTTGAATAAATAGGGCTAAACATCACCAAATCAAGTGCTTGTAAAATAAAATTTTGGAAGTGTTGGAAAATTATGACTTGTGTAGACTTTACATGGACATAATTTTCAATAACATACTGCTTATTGTCATTTGATTACACTTGGTCCTGACCATGAGCAACGAAATATCCTTAATTCTCTCTCTCTCTCTCTCTCTCTCTCTCTCTCTCTCTCTCTCTCTCTCATAATACTAATATATAAAATGATTGTATTGCCATTTGTTAGGAACTTAAAAGAAAAGGTCAAGGCCGAATGTGATGGGATTTTGTCTCACTAAATTTAAAGTTCCAGAAGACAACAAATTTTGATATTTTTTGCACAAATCTTCTTGAAAATGCCCCTTCTTCCCCCACCCGCCCAATTACTGATGAAGTTAATGGTTTATTTTCAACTTATATAAATAATTTTAAAATACATTTTGTGTAATTTCGTAACTGTATATGGTGTTTTACCGACATTAGAACAATATTTAAGTCTAAGCGCAATGGGCTACCTCAGTAAATTTTACTCCAAAGAATCATCTAATACAATACTATAATTTATGATAAAGCACTGAGGTACTTGACTGCTCTCGAGGCGAAAAATATACTTTCTGCACCTATTTTAAAATGCTATTGTCACACTTATAGCGCGTATGGTAATAAAAGAAAGTCACAAAGACTGACAGTGTACATCAGTTCAGCTCAGTTGCAAGAGTGATCGATCTGTATGCCCGAGGTATCGAGTTCAAATCCCATGTAAGATATATTTTTCTCTTTCACTGCCTTATTAATCTGCAAGAATCAAGTAGAGTCGTTGTAAATCAATTCTGTTTCTTTCTTTTTTTTTTTTTTTTTTTTGTAGATTGTTAAAAAATATACAGAAAAATATAGTTTGCACCATAGCAGCATTTTACCTTGCCGTCTGATAATACAATATATGTAATAGGTTCATAGGTTATCCCGTGCTCACTTAGCCGAGCTATAAATAGCAAATACAAGCGTCAGCTAATGTGTGCATTCCATCAAAGTAGGCTGTCCAATCGTTTTCTCATCCAAGGATGTCCTTGAGGGTCGCTGTTAAATTTATTCTTACTTGTACGTTTTACAAGAGACCCCTATTGTTCCCAGCCTTTTATTTAGCTAGAAATTTTTAAAAATCAATCTTGGGTGTGGACGGACGGACGGATACGCCACACGGATGCTAGAGTAATCGCTATGTCGAGCTTCCGCCAAAAGCCAATATATCCCGGTGGTGTAGGAGTGAAGGCAAAAATCTGTAGTTTCTGCTTTAAATACTCTGACCAACATTAAATAAAATGTTACTAAAGTTCCTACTGCCTATAATGGAAGTACTTATCGACACTACGTTTGATGAGCAGGATATTGTCATTTTTATGCATCTGAGCAATTTATAAAGTAAAGTAAAATTTTATCAATGTTTTACAAGACAACAATTCGTTTGCGAACGAAATACGTCTACGCCAATTTTTATTAGACACACTGTCGACATTCAGAAATACGTCTACACCAATTTTTATTAGACACACTGTCGACATTCAGAAATACGTCTACACCAATTTTTATTAGACACACTGTCGACATTCAGAAATACGTCTACACCAATTTTTATTAGACACACTGTCGACATTCAGAAATACGTCTACAACAATTTTTATTAGACGCACTGTCGACATTCAGAAATACGTCTACACCAATTTTTATTAGACACACTGTCGACATTCAAATTTAACCTACAGTTACATAAAACTATTGTCTCTTCGGTAACTCGGCTGGAATCAGATCGTCTTGGAATTCTCATTTCATCTCCGGTGTGAAAGCAATGGTCACAAAAGTCACTGATTAAGTCAACATTCACCATCATTAATCTGTGAAAAACAATAGCAAAAAAAAAAAAAAAAGAAGTTTAAACGAATGTTACGAAAAACAAGTACATTAATTGTGATTTTGTATACGGTTAATATATTTTAGATGTAAATTATATAATCTAATAATGCAGTTTGAAAATCATCAACAGCTGAGCTTTTTGCTGTAGCGGGCATTTTGTTCCTACATTAATACAGCGCAAGTGAAAACAAGTTTATCATCATCATCAACAAACTGGTGTTCTCAGAAGCGCATTTGCGAGAGTATTTTGCTGTTGTTGTTGAATAATGGATAACAATTACGTTTTTATACATTTTCGTATATAAAATGTATACACCATACGGGAACGTTGAGTAAAGATTTGATTTCAAAACTGTAATTGCAATAAAGACAACTTCATGATACAATGTAAACTATTGCAAAATACTTTAAATGGTTGGCCTCGAAGAAGGCAGTTGTGGCAATAACTTTTTTCTTCAACTTTACCCCCCCCCCCCCCACATCATGATATGAATCCCATGGGAAAATCAATTTATCTGATAATTTGTCACGAACAATCCACTTTCTGCTAATATTGTGACTTGCAATATATTAAAATGTCCACGTAGTCTAAATTCATGGGTAACATTTCTCATTCATTTATAGTAATACAATGTAATATCGCGACCTTATGTTTAATACATCCACAGAGACTAAATTTTTGGACAACAATCTTCATTTCAAGTATGTCAGTTTTTTTATTTGAGCACGTAATGTCTTTCAAATTTAGTGTTAAAAATGTCCAGATCCAAGCAAATGAAATAATACAACTGAGTATCATGTTCCTAGGAAATTTATATTTGAAGCTAACACGAAGATAGCAAATGAAATTTATATTTGAAGCTAACACCAATAAAGCAAATGAAATTTATATTTGAAGCTAACACCAAGAAAGCAAATGAAATTTATATTTGAAGCTAACACGAAGATAGCAAATGAAATTTATATTTGAAGCTAACACGAAGATAGCAAATGAAATTTATATTTGAAGCTAACACCAATAAAGCAAATGAAATTTATATTTGAAGCTAACACGAAGATAGCAAATGAAATTTATATTTGAAGCTAACACCAATAAAGCAAATGAAATAATACAACTGAGTATCATGTTCCTAGGAAATTTATATTTGAAGCTAACACCAATAAAGCAAATGAAATTTATATTTGAAGCTAACACGAAGATAGCAAATGAAATTTATATTTGAAGCTAACACGAAGATAGCAAATGAAATTTATATTTGAAGCTAACACGAAGATAGCAAATGAAATTTATATTTGAAGCTAACACCAATAAAGCAAATGAAATTTATATTTGAAGCTAACACGAAGATAGCAAATGAAATTTATATTTGAAGCTAACACCAATAAAGCAAATGAAATTTATATTTGAAGCTAACACCAAGAAAGCAAATGAAATTTATATTTGAAGCTAACACGAAGATAGCAAATGAAATTTATATTTGAAGCTAACACCAAGAAAGCAAATGAAATTTATATTTGAAGCTAACACGAAGATAGCAAATGAAATTTATATTTGAAGCTAACACCAAGAAAGCAAATGAAATTTATATTTGAAGCTAACACGAAGATAGCAAATGAAATTTATATTTGAAGCTAACACCAAGAAAGCAAATGAAATTTATATTTGAAGCTAACACGAAGATAGCAAATGAAATTTATATTTGAAGCTAACACCAAGAAAGCAAATGAAATTTATATTTGAAGCTAACACCAAGATAGCAAATGAAATTTATATTTGAAGCTAACACGAAGATAGCAAACGAAATTTATATTTGAAGCTAACACCAAGATAGCAAACGAAATTTATATTTGAAGCTAACACGAAGATAGCGAACGAAATTTATATTTGAAGCTAACACGAAGATAGCAAACGAAAGCAATTTAGCAAGTTAATAGTGCGGCGACATGACGATCTGACGCATTGAACAGAGTGTTACAAATGTGTTGCTAGTCGCCAAACTCGGAGAATATTTAAACCTTTAAAATCTTAAGAAACAAAAATGATTATCTAGATTTGAACTGCACGTAATCGCCTGTGAGTGTTTTGTGTCAAATTCATGATTTATCACGCATGAATGTCTCGCTATGTAGAAAATTCAAACATAAACTGGCTTTGAGAGAGATTAGAATGTTTGAAGCATATTGGGTAATCGACCTTCAATCATTTTCATATAGCTTTCATTCCTCCACCCGACTTGTTGATCAACACATTTTAAAACATGCGGCAAACGACGCCAAGTTTAACTAACGTTGATTTCCCTCAATTCACCATAAGGAAAATTATAAAATTATATTAAGCGAGCAACGTGTAATCGAGCTCTACCAAAAAAAAAAAAAAAAAAAAAAAAAAAAAGCCTTATCTAGTTTTTATTTCCCGCCTGCAATCGACTAATTTTCAGATATCCTCCAAACGACTTGCAATCGTGTCTTGAGTTGTATGTATGTATGTATGTATGTATGTATGTATGTATGTATGTATGTATGTATGTATGTATTTATGCATGTATGTATATATGTATCAGGGTTTAACGGCACGTCAGCAGAATACTGGCTATATGGTGCCCATTAAAAGTAAAGTTATAAAAATGTAAATATAAAGAACTGAGAAGAAAAAAAAAAACTGGAATGTAAACCCTTCCAAATAAACGTAAACATGAAGTACAAGATAAAAGCTGAAATATAAAAATATTAATATTATGTAAAACTAATATAAAATAAAAGATAATGTTATCAAAATATAATCCTTACAAATATAGGGTCAAAATCTGCTTTATAAACCGCATTCCTTCAAAACATTCCGTTGGATTCAGAGACAGCCATGTCAGGATAATATCCAGCTACTCGATAGAAATTGGTGATATTTAACATGTTGTTGCAAGGATTCTAGAATACTAGAATTCCACCTATCACACCTGATATGATATGGTAAGGCAGGTTGGAGAGAAAATTGTTCATTGATTTTTCTTTAGTAACAGCTAGCCATACCTGATGGGATAAAAATATTGTTTGTAAGTTTTCCACCCGGTTGCTACGGAAGCCACACCGTTACTAGGAGAGCCATATAGGACACAGCTTTTACACAGCACGTCCTAAGAAACATTCATACTCATTTCCTTAAAACATGGATCATATCTGTCGTATAATTCCTCTAAGAAATATAGGATCATATAAAAGTACTATATTGTAGAAAACGTTTCTATAATTCCCATATTTTAGACACTTTCAATCTTTATTTTTCGGCAAAGCCAACTTTCTGTTAACTTCTGTATATCCTGAGAACTTTTGAATATCTAGAAATCTGTCAAATATAATGTATTTACAGAAAAAGTCTACATTTTGTCCTTCTGATTACAACTCATCGAAGTCAGTTTTATTTTCATACAGCTGAATAGAAGGTTGAAAGGTGCGGCGACCCTTGCCTGTAAAGTAATGATGGATGTGACATGTTTACATATGAAATGTGTTATGTATAATATCTAAAATTTTGGTTCCCTTGCCTTTATAATTTACGAATTGTTAGATAATTTTGTAGCAGGGCGTTAAGAAAACCTTTCATGATTAAAGCCTCCGAACAACCTTTTGCATAATTTCTATTAGACAGGTCACCAAAATGGTTTAAATTTGATGTTTAAAATGAATAATGCTGTTTAAACTAAACTGAAAAGTACTTCTTTTGCATACTATTTTCACACAATCCATATGGTTGTAAATTGACCACAAACGTATAGGTGTGAACACAGATTTAGATACTGAATATAAATTATAGGGATACAAATTTAAAGGAGAAACTTGTTGAAAACTTCAATAGGTCCAATACATATTACACCATCCAGTACGATGAAACCACAAATAGCTACGAAAGAAGCTTGATTTAATAAAACAGTAAGAAATTGTGGTGCACCACCAACAGGGCATGCAAAAGGAAAAGAGGCTGCTGATTAAAACATCCACTCAGTTGTATGACAAACTGATCTTGTATTTAAACTCGGGAAACTAGATATCTCATAAACTATACAAAATATCTTGTAAACTTTACACGATATCCCATAAACTATGTAAGATATCTCATAAACTATTTAAGATATCTCATAAACTATGTAAGATATCTCATAAACTATTTAAGATATCTCATAAACTATGTAAGATATCTCATATATTGTATACGATTTCTTTTATAATAGTTAATTATATAATATATTTTTTATGTTTTATAAAATATATTACATACTTAATCAGATATCTAATAGATTTTGCGAGATATCTCATACACTTAATAAGATATCTTATAAAGTTTATCAGATATATAATTTCTAAGATATTTTTAAAGCTTACGAGACGTGTTGTGAAATGTCGGATATATCTGAATCAACCCTGTTTATAAGATACTTTTTTATTTTATAAGATGTCTTAAAATTTATAAGATATCTCATAAACTATATATCATCTTATGCACTTTATAACATATCATAAACTATATATCATCTTATGCACTTCATAACATATTATAAACTATATATCATCTTATACACTTTATAACATATTATAAACTATATATCATCTTATGCACTTCATAATATATTATCAACTATGTATCATCTTATGCACTTTATAACATATTATAAACTATATATCATCTTATGCACTTCATAATATATTATAAACTATATATCATCTTATGCACTTCATAATATACATGTATTATAAACTATGATATTTTATGCACTTTATAACATTATAAACTATGACATTTTATGCACTTTATAGCACATATTATAAACTATATGAAATCTTATGCACTTTATAACATATTATAAACTATTTGAAATCTTATGCACTTTATAACACATATTATAAACTATATGAAATCTTATGCACTTGATAACATATATTATAAACTATATGAAATCTGATGCACTTTATAGCACATATTATAAACTATATGAAATCTTATGCACTTTATAACATATTATAAACTATTTGAAATCTTATGCATTTTATAACACATATTATAAACTATATGAAATCTTATGCACTTTATAACATATTATAAACTATATATTTTACGCACTTTATAACATATATTATAAACTATGATATTTTATGCACTTTATAACATATTATAAACTATGATATTGTATGCACTTTATAACATATATTATAAACTATATGATATTTTATGCACTTTATAACATAAATTATAAACTATATATTTTATGCACTATATAACATAAATTATAAACTATATATTTTATGCACTTTATAACATAAATTATAAACTATATATTTTATGCACTTTATAACATAAATTATAAACCATATGATATTTTATGCACTTTATAACATAAATTATAAACTATATGAAATCTTATGCACTTTATAACATAAATTATAAACTATATATTTTATGCACTATATAACATAAATTATAAACTATATATTTTATGCACTTTATAACATAAATTATAAACTATATATTTTATGCACTTTATAACATAAATTATAAACTATATATTTTATGCACTTTATAACATAAATTATAAACTATATGAAATCTTATGCACTTTATAACATATTATAAACTATATATTTTACGCACTTTATAACATAAATTATAAACCATATGATATTTTATGCACTTTATAACATAAATTATAAACTATATGAAATCTTATGCACTTTATAACATAAATTATAAACTATATATTTTATGCACTATATAACATAAATTATAAACTATATATTTTATGCACTTTATAACATAAATTATAAACTATATATTTTATGCACTTTATAACATAAATTATAAACTATATGAAATCTTATGCACTTTATAACATATTATAAACTATATATTTTACGCACTTTATAACATATATTATAAACTATATGAAATCTTATGCACTTTATAACACATATTATAAACTATATGAAATCTTATGCACTTTATAACATTATAAACTATATATTGTATGCACTTTATAACATATATTATAAACTATATGATATTTTATGCACTTTATAAAATAAATTATAAACTATATATTTTATGCACTTTATAACAAATTATAAACTATATGATATTGTACGCACTTTATAACATATATTATAAACTATATGAAATTTTATGCACTTTATAACATATATTATAGATTATATACGATATATTATGAATCAAATTATATTAAAGTATTTGATATAGTTGATACTTTTGGAAAAGCCATGAACACATTTGGAAATGATTTTGCGCAGTCTGGCCTAGACATTTCCAAGTGGTTTAGGAATTGTGCGGCAAGAGGAGAAGAATATGAAGCTATCCATAAAGATTTTCACCTTCCGGTGCACGAATTTTCGAAACATGTTGGATATAGAGGATTATCCCTGCGACCAGCCCTTGACAGGATAAACAAACAGTAGAAAGGAAAACAGCACTGTTTCCTGCAAGCTATAGTCAATGGAAAGGATGAAGATCTCGGCAACAATGCTGGGTACAAATGGATGAGAGCTGTGGTAGAACAAAAAGATACAACTTTGGTGAAGATGACATTCCATGTTAGTGTGACACATATGTCTGAGCATTTCCTTGCAATGTTCCAAAGGAACTCCTCTCAGTTATTTGCATTATGAACATTTGAGTGAGATCTTTAAATATGCAATGATGCGACTGCTTAGAGACAACATCTTGGAATGGAAATCGGTGAAACAACTTCTTAATGTAAATCATAATGATACAGCATTACAGCTGGAAGACAGTGAATCCAGCCTGGACATGGTACAAGTTAAGCCTGATCAAAGCTAGGTCAAGATCAACAGAGGCATCTTATTCTTGGCATGAGAAGAAGGTTTCTCTGTGTTTTGGTTGACTATCTGACGAAGACTTCCCTTGACCAGTTAAGTGTTGAAAGTTGCAAGAAGTCTTCATCCAATGAAACGAAAAGGACACTGAACAGTCTTTGACGAATGGAATGCCTATTGATATCAATACTTACAGAATAGAAGATGAATGGAGGTTTTACCAGCATGAGAAAATTCCAGAGCAGTGGCATGAGGATAGTAGAATGTGGATTGATCGCTACTGAAAAAATTTGATTGAACTGAAGAATTCAGTTGTAGAGCAGAAGTGCCAGAAAATGCTATAGTAGTGAAAACTGTGTTAACAACTGCTCATGGGAATGCTGCCATTGAAAGACCATTTTCACAGAGTGGAAAAAGTGTCACAAATTACAGTTTTGTTAAGTGAAACGTCTGTTTACTCCCTGCAGATGTCAAAAGAGGTGTAAGGCTGAATAAAGGCAAATCTTAGTTCTAGTGACTAAAAGACTCTTGCTGATGGATAGACAATGATACTCACGGTATATACAGAGCCTGGAGGAAATCAAACAGGGAGAACTGGAAACTATCAAGCAGATGGAAGAAAAAAATATGAATAGCTTGAAAGAAAGAAGAAAGACAAATGGAAGTCAAAGCACAATTTGATGGCTCCAGATAAAAGCATGGCTGCTGGAGAGAAAACAGAGCAGGAAAATTGTGATGGATGTAGCTTATGAGTTTGTGAAGAAAGCCAGTTGAAATCTGCAAGATGACAGGAAGGAAAGGACTTGGAAAAAGTTGCAGTAGAACAAGTAATGTTTGAAAGTGCCAAAAAGAAAAGGAAAGTTACTGAAGAGAATCTAAAACATGAGAAGAAAAGAGAAAGGTAGAGACGAGGAATTATGAAATTATGGACATTTCGTCAAATGATGCTGGAGAGACATCTTCAGTAATTGTGATGATAGCAAACAATAATCAATAAGAATTTCTAGATGCACGTAAAAATAATGACAAAATTTTTAATTGTACAATTGTAAAATGTTGAAATGTACATGCCCAAGTTTGTAGTTTTATTTCAACTGAACTAAGCATTAAAAATTGTTAGACTTGTCCAGTACTTTTTGGGGGCAGTCAAGGTACAGCAAACAGACTGCACAAAAAGTACAACTCAGAAACTATATACCTTTGTCTGCCATACTGGTCGGGGCCTACAAAGTTTGACAATATCTTGTGTGCAACTTTCCGTGTGTCCAACTTAAGATTAATCGAATCTGGCTTAGCTAATGTTTCGACAAGTTATCTGGACATCTAATGCCAAGGTATATTAGGAATTTGTCGCAGAATTGGTGCCTATCATCTCCAAGATACCTTAAATAATGCAATGAATCAGTTCTTACACAAAATTAACTCAGTTTACAAGTATATTACTAATCATGAAGAATATATCATATGGACATATAGAGTCTCTGAGGTCATCAATGTAGCCATCAGTTGCATGGTAACAACTATCTTTTTTCCGTTTCATATGTTTGGACGATATAAATAATGTTCTGAGTTATTTATTTGGATGAGCTAATAACATTATCAGTTATTTGTTGAATAGTTTCAAGGACCAGATCTAGGATCAAATTACCTCATAATTGATCAGTGTATTGAAAAAACGAGAGATAGAAAATATTGGCACCACAATGAACAGAGAACACAAAGTATAAAAATCGTAACATAATTTATCAGTGTACTGAATGAAGAAGAGATAGAAAGCACAGGGACCACAATAAACAGAAAACAGGCAGACAAATTGTGCAATGGAATGTGTAGAACGTGCACACAACCGTAAACAGCATAGATCAAGATCTTTCACAATGCTTAGCAAATCATGATCTATGATGTTCATTCTACTTCTCATTGCAAGTAAACAACACGGACACTGATCAGGCTGCACTGAATGTTGAATACGTGTTAGCCATGGTAAATTCGACCCACAAATGGTTGAATACGTGTTAGCCATGGTAAATACAACACACAAACAAATGTAAAAGTTCACTGAAACTGTGTCCGAGTGTAGTTTACAGTACAATGCTTCAGTTACACAGAAACAGTGGCACACCCCCTCTGCCCTCAGTGCCATTCTAGCCCCTCCTCTCTGCCTCCCTCCATACCTCTAAAACACCTCCTTCAAACAGTGTTTTTTTCCTATTTATTTCAATTATGTTCTTATTTATCTAATGTAGCATAAATACACGAATATGCTTTTATGTTCTACTTCCAAAATATTCAAATTCTAAATTTTATCAGCTGCTTCAAGCCCTTTTATTGTAAAAAAATGCCCACTGCTCCAGAGTCAACACTTTAAAAGATAAACCCCAAAAACCTTTTGCTTAAGGTGCTCTTTTTGTCCTCCATTCTGCAAGAAACTCCTAGCTGAAGCACCGCAGCAGTAGTTCCCACATGTGCATATATTTTTATTAGTTACCAAAGAAAAGTGACAATGCTCTAAAAAGGCAAATCTTCACAACAAATACAGTTTCATACCAAAATGATGTCAAAAAGTGACAAAAAATTACTGAGCTCTGCAAGTAACTAGGTGTGGATGGACGAGCGTGCAGACTGACAGAAGAAGAACAGATGCTAAAGGATGGATTACTTAATAGCTTCCCTGCTTTTATATGTATCTGTGGTAAGTTTCCTGTTCTATATTAAATGCAGACACATTTTAATAGGATGAAGACAAGACAATATACAAAAGAAATAGCAAATTAAATTATGAAATAGTCTTTATTAGTGATAAAATTATCATAATGAAAACAACAAACCGATTTCCTAGAAATGATGTCAGTAAAAAAAAAAGATACTTCTGACCAGGTTGTATTTGCCTGCATAAATAAAAGTATTCTATAACTTGTGCTTCGACAGATAAGAAAACATGTGAAATCAACTCTGAAATTCTCAAGTCTTGGTGATATGGAGCTAATTAAAGGATAAGTTCTATAAGTTCTATTCTTCTAATATAATATATCCAGCATATACCAGAAAGTTTGTTGATATATATATATATAAACTTGATTTGGTAAAAAAGGTAGAGAGATAGGAGATGATGAATTCTCCACAAAATACATATCATGGAGTAAATATCAATTTGGAATTTCTGCATTCAAACAAGATGTTAAAGACTCGGTCCAAGTGCAGCGTTGGAAAATACAATACAGCATATACTTTCCTTAGGTGCAGGGCAGACTGGAGTTGGGTAGGGGTGGGAGCCCGCCTAACTGGAATGTTTCGCATAGTAAGTTCTCTTTACAGTTACACAGCTAAAATTATGCCCTGGAAATACTTAAAATGCAGGAGCTTCTGGGGCTTTGCTTCCTGGGTCCATGTGGGGGTACATTCCACAGACTCCTCCCCTACTAGCTGACACCCACCCCCACCACCCTCTCCCTTACAAACGATATTTCTGGATCCACCACTCAGTGGCAGGCCAATTTGCTGTTACAGTCTCAGTTGAATACAAAAACTGCAAATTGGTTACAGAAAACTGGGCTACTTTCATTTCTGGAATGAAATGCTCTCTTGAACTATAAAGTAATTCTCTAAGTTTTGCAACATTTGGATTGGCTGAATATTTTGTAGAAAAATCTATAATAATCTACTGATCAAATATTCAAAGCAAACTACTGAATGTACAATGCACATAAGCCAAATGGAATCCAAAGGATATGTAAAATGGCTAAAAATTTAAATAAAAAAAAAAAAAAAATTGGAAGTACTGAGAATACTGATGGCTTGAAGTGATACTAATTTACATATGGATCAACTTAACTCTAAATATACTACTATTCATGGTTCTCTTTAGTATGACACACATACTGCTACAACTAATAGTTATAATATTTATAAATTTTACATTCTTCTTAAGTCACTAGAGAATTTATATTAAACTTTGAAACATTATTTGAGAAAAAATTTTGATTTCCTTTTCAAAGCATTTTCTACTGTTTTAACTATTATCACCCGTGAAATATCCAAGGGAGATAACTACCATCAGGTCCAATTATTTACCTAAAACTTAGCTGCCTCCCTAGACATGAAATTCACACAAAAGGGCAGTGGGTATTTACTTTGTAACTAAGTTTTGTAAAATCTTTATATTTTGTCACAATTATTAGTAATCCAAACAATATTGGGTAACAATAAGCACCAAAGGACTGAAATCTCTTCAAGCCAAATATCACTATGAAATAATGGTTCTAAGTTGTTGGAGAATGTAACACTGATGGACTATTGTACTTCACTTATTTATTAAATAAATCTATCAAAATCAATTGATTAAGGCCATGGAAAATACAGTAGGTACCACATGAGTGTTCGGAATGATAAACATCATATGTCTGACATCATGACAAATTTTTGCAAATGCTGAATAAAATACAGAGTATGTAACATATGTACGTTTCAAAACAATTCATCAAAAATCTGAAAAAACTGATTCAAACTAAAGGGGAAAATTTAATCAAAGTATTGAATGTGCTAATACATGATAAAAAATCCACATTCCAGAAGTACTTTCAATATTGATTACCAAATTAAAGCTCACAATATCTGCAGTGCAAAAGATCTGTAAATATACTAAGAACAGGTTTTTTGTAAAAACCTACCATAATGTTATTAAATATGTAGTATTTATACTTGCAAATGTTTTTCCCCTATTTACTTTCGATGATGAAGTTAAAAGTTACTAAGTGAAATATATTATTGATTATGAACCCATTATATTATGAAACTTTACCTATATTTCTAATGAACTTGTAAAATCTTGAGCCCTAAGATTGAGTTAAATCACTGATATACTATAGATACTGATGAGTATTATACAAGCATCTGTATAGTATTTACATTTAGTAAAACAAAGAAATTGAAGACAGATGACACAATTAAGGAATAGTTAAATGCAACTTTGTAAGGCCTGACGATGTCTGATCTGTGTATTATACATTTTTTTGTTTGTTTTACTACTGCAAACAAATTCAGAAGGGATTTCATTATTATTTGATTCTTTTAGACTGCAACATTCCTTAAATTGTAGCCACATTATTTTGTGTGAATCCATCAGTGGCACCACTCAGGTGTAGCAACACTGCACTGCTTTAGCCACCTGTCTTAAAGATTTACAACATCAAATCTGAGATAGAGACGAAAAAAAAAAGATACACTGAATCTAATGTAGAAATAATAAAAGTCTTTGTAATTATTAGAAACCTGCTTCAACCTATTGTGATGAATAGATAAGAATAGTTTCCTTTCCCATGAATAAATCAATTCACAGATTGCACCAAATATTTATCCATTCATGTCTGACAAGTCATCCTAAATTGATGGTCCCATTGAAATACAATAGTTAGTGCCATATAAAAGGACTCAACATACTGGGTTCTCAATGAAAGTGGCTGAAGGTAACACATTTGATTTAGTTACTGTCTAGCAATGTATAAACATAGTTTCTTGTGAGTGGGTAGTTCTAATGTGGTGCATGCACTTTACAGCTAGCAAAAACAAAGAAGACTGTTAATACTTTTATCCATCTGAATTATACTATCTCATATGACCATGATGAATGATGAATATAAGGTAAAAGCTAAATACCTATTTTTATTTTTTTGTCCTTCTTTGTTTCCAAAGATGTTCTCTCAATAATGTAACATTTGATTTTTAATTTGTGTTCAATTTAATTAAAGGAATATGTACATATATTGTGCTTTTGTTTTTTCATCAGGCTGACTTGTATTATGATTGGAAGAGTAATAATATTTACTATAAACTCTTATATTCCATGTATTAGTATTATAAAAAAAATACAGTCAGATACAAATCTGCATAATATAAACTATCACCATGTGAGGGGCTGTACAAATATGTGCTCAAAATATATAAACAAAGTTTTAAAAGGTAAATGTTTGATTTTCATTCAAGTTGAAAATAATATACATCAATATTTCATGTAGAAAAATGACAAAATGACACTGAGACACTTACAGATGGATGCTAAATATTTTACAAACCAACAAACCATGCAACAAAATAAAGCTGATAACCTCCAGATTACAAACAGAATACACACAAAAGTAACTAGTTTGTTTCTAAATCTGTATTGATGCTATTAATTATTGTTACAATTATTGGAAGCTTTGTGCTTCATGACACAAGATCCTTTGATTGACATACATTACAGAATTTACAGCTAAGGTCTACCACTTATAGTGATGGTGTTAGTGGTGTATCGTTGAATTATGTTGGAACTTAAAGCAAACCTGTTATATCTCCAGCATCCAGCACCTGGGTTCTTGAGATATAACAGGCAGGTTAATGATGATAGTGCATACAATGATTTTCTCAAATGAATATGAGGTACATTACACAACTTCTAACATTTACAGTTAACATTATTTTTATGGCCATAATTTTTTCATGGAATTGCTTCCTTGTTAATTAATTTCTTGGATATGCTTTTGACAGAAATGACATATATGTCAAAAACATTTAAAATCAAGTATTTAAATTCATGGTTTGTACATGAGGCAAAATCCATGTAAACTGGTAACCCACAAATAAAAGCGCATTCACAATATCTACTGCAATTATTTTAGCTATTATAAGTTATGTTGCCAAAACTATATACTCTTCAGTTCTGAAGGTGTTGAAAGAAGAATCTCTTAATCTAGTTGTTGGTTTGGTGTTATGCAGCACATCAAAACATGAAGACTATATGGTATTGAGGCAACTGGAGTAAAGTGTCTTTTCCTGGAACACTATGGTAGCCCACACAAGCTGATTAAATGCCAAAATTTGAACCTGCACCATCCTGGTTGTGAGTCAAACATGATAACCTCTGAGTTGCCACAGCTCTAGAATGCCATTTTGGATTTAATACACTGTGAATCTGGCCCAAAAGAGTTTAATTTCAATTTTACAATTAGAAGTTGAATAGATTTCATTTTATTTCTCCAACTGAATGAGCAGAGATAAAGATCTAAAGACATTTATGAAATACAATTCATCTTCATGGGTAGCTAAATGAAATTATTTCTTTAATATATAAATATTCTCTTGTATATGCACAAGTAGAACAATACACTGTATACAAATACTGGTTTAAGTTCCTTAAAGTTTAATCTAAAAAGCTTGATCTTTTAAATATTATCCCTAACTGCACAAAAACAGGTGCTAGTAGTAAACTGTTTTATACTATTAAAATCATAAAGGCTTAAAAACTGCAAAAATGCTTTTAATAAACATTATTGATGAGAACTGCAAAGATATAAATTATTTGCATATATAAAGATGAGAAAGGAAGACTATGGTCCAAACAAAATTAAAAAAGTGTATATTACACAAGCATACCATGTGATTAAAATGCATCTTATAATCTATTAACAAAGCCCTTGTTTCACACATTTGTATAATACTAAGCATAATTACATGTGTCAAACCCAATGATTTTCCATGAAAATTTATTTGCCATTTTGCATGTCACAATACTTTTCAGTCACAAACATGAAAAAATATAAAATGCTAGTAAAATCCTAGTCTCAACTATCATTTACACTTTCATAATGGCCACCAATCTTGCTCAACAAACATTTGATTATCTTTTGGAAGACTCAAACTTCAGTTAATAGAATTAATATATTAACCATGTCATTAACTTTCATAGAAAAATCGATTAAAATTAATGAAAAGTTTTTCCTAGAAATTCACACTAAAATTAAAACATTTATTAAAATCCCCGAAAAATAATTTTAGCAATGCAAGCACTGATTTGAAGGAAATATCATACTTTACATCAAAACTTTTAGGAAAGAGTACTACATTAGAAATTCTTGGTGTCCAAAAATTACTATGTTAATGATTATCCATTTTTCACTAAATACTAACATTACTTTCAAGTGACTTGTAAGTTTAGTAAATGGCAGTCAATAGTAATACAGAAAAAGGTTGTCCATCATGAGTAAATGTACATATTCAATGAAGGAGAAAAAAAATGTATGAATGCTTCTTGGGGCAAGAAATGCCTGCTAAAAACTTCATTTCTTTAAATTACTGTATTTGTCTATTTTTGTCATGCACTTCTTTTTAAATAATTTATGGGTGTACAGACAACTAAATGTAAAAATATCAGTTACAATTTTCTTGAGTATCTCAAATCAATAAACATTTAATCAGAAAAATGTTCCCTGTACAAACGAGAGCAGCGCAATGGCACATGATATATCCGTCTCATGATCTTTTCCCTACTATTGACCTTTAAGCTAGCAAGTTGACTATTGCATAAGGTGTGGATGTGGTTAAAGTTTCATCAAATATTGGTTTGGATTATAAAGTGACAGCCATTGACTTGCAGTTTCCACTGTTTTGACCATGACCTTGAGGGCTCGGGGTATGCCTGAATGCACATGACACTGTCAAGTCAAGATTTAAAGCAGGCTAAAGTTTCATTAAATTTCATTAAAATATCTTCATTGGTTCAAAAGTTATTCCCATACATGAACAGAGGTCACTGATTTATATTCTCCCTTGTTGTGACCTTTACCTTGAGGCAGGGCATGGCTGTATGGGACATGCAGTCTAGTCAAAATAAATAACTGATTAAAGTTTAATTAAAATATTTCCAGTGGTTCAATGCTTATACTGCAGACAAAGATACAAGTCACGTAATTACATTTTCCCTTGCTCTGACCTTGACACTGAGGCATGTTAATGTTTTCACGAGTCAGTTGAACATATGATAAAACTTGTACTGTAATAATGTACGTGTCCAAGTAGGTGTATTTTTCGATTTTTTTTTCCGGACAAAAAAGCGTGGCCGGGGGGGGGGGGGGAAACAATATTTCGGGACATAGGATAAAAAATTGTGGGAAACCTGCAAGCATACGGTCAATGTGCAGCACTGCAACACACCATCTGGTCATGATATATACTGAGGTGAAGTTTCATTTAAGTATCTTCAGTAGTTATTCTTCAGACAAGGATACGAGTCACATAATTACATTTTCCTTTGCTGCAACCATAACATTGAGGCAGGGGGTATGGCTTGGTATGCGACTCACCATCTAGTCAAAATACATATTTGGGAAAATTTTCATGAAAATATTTTCAGTGCTTCAAAAGTTATACTCCAGACATGGATACAATTCACAGAATTAAATTTTCCCTTGCCATGAGCTTGACCTTGAGGCAGGGGCATGGCTATGTTATGCAACACATGGTCTATTCATATTTATACCTGAGCAAAGTTTCATAAAATCTCTCGGTTACAAAGTTATTGGCCAGACAAGCATATGTTAAAGGATGGATGGACCATACTGTAACATAATACATCTAAACTGGGTATAAAATAAATCAGACAACAGAAAATAAATATTTTTTATGGATTGAAGGTGTTCTGAAAATTAAAGGGTATGACACATTACAGACAATGCAGTAGTATTTAAATTACAAGAGGCCCATGTGGGCCTTACATCACTCACCTTGCTGACATCTACCTAATAGCCAAATAGAAAAGCAGCTGAATAAGAAATCTGAGTCGGTAGGAAATTTCTTCAAATGCTGTTGATTGTACATGTTATGAAAACAATTGTTTCAAGATTTTTCTATTTTTTTTTTTACATCTTCATCCATATTTGATGACACATCATTATGATTTGTACAATTTCTGAAGACTTTTATGCCAGGATGCTTTCTGTAAAAGTTGGTCAAATTCTGTTAAGTGTTTTTTTGAGATAAAGTTGTTTACATGTTTTTCTAATTTAGTAACAGCAGCCATATTTGATGGCATATTGACATCATAAATATAATATATAAATATTAAAGACCTTAATATATAAAGATGCTTTCTGTCAAATTTGGTTAAATTCTGTTGAGCGGTATGGCAGCCATATTTAAAGGTGGATCAGCATCCTCTGTACACAACGCAAAACCTTCTATGCCAGGATAATTTGTCAAATTTGGTCAAAGTCTGTTGAGCAGTTAGAAGTTGATTACAGGTTTTTCTATTTTTAGTAACAGCAGCCACATTGATAGTGGATCTGCATCATTTGTATAAATTTTAAAGTTATTCATACCATGATGCTTTCTGTTAAATTAGGTCAAATTCTGTCCAACGATTTTTGTATAAGAAGTCATTTCAAGACTGTTTTTTGTTCACGTAATGATGGCCTTACTTGATGGTGGATCAGCATCCTTTGTACAAGCTTAATAGATCTTCATATGAGGATGCTTCCTGTTAAGCTTGGTTGAAATTGGTCCAGTGGTTTTTAAGAAGAAAATAACTGTGATGAACACAGGGCCAAACCATAAGATCACCTGGCCTCATGGATTGGTGTGCTAATAAGAATTGACTCTTGCAGGGAACCATATAAATGTGTCTTTTCTCTTCACCTTTGAGTGCCTATTTTTACTATAGAGAGCAAGGTCCTTTCTTTATGTGTGTAAAAGAATTTGATTATAAGCAACATACATTGGAATGAGTACACAATCATGATTTTATTATGAAACAACTTTAAACAGATGTCACAGTTTCACTTGGGAGCTGTAGGATAAGCAACAATTTGAAAGATAACAAACTTTACAAGATTTTTGGGTAAAAAGATATATAACTACACTAGTGATAGCAACACACAAGCTAAGCTATCCACTAGTACAAATGACTAGAACAATCCACCAGCACTTCAAAGCAAAACACATAGTGTGATTGTGCACAAGTCTTCACAATAAATGTATCCCCATAATTATTGGGTTTTGAATGTATGGACATTCAACCTGAATTCTTTTTTTGATTTACTTTAATTTTTAGATTTTGCTTTGATAATGTTATACAAGCATTAAAATGTGAATCTGTTACCTTACCAGTAAAACATCATGCTTTTTGGGGGACCTAACACCTTTTTCATAGTTCTTGCAAGAATTTTGTAAAACTGGGGGAAAAATAGCTTGTCAACTGTAGCAAATATGGGGCGTCTATTTCATCAAATGTTTATGAAAAGTAAATACTCATAAATATGTCATTAATGTGCCTAATTTCTTTGATTTGTTAACAATGAGCATGCAACTTTTTTTTGATGATTCTATGAAAAAGACTTTCTATTTCTGGGACACTGACCAAGTGAGCTGTTTGGTTATAGTGCTGTATTTGCTTAAAATCTGATGGATAAACAATAACAGATTAATGAACAAACATATATGCAAGACATTTAAAACACTATACATAACAAAATATTACAAGTATTCATGAATATACTGGAAAAATATACAAAACAGTATCATAATTTTAAAAAATTCTATCATATCTTTAAACCTCTAGATTGTCTTGAAGAACGAATGAAATACAAATGTAAGTAACAAACTCTAAACAGTACATGATAATATCCAATTAAATATATCTTGGCATATGTGATTGGAAACAAACGTTTTATTATGTATTATTTGGTGTATTAATGACCTTCACCATGGTACTTTGAACAGCTCTGCAAGTGATAAAAAACTTCTCTAAGTGCTCCTTAAATCCTTCAATATAAATCTCTTATATTAGAATGTCTATGTATATATGATAGAAATGTTTAAGGCAATAAAATGGTGAATAAAAATTATCAAAATCTCAGATGAAAAATTATGCAAATCTACTTATGAATTCTAAAATATATGGAAATATAATTCTCATCTGATTTGAACAGAAACCAATCTCTGTAAACTTGATGAAATAAATTCTTTTACAAGTCTACAATAACTTGTGTTTCAAGATAATTTCACATCTGTTTTGCCAAAATCTGATTTAGCTGCTTCATGTAATTCTGAAAATGTTTTGTTGATACATATTTCATTAAGCACCTAATGGAGTGTATCTGCAATGTTGAACACCACAGATAAGTATAGTAAGGCGTGCAATATTTGGATGCCAAATTTCTTTATTGAAATAAAAGTTATTATTTTTTGATGGTACAATATAAAGGAGAATGGTAACCATGATGAACAAGAGTCCCTCAAAGGGATTTATACTCTAATGTCCAAAAGGAATTTCCAGGAAGTCAAGAAAAGACCATTTCATCTTTTTAACTACCCAGCATTTAAACCATTTTTAATATTCTTGTGTGACAAAAATTTTTGAACTGGCTGCTGTGGCTGCCATATTTAATGTTAAGATCAGCACCATTTTCACTTAGGACAAACTAGACATCATAAAAAGACTTTTGGTGAAAACCCCATGCCATTATGACAATTGTTCAGAAGGAGTAGCAATAACAAGGTTTTCAAGGTGGTTCTCACAGCCATCATATTTGATATAAGCTTGGCACAATCTGCTTTTAGGCCCAAATAGATATCATAAGAAGTCTTTTGGTGAAAACCCTATGTCAATATGACCATCAATTTTGGAGGAGTAGCAATAAGAAGATTAAATGTCAGATTAGCATATATTTCATTCAGGACCAACTAGACACCACATTTGAGGTCAGATTGGCACCATTTTCATTCAGGACCAACCAGATACCATAATTCGTTTTCTGGTGAAAACTGCATGTCAAAATGACTTTTCATTTAGGACTAGTAGTGATATCAAGATTTTCAAGATGGTGGGTGTCAGATCAGCACCATTTTCATTTAGGCACAATTAGACATCATAAGAAGACTTCTGGTGAAAATTGATTGTTGATATGACTTTCCAGCTAGGAGAAGTTGTGACAAGATTTTCATATTGGATGTCAGTGTGGCACAATTTTCACGCAAGACAAACTAGAAGTCTTTTAGTGAAAACCCTATGCTGAAATGGCTATCCATTCAGGTGGAGTTGTGATAACAATATTTAATGATAATTTAGGAACAACTAGACATGATAAAAAGTCTTCTGGTGAAATCCTCGTGTCAATGACTTTCTGTTCAGAAGGAGGAATGCTAAACAAAATTTCTAATATGGCTGCTTTATTGGCCATATTGAATATCAGATTGACACTGTGTTAATTTAGAACCAATTAGACATCACAAGAAGTCTTTTAGTGAAAACCCCATGTTGATATAATCCTTCATTCAGGAAAAGTAGCAAAAATAAGGTTTTCAATATGGCCACTATGGTGGCCATATTGGATGTCTGACAGCACTATTTTCATTTAGGACATCACAAAAAGTCTTTTAGCGAAAACCCCATGCTGATATGACCATCCATTCAGGAAAAGTAGCCATAACAAGATTTTCAAGATGGCCACTATGGTAGTCATATTGGATGTCCAACAGCACCCTTTTCATTTATGACCAAGCAGACATTATAAGGAGTCTTCTGGTGAAAACCCATATTGATTGACGTTTCACTCAAGAGGTGTAGCAGTAAGATTTTCAAGATGGATGCTGGGGTGGCCATATTGGAGGTCAGATATGCACCATTTTTATTTAGGACCAACTAGACATCATAAGAAGGCTGACGCCATTTTTATTTAGTATCAACTAGACATCATAAACAGTCATCTGCTGGAGACCCCATGTTGATATGTTTTTGGTTCAGGATGAGTAGTGATAAAAAAAAAATTCTAGATGCCTGCCATGGTGGCCATATTGGATATCAGATTGGCATCATTTTCATTTAACACCAACTAGACATCATAAGAAGTCTTTTAAAGAAAACTCCATGTTAATATGACCATCCACTCAAGAGGCATAGCAATAACAATATTTTCAAAATGGCTACTGTGGTGGTCATACTGGATGCTTGAGCAGCACTCATTTTCATATTTGACCAACTAGATCTTGGGATGAATGTGTGTGTGTAAAGTTTCCTGGCAATCCTTCAAGTAGTTTAGGAGGAACAGTGATGACAAACTTGTGCTAACAGATGGATGGATGGACGATGGACAACAGATGACTGATAATGGACAAAAGGCCATCCCATAAGCTGTTCTGGTCTATAACAAGTGGAGCTAAATATAAAGGAAAAATACACAAAGTAATGTTAGGGTAAAAATTTCTATTAAAAAAAGGCCTTGTAAGCAAAAGTAGTAAACTAACTTTGAAATTGCCTTTCACTGGTCCATATTACACTTATAAGATCACATGTAAATTATTTCAGAGAAATGTACCTAATAATATCGGATTTTTACTATTAGTTACGTTATGATATCATTTTCAACATAATATTCAGAACATAATGAAGACAGAACAATGAGAAGATACCACATTTGTTGGGTCACTGGATCTTTTCAACAAGAAATTGTAAGGCAGGAGTTCTGTGTTTTCAGATAGTAAAGATTTACAAAAAAAAAATGACTAGAGTAACAAAGAACATCAAACTTATTGTCTATAAGAACATTTGTAAACAAACAAAACTTTCAAATAGTAACAAACCTCAACATCTGTAAATAGTGAAACACTGTAGTTGTTCATTCAAAAGACAAATGAGAGGAAAATTGAGTTACATCTGAAATTTCTTTTTTTTTTTCTTTGCAAGATTGGTAAGCAAATATTTGTAGGAAGTTTCCTCTTTAGTTGCACAAAAATAAGTAACACAAACAAATTAGGAGGGACAAATATAAAATGGTACACAAGTTTTTAACTGCTTGATTACAAAAGTCTGGCGATGGCAATTTAATGAGTAATGATTACTATAATGTTTTGGTGATATTGTTCAGTTAAAGCATTAAAACAACTTAATTCTTTTATTTAAATATTACAAAAATCATTAAATAAACCATGATTAAGCCTATCCAAAATAAGGCAGAGCTTTTGAACAAAGATCAATGAATGAAATCCAATAATTTAGTTTCTGGAGTCTGGTGGTTCAAATATAGAGGATCTTACACAAGTGCTCATTTCAAATGAAATTTATGAAACATGTTGAATAATTTCTTTCTCTTGTGAGCCTTGGCATGCAAAAGATTATTCTAAGAGTTTCATACATTTCATTTGAAATGAGTGATTATATTTATCGCATGACACAAATATATTGATTTTATTTAAATAAATCGCAGGATAGTGTAGTGAAATGACTTTGAAATACATTCGGATGCCTCGGTCATTACATCTTTCCTTTACATGATGTTATGACAATATCTGTGATGGCATGAAGTGTTATTACATGTGTTACATATATACAAATTATGAAATGCATATATTAACACAAAAAACACTGTAGTCATGTGATAAATAGTTTCTTCTGTGCATATACAGTATCAGATATGGAATCAATGTGTTTGGTCTCTTAAGACAAGTGGTCTCTTAAAAGAGGTAGCATTCAGAACATGTTTAACTGAATAAAGACCAAATGTAAGACCTAAATTTGTCCAAAATATAGCTCCTAATTGACTGCTTCCTGAGTGATACTTTAAATGCATGCCAATACCCTAATAATTCCATGTTCCCCAGTCCAAAATATAGCTCTTAATTGACTGCTTCCTGAGTGATACTGCAAATGCATGCCAGTACCCTAATAATTCCATGTTCCCCAGTCAAGGCACATTGCTGGTTAAGTCTGAAATTGCAAGATTAACTGAGAGAAGAGGTTCTAAACAGAATTAAGACATGCAACGCCATTTTTAGCTTGTAAAGAAGTTGTCCTCCAGCATGCTTTAAAACTGGCTCATATTGTTAGCATAGAATCTACTGCAAGAAGTAACACCAATGATGTGACAATATTGTAGGTAGTACGCTTGTAATCCAAATGGCAAGTGGAAAAACAGCCCCACAAATATACTCTAGTATTAAGATCATGTTAATGCTGCCAACAAGAGGCCAAAACGGGCCTACTATCACTTATCTGGTTTAAGTTACTGCAATTGGCCATGTAATTAAGTTTTCTTGTCTTAGCCTTCCAAGCATAAAACTGCATGGTAAGCAACAAATGATTTAAGTGCATCAACATGGCACAATTAAATGTTTAGCCTAATACTGAAAATGCCTATATTTCACTTTTGTATAAACACGGAAGATAATAATCAACTGGAAGAATAACAATTTTATTTTCAATTCACTAGTGAAATAGTGCTTTAAAGCATAGAGTGTGGACATTGATATTTAAACAACTTATATATTCATATTTCTATGCTGCAATGAGCGTGGATCATGTTGAAAGAGAGACTGAATGACAGAAGAAGATACTGATTGCAAAAGTACAGTTTGTTTCAAAGTACTTTACATTGAAGAAAGGTGACAACAATTAATGAAACACTTAGACTTTGGTCATTCACACAAACAGACCATGTGATGTAGTACCATATATTGACTGAAAATCTTCCATGATGTGATGCATATAAAAATCAGAATCTGTTTCCTTTATCATTATAAATTCTCTTCCTTTTCTATGAAAATATTTCTTTTGTGTAAAAATAACTGCAAAACAATGTTATTTTCAGTGTCTAAATGAGTAAAAAGACACTGCATAATGATAATTTATTTACCTATTAAAGTTTTTCATCATTAGAAAGAATTATGCAAGATATATGAATATTTGATGTACATGAAGACTGAACATCTTTTATAAACTTGTAAATGCTGCATATATATGGTACCGGAGGCACATGGTACATGATACACAAGTTCACAGACGCATACTCCATGAACGAGTGTTTGCAGTTTGTGCACACAGGTACACTATATGGATACAAGGCATGCAAGTCCACTGTGTCACAGATGTTTACACTGTGTATCAGTGTTTGCAACTTGTGTATATGCGTACACATCACACATGTTCATGGGTGGTACATCAAAAATTGGCTACAATATTGACAGTAAGTCAAGAGGTACTAGGACAGTTGCGTTCACGAGACTTGCTTAGGTTGTACTTTTCATTTACACCTTTTTGGCCGATTTCTGTCCATGTCTTCAGACCTTTATCCTTTCGATACTGCTCCCAGCGATCATCATCAGACTCATGTGTCAGGTATCGCTGACCAACTTGAGATTCAAGCTTCCGCAAGTCACACCATGTTTGATAATCCTATAGATAGAAAATGTATCATATTAACATGATGAAAATGAATGCAACTTTTCTAGAAGACAACTCTTATTTCTGATAGCACGAAATCTTAAATATGATTAAGAAAAGGTGGGATTTTATACTATAAATCAAGTTTTTTAAAAAAATTACATCAATAATTAAATAGGAAGATATTTTCAATGCTATTTAAAACATTTAACTTTCTAAGTTTCTGGAATGTTGTTTTCTTATATTATTATAAGATCTTGTTGCTTATAATAGGATCAACTAAATATACTGCAAAATTGCATGGTTACTTTAACTAAATATCATGCACGAGAAATATATTTATCACATACTGCATTATTTGTACAGGAAATTTACACCTATATTAATGTTAACTTTGCAAAAGCAATAAAAAGTATAATCTATAAAAACAAATACTGCATTCTTTTCAATCTGACCATTTTATATGTGCAGTGAAACCTCTCAAGACCAAAATCCCATGGGATTAAGTAAAAGTTTCAGTTTTGAGGTGTTTTCAGTTTACTTAAGTTCTCAACTTTCACCGAAAATGATATGCAATAAGTTATATCCCCTTAGTTATATGTTATAACATAATTAGTGCCAACTTTGTTTTATTAAAATACTTATATTGCTTCTACTGATATTTATAATGTACATGCATTTGCACTTTTATGTAAATTCACATGATTTGATAAAATGTTACAAGCTGGTAAATACGAGAATATTGTTGCAATATTTTTGTTGTTGTTGGCAAAAATGTCAAAGGTGAGGGCATGAGCCTTGTTTTAAATTCAAAAGCCAGTTTATTCTGTATTATTTAGGTGTATAGTATCAGAAATAGTCAGATGATCAGCATATAAACATGATCTCTTTTTGATTTGCACAACCACTGGCACTATATTACAAACAATTAACTTTGAAAGCTGTCACTTCAGCCAGGTGTAAATACTGATTAGCTTACCGGTACTTGTTGACACTGGCTGTAATCTGTGCCAGTGTGTGTGCTGGGTTTCATGCAGCACCCTAGGCTATTTCTGGACTGATCTCACAACTGGCAGCTACCTGGCCACATTTTGAATAAGTTTTGGTTTTATGGGGTTCATTTTAGTGTAAAAATAAAATCTGGGACAAAATAATTGTTTCAGTTTTCATACTAGAGGGGTTTTGGTTTACTGAATAATTTTTACTGACATTAAAGAAGGAAAACATGTGGGAACAGAAAAATGTTTTGCTTTCAAGATGTTTCTGATCCTGAGAGGTTTCACAGTACTATACTGACAATGAACAGCATGCATGTTCATTAGTCTGGGATTAAAATAATACATGCACATTTAAAATATGTTTCAATTAAAATAAGATGTGATCACATTGAATTGAATATGTTTACTATATAAAATTAGCAGATATCATGCAACTACAAAAAGGATCAGGAAAATGTATTTTTCCTTTGAAATGTTATGAGGACTCACAGGTTTTCTGAAAACTGAAATGTTATGAGGACTCACAATTTTCTGAAAACTTAATATAGGCTTACTGTAGAAAAGGTTGAAAGAGAAGATCTGCACACAATTGTTAAAATGGGGAGGGATAGGCAAGCAGATCCAGGAAAGAAAGTCACAGGAAAGGAGTCACAGAAAAAAGTTATGGAAAGAAAGTCACAGAAAAAAACTCACTAGGAAAAAGTCACAATTATTAAACATAAAATTATACACATTTTTATTTAATAAGTGAAAATGAATTGGTTGTTATAATTTAGTAGAACTATTATAAAAGTTATTTTGCACACAATAAAAAAGTTGAAAAATTTGATTTATTATTATTGAACATACTTAAATTTATATGATAAATTATAATATCAAATAAAACAAAATGTGTTCAGATCTGAACAAATCCAACTTGCTATATTTTCTTTAAGTTAATACTCTGTGATCTTGCCACAGTAAATATATCAGCACCTTTATTTAGTTTTTTAACATACTGCATGCTTCTATTACATGAATGCCTCCAGTTTCATTCATCTATCAATCCTATATTATTAAGTCCTAAACGGTTTTTTAATCCCATCCAAACCTGACTGTAACTTTGATCCCGGGCAAGAGTGTGACTTTTTATAAGTCACTTTTTTTTCCTGTGACTTTCTTTCCATTTCCAGGTCGATTATCATGAGAAATTTTTTATATTTGTTTCATGTGTGTTTATCTCTAACCCAACTGCAATATTCTAGTATATTTGACAGATCAGAATACTCACTACTAAAAACAAAGTCAAATGACTAAGTTGTCATTACCAGAATGTCTTAAATCCCTAAATGCTGACAATGCCATGCACACACATTAATATTAACATACATATATGTTATTCTGCTTCATGAAAACTAAATGCAATTACACCATTTCATACATCATTTTATACAGGTGATAAAAAATCGAAACACCTGAATTTTGAATTGAGCTAAAATAAAATCTGTTTGGCTGTAACTCCTTTCACCAACAGAATGCTGACAACATCATGCATCATGCAGTAACATGTAACATAAAGCAAAATTAAGAATCCCTTGAAGGGACGGGTGCTCTACTGGCCCAAAAGAATTTCCAGGAATCCAAGATAACATCATTTCTTCTTTTCAACTGCTGAGTATTGAAACCAGCTCT
Organism: Margaritifera margaritifera; assembly: GCA_029931535.1. Classification (NCBI taxonomy): domain Eukaryota; kingdom Metazoa; phylum Mollusca; class Bivalvia; order Unionida; family Margaritiferidae; genus Margaritifera; species Margaritifera margaritifera. Next base: position 3,668,481 of record JAQPZY010001573.1, read on the forward strand.
GATTTTCTTGAGAAACTCCAACATATCGAAAGTGGTAATAAAAATATAACCTTACATTTGAGTTGACATAGATACCTGTAAGTGCAGTACAAACTTCTTTATCATGGCCTTGACCTTGGACCTGATATCATAATTAGAAGACCAATGACATTGTTTCAGACATTATGTTAAGATATAACCATAAGTTAAATCTATAAGTAATATTTTTTGGGGAAAAAAGGAAGTTTTTGAAGAGGTATCATTCAAGTTATTCTTCAGATATATCCACAAATTGGGGTAAATGATACAAATCTATTCATACTTGTTTTGTGTTATCAAGCCAGAACATCTAAAAACCTAAGTTTTCAGATCTTGGACTTTAAAATAAATGTCAGAGTGCTATCCACATGTTCACTGAGATGCCACTAAATACAAAGTCTGGTCAAAATTCACTTGTATATGTTCATATCACTGTGTTCATACACTCAATGAAGTCCAAAAATGCAAACAATGACCTCTGACTTGATCCCAAGATTGATTCAGTTTGATTTTTACAAAGGTGCAGATATGCTGGTGACCAATTATATATTGCAAGAAGTCTTTTAATGAAAACTCATGTCAAAATGCCACAATTCTTGCAAGAGTAGTTATAACATGATTTTTGAGATGGCAATGGTGCCATGATGGAAGCCAGATGAGCATCATTTTCATTACAAATAGCTAAATATTGCTAAATTCTTTAAGTGAAAACACATGTCGATACAACCATCTGTTCAGAAGAAGCAGCCATATAAAGATTTTCAGGGTGGCAATCAAAGCAGCCATTTGGGAGGTTGTGTCAGTATCATTTTCATACAGGAATAACTATATAATGCAAGAAAGTAATTTTTTACAAATGTCAGTAAGGCCATCCATTCTGTAGAAGTAGCTTTTACTAGATTTGACAAAGTTTTACAATTCACATTCACATAATTTTCATTTAGGACCAACTACATATAGTGAGAAGTGTTTTAGTAAAAACCACATGTTTTAATGACTATCTGCTCAGAAGAAGCAAATATAACAAGATTTTTATGATGGCTACCATAGCAGCCATATGGGTGTTCAGATTAGCACATTTTTCATATAGGGCCAACCAGACATCATAAGAAGTCTTTCAGCAAAAACACCACATCACTATGGTCATTAGTTTCAGAGAATTATCCATAACAAGATTTGCAAAATGGCCACCATGCTGGCCATATTGCATGTCAGATTGGCATGATTTTCATTTAGTACAAACCAGACTTAATATGAAGTATTTTGATGGAAACCTCATGTGGCTTAGCCCATCTGTTTAGTGGAAGTAGCAATAAAAAGATTTGACAGCCATGAAACTTGTCCTATAAGAAGTTAAACAATGTAAATTATTTGTGAATAAATTTAAGGTGTACTTTTTTATGTTAAAATGCATATGTCTTCACAGGAAGAGAAAATATCAGGTCATATATATTAATAAACTGAAAAATTTCCTATTACCGAGTTTTTAAAGATCTGTTTTCAATGACCAAATTCAGTGAATTTTTACCCCCTGCCTACTGTGGTGAGATCATGAAAGGTATACAATGATGAAATCTGGCTGTGACCCTTCTGACAGAAGTACAGTGTTACTATGAAAACATGGAAAACAACCAAGTTTCATGACTGTCTCAAAGGGCATTCTATTTAAAATGCAGAAAAGGGGAAGAAATTGTTAAAAGTGACCTTGACCTTGAAAATAAAACCCTAACTGTGATACACCTCTTCCTCGATAACTTGTGCACAATGGGGCCCAAAAACATAGACCGCACTATAAGTGAGGGTGCGAGTTACCAAGGGACCTCAAAAAAATGCCATCCCCGCTGGACATCGAGAAAACCGCAGTGGGGGGTAACGGGGCTGTTTAATGGCTGAATACTCGTTTTATAATTACATTCAGAATAATTTTCAATACAGAGCTTTTTCTGATGTAGTTGTTAGATTTTCTGTATAAATTACCTTTATTTTCAAGATAACGAACCTCTGAAAGATCGTGAACAACATTAGTCCAAGCGGTTTCAACAACACGTGTACGCGAAAACATTGTGTATTACATCACTGCATTTTTGTTGTTGTCGATTCACAACTAAACAAGATTCCTTTTTTCAAAAACTATTGACATATAATTCGTGAAACAACCGTCAACGTCGAAACTCGATTTATTTATTGTTCTATTAATAAAATATGGATGCTGTGATTTTATATCAAGTAACAGTGAAACTTGTTCTCATTCTTTAGGAAATCCCTGAGTAGCAAGTTAGAAATTTTAAGTTCAATACAAACTATGGAACTCACTTCTCCGTAATGAACCGTATCTGTAAAACAAAGCTTTTTATTCACCAAGTACTCATTTGGCTTGGTTGCCTTACTATTTTTGATCACATCTGTGAATGAGTAGGCTAATTTAAGGCAGTTTAATTATCTTACTTACAGAATTGGACATTACTTGGACATAATTGATCAATTGAAATGAGTTGACCTGACACATGGCCGTAACCGGTAGCTCTTACGCAGGCAGGATTAGCACATCTTTTAACTTTTCTGTTATTCCACCCCCTTTGTTTGATTTGATACAAAAGACGTAATTAACGTGATAATACAAAGCAGGTCTGTATTAATTGAGTGTAACAACACAACAAATATTTCCGCAAGTCGGAGATAAAAAAAAAAGGTCGGCACTTAATTAGATTCTCACTGAAATGCTCGTGGCGATAGCTTGGTCGGTTGAATTATATTTTTCACGTTTGAATACAAGAGGGCATATTACATTTATGATAATTACACTGAGACCGAATTAAAAGATAGAACTAAAACACATATTTCACTTGACAGAACTTATTTAATTGGTATTTATTTTTAAAGTGTTGCCACCAGTAGGTTTTAGTGACGTTTTCATTGATCGAAATTTCGTTGAATATTGTTATTTATAGTGTACTGAGAATGTTGTTTGGAAAGAAAATTTAACAAAATATATGACTTCTTACTAAAAGTTGAAAATTTCATGATGTTGATTCAAATGTCCAGGTACTATCCACTGGTTTTGACGATAAAATGAGCAATATATCAAGGTTTTATTTACTAATTTTGATCGCGATTTTTTTCATCATCAACAAATAGGGTCCATTCCCCCCCCCCCCCATATATTCTAGTTTTAAAAAAATGGGATCCACGCCTGACCCGCGTTATAAGCTGGTTCGCGAGTTATCCAGGCGCAAGTTATCAAGGGAGCGGTGTACATGAGATGATGAGACATGAAACAGGACACCCAATATGGTACATGACAAATACACCAAATTTCATCTATTAACCTCAAATGGCTTGAAAGTCACTGAATGACAAGGAAAGCATGAAGGAAAACATAAAATAATGACCTGTGACCTTGTCCTTGAAGATGGGACCCATAATCAGAGATGCTGCCAGAAATTTTCTTAAGAGGGGGAGGTCCCCCACACCTACCCTCAGAGGGGGGGATCATCGGGGGAGGGGGGCAAGAGTAAACTAAGCTGAATGGTAGAAGATGGGTGACAACATTATTATAAGGTGTAGAAACACGTAATTTAAAACAAGCATTTAATGATTTTGTATCACTTCTTTGACAATAAATGTATAAGGTAGCTGCATACCTAATTGTTGCTCAGATGGTAAATATTCTTTTTTGTTTCTTATCACTGCCTTTCAAATATGGCTTTGCAAACTGAAAATAATTTACTGGACCACACACATCTGTATAGTCATCAGTTTATTTATTGTTTCAGATGTTATCCCAATGGCCTTTGAAACTCTATCACTGTAGTAGGAAAATGTCAGAATATCTTAGAGAAAAAAAATGGGGAAAAAAAATACTTAATCCGAATTATATATCTTTATAGGATTTTATTTTGTTTTGTTCTCAGATATTCTGACATTTTCTTACTACAGTGATAGAGTTTTAAAGGCCTGTGGTTACCCTATTTCGTCGAGTAGTGTGAATTTTGCTTTGAGAACTGAATCACCTTTCACAATCAGTTTTTCGTAAAGGCAAGAACTGCTGCAATTATGACCAGTCTGAATATTTTCGGGAACTGGTTTTCAGGTATCCAAAACACAATTTTCCACAATTCAGGCATGTTGTTCCTTGGATATTTCTGTCGATGTATCAGAATTTCTGCATGGCCTAAACCGTAGTAAACGACATCATGCCGGTTATTTCTGTATCACAGCTTTCTGCGCTATGTTCAGTTGGCAACAAACCGTCAGATATTTCATCCTCCCTAGTTTCGTCCTTAACAGATGATCTTTCCATCTCGCGGAGTTTCCTAAAGAAATCTGTTATATTTTGTTTCAACATAACACACTACTGTCGCGCTTTAGACATTTCGATCGATGGATCAATTTACTACACAGCACCAGGAAACAATTCAATCGGAATACCTCCATAGTTTCTGCAATACTCCAACATATCTCCATTATAAAGGTGCTTGTATTCAAACAATATTCTCCATAGATATATGATTAATTGAGATCATTGAGAAAAGTCAAAAAAGACGATCTGATCAACCAAATTAAAAAACAAAAATAAAAAAGTCGCGCATTGGGTTCGAGAAATCGCGGGAAGTACAGATAACTTGCGCGAACTTTCCCCCATTGGCTTTTAAAAGTTGCGTGACTCTCTATCACTTTTGCGAGAAACCCACGATCTCGCGGCCTGGCAGCATCTCTGCATAATATGATATGTGGCACACCTGCTAATCATGATGTACAAGTATGAAAAAGTTTGATCTCTTAATCTCAAATGGTTCAAAAGTTATTGACAGGATAGGGGAGTGTGATAAAAAATTTAAAATACTAACCCATGACCTTAAACTTGAAGACAGGGACCCTAATTGCTATACATGACACAATGAAATCATAATGTATAAGTATACTAAGTTTCATCCCTAAAGCTGAAAGGGCTCTAAAGCTATAGAGTGGAATGGAAAGTGTTAGGGAATACTTTAAATCTATACCTGTGACCTAGACTTTGAAGACAGGACCGACAATGTGATTTGCGACATACCTTCTAATGATGATGTACAAGTATACCAAGTTTCATCCCTTAATCTCAAAGAGCTTTAAAGTTACTTGGCAGAAATGGAAGTATTACATGGAAGTCCCCCGCTTTTCACAAAACACTGGTGACTGGAATAGCTAACCACTGTTTTGTCTAACAAAAATATATTATTTCTTTATTAACTTTTACGAAGATAATTGGGTTTTTTCTTCATGTGTATAAATAGCAACACCACTGCAAGTGAATGAAAAATAGACCTTTCAATTAATCTCGCTCAACATCTCCATGTCTAAATGAACCAGTGTGAATAGTTGAATAATACTGCATTATTGTGATGATTTTGCAGGAAAATTGTTTCCATAAACTGGTATAAGTTACTGGAAATATATTTAGATTTTTTTAGCTGAAAAAACTATGACACAGACATTCAGTTAAAATGACTAGTCTGTCAAATTTAGTAATTTCTGATACATTAAAGAAGCACAGGCTTGGCTTAGAGCAAATTTCAGAAAAGGTCTATTCTTATGTTTTAAGTTATTAAGTATTAAAACACATACAAAACACCAATCCGCACTATAATGCATGCTCCTAATATATGGTTGCTTCATTCACCAAGTGTTAAGTTATATATTCCTTTGACTGTTGACTGCCCTATTAGCAATGTACAATATAATGTGATGTAAGCAAATATCCAAGCATTGAGAACTAAAAAGCATAATAATGAGGGGTGCATTATGATTCACCTGCAGCCAAAGGTGTGACAGAGATTTGTCTGCAGTGAAGCGCTTTCGCATTTTTACTTGCAGGAGATTAGTGACCAGGTCTATGGCTGGAAAGATGGGAAAAAAGGAAAATTAAATATGGTGATTTTCTTGTAAACTCTAATTTCCCAAACTGCAGTGGTGATAACTCGTGGAAAAAGTGTTTATTAGATATATACATGCATATATTCACTAATATAAGCAACTTTGGGTGTTAGTCCACCGTGATCAACCAGTGGACTGAAAATAATTGCTGTGTTGATATCTGTTCGATATCATGTGTACTGATACAAGAAATTTCTAGCACTAAGCCTGGTTTTCATAAAACATCTTAGCCTAAGTACATACTCAACCTGAAGTCTTTTTTTCCCTACTTTATTAAATTTTTGCAAACAATAAATTGAAGTTCAGGGTCTTGGTGTTAAAATGAAAAGCCCATTTCAAAACCTTGATTTAGTGCAATGATCCTCCTGTAGTTTTCATATAATTGGTGCAGAAAATTGGAGCAGAGTATACACTCTAATTAAGCTGTTTAAGAAGATAGAGCCAAGTCAGTTCTGAAAAATAAAATACAAAACTGTCAAGCTGATATATCTGATATCAAGGTGTGCAAATATCTGATATTTTGAGGGCTGTGAATTAATTTATTTTCCTGGGCATCATCTTGTATTTTGTCAAAATATCTTTTCAATGGTATCTAAATTTACTGATACCTCTGACAGAAATATGGCATGTATGACAATTTTGTGTTGGGTATTTAAATGTGTGGTCTGTAGCAACCATAAAATCCACACACAAAATGTTACTTAAGATATAAAAGTACATCTGGAAAATACAAGTAGTGGTACAAACAAGGGTCCTCTGAGGGTACTGACACTCTAATGGCTGAAAAGAATTTCCAGGAATACAAGATGTGTCGGATTCTTTTGTCCTTTTACTCTTGTTAATTGCCGAGTATTTAAATATTTTCTTACATGTCCAAGTAAACACGTTCACAAGCTATCTTTAAGTGCAGTACAAAATTCCTTATCATGGCCTTTGACCTTGAACCTTATATCATGGATAGAAAATCACTTAACTTTGTCTCAGACAGTGTCAAGGGTATACCTCAAAATTAATGTCAGAGTGCTGACTATCAATGCAACCAAATACAAACTTCAGTTAAAATTCATTTGTATATGTACATGTCACTGTGCTCATAAGCTGAATGATGTACAAAAATGGAAGCAATGATCTCTGACTTGACCACTAGGTTAATTCGGTCTCATTTTCAAAACTCACAAAAGTGCAGATGTACAAGTGGTCAGATCTGCACAATTTTCATTCAGAACCAATTAAATATTGCAAGAAGTGTTTTAGGGAAAACCCCATGTCAATGCCACCATGTATGCAAAAGGAGTGGTGATAAAAAGACTTCTGAGATGGCCACTATGGTGCCATGTTGGAGATCAGATGAACAACCCTTTTATTCAGAACCAGCTATATACTGCAATTGTATTTTAGTGAAAACAACATGTCGATATGACCATCCATTCAAGAGAATTAGCCATATAAAGATTTTTGAGATAACCATCAAGTCAGCCCTTTTTGTGCTGGATCAGTATCATTTTAATAAAGGAACAACTATATACTGCAAAAAAGCATGTTGTGTGGTTGTAACTTTTTTCAATGTGGCCATCCATTTTTAGGAGAAATATCTGTTACAATATTTTTCAAATTTTGATAGTTCACATTGGCATAGTTTTCATTTAGGTTTTGTTTTATTCTTGTTTGTTTTAACAGGACTTTTAACACATTATTGGCTATATCATGCTGAGGAGATGAAAGCTAAGTGCCTTTCCCAAGGACACACCAAGTCAGCCAGCCTGGATGGGTATTGAACTCGTGACCCTTGATTATGAATCCAAAATTCTATGAACTGAGCTACCATGGCTCCCTTTTTCATGTAGGACCAAATATATACATACTGAGAAGGATTTTAGTGAAACCCCGTCAATACAACCATCTCTTCAATTGGAGTAGTTAAAGGATTTTCAAGATGGAAACCATTGATCAGCACCATTTTTACTCAGGACCAACAGATATTATACAAAGTATTGTAGTGAAAACTCCATGTCTATATGACCTCTGGTTTGGAAGAAGTATCAATAACAAGATTTTTAAGGGAGTCAGATCATTTCATTAAGGACCAACCTGACATCATAAGAAGTCTTTTAGTGAAAACCTCAAGTTGATAAGACCATCCATTTAGTAGTAGTGATAAGATATTCAAGATGCCCACAGTGGTGGCCATACTGAATGTCAGAAGAACAATTATTTGTATTTAGGACAAAAGTACACCTATATACCTTAGAAAGAGATTGGATATGTCATGTACTATGAATTCACTATTTTTTATGTGGTACAAATTTTGTCTCCATTATGTGGCTGCTAAAAACCATGAACTTAAAGAACCAACAAACAACTGTTTTTTGGGGGAAACAATATGACTGTTTGTCAATCAAAGAACTGAAGTACCAATTAGAATATTATTTTCTGCACAACCAGTAATACTGATACTTATGAAAATAAATAAATTCATGTTCATGGTTCGTTCAACCCAGAGTGTTTTTTCCTCAAGATCTTTTCATGGAGTTTTCAAGGACTTCCATAAGTTTTCAAGGAGTATTTTTTCTTATGGAAACTGAACTATCTCCATATATTACTTTGTTTATAGCTGCATATAGAGTCCATGAGGCAGGAAGAGTGGTTGGTACCACACGGGGGAACGAAGTTTCATTATGATTTCTGGCAAGAATTGGATGCCTAGAGATAGAAAATATGTGATAGCAGTGCATAACTCTTTGCTGCCTCTGTGTTGTCACCACATTTTCAACCAGACTCCCTAATTTGCCAGTAACTAGATTTCTATTATTGTACTGCAGGGTCTTTATATCAATCTCCTACAAAATCTTTATTGGTTCAGTCAGGGTATCCAAAATTAAGAGTTAAGCTACATGTAGACAAGTACCTCCACTTGCCAGTGTAACAAATGACGTTCAATTATCTTCAATGGTTTGCCATTGGAAGCCTCTCTATTTGATCTTATTTTAAATTAAATTTACAAATAGTCATTTTTACACTAAAAATTCAGCTAAAAGTTCATCTAAATATTTCAACACCTTTAATAAGATATTCTTAGTGTACTTGTATATTGAGCAAGGTATCAGATTCAATTTAAGACCTGTATGGGTGCTGTATTAATCAGTTTGTGATGGAAAAATGTACTCCTACTCCCATTTTCTTTCAAGTGTAAAAAGTGCATCACTAGCATAGTAATACAGAAAAACTTTTTCCAAAAGTTTGCATGAGAGAGCTATTTAATTTTATACAAAAATCTATCATGTACTATCTGCTTATTTAAAATTACATAAGTTAATCTTGATGTTTTGAATAGGTGTTTTTCATCTACCATATGCACACATCAACTTGAATTTGTTGATAATTTGCATTTACAGTATATCTTTAGTAACTGCATCTTCTTTTGTTTTAGTTAACTTGGTGGTGGTGAAGTAGGTGTAGAAGTACTTTAGTAGTGTATTAGTAGCTCCCAGTTTCATTAGAAACCAACAGAAATAAAATCTCACAGTTCTCTTCACAACCAGTGTACAAGACACAAAGTTTCAACAAACAGTAGAAGCAGAGGACCACTTAACCAATCCACAAAGCTATGGATCATGGCAGACTTTGCTATATGGTGCCCATGTAAAAAATCATGTCTCATTCTACACACTACTAAAACTTAAGAGACAAAGAGATCTCCCAAATTGTCTACCATGGGAAATGCAGAAGCCTGTTTACCATGAAAAAAGACCAGGAGACTCTGAAACAAAAAGCAGAAGCAAGTCACAGTGATGAAGCTGGAACCAGTGCAAACTAGATCTTCATCCAAGTCAAGGGTGTATGAGAAGAGTGCATATTTTGGAAAAGGGTCAAATGCTACATGGAAACATCAACATGTGAAAAATTAATCAGGGCCACACACCTAAGACTTGATTAAGGGTTTTGCAAGTGTGCAGTCAGCAATGGTGATGCAAACATTTTGGCAGTTACTAGCAAGGACATTGTGGCTTCAGAGGCACATTACCATTCATCATACTGTAAGAACTACACAATGGTTAAAACAAAAGCTTAAGAAAATGCAGAGGTAGAGAACATCCAATATGATGCTCTCTACAAAAAGAGGGATAATGAAACCTATGATGACTTGTTTCAGTACATTAGAACTTCTATCATTCCTAACCAAGAGGTTGTAAAGATGACTACCCTGACAGAAAAGCTTAAAACATGAAATCTAGAGGAGTCCAGGGACTAAAAGAATTGCCAAGATGCATGTCCGTAGAAAACTGGAATCTGAGCTTGGAAACAGCCTTTATATCTTCCCCGATAACAAAAGGAAATTACTGGCTGTACCTGATAGTGTCACACTGCAGGATGTCAGTGAATACCAGAATTTAAAAAGAGAAGCTGCAGTTTGGAAAACCATGTCAACAAGCATTGACAAAATCATAGATCAGACATGAGATGAATGAAAAGGAAAAAATGGAAACAACACCATGGCCTTGTCATTCATTCAATACTGATCAAGGGTCAACATGCTGATGCAATCTTTCAATCAGGACATCATATATGCAGTGATCGGTGGCCAGCAGAAACCCCCCAAACACCTGTTGCTTGCCTATGCAGGAAAGGCACTCACTGGCAGTGTTGAAATCATCCATATATGGAACAGACTAGGACATGGAGTTTCATACTCACAGCTGGAAGAAACTGACACAACCTTGTGTCTCCAGAAATTTGCTGCTTACTTGAATCAGCAAATTGCTAATCATGCCATCCTTTTGTTTTCACAAATCTAGCATGGGACAACAATGATAGGCTGGAAGTGACTATGACTGGCAAGGGGACCATTCATCAAGTCAATGGCATTGACATACAGGTCAAAGTTTATGGACGACACCTCCTCTCTCCCGCATTAAAAAACAAAAGCAAAGAACCATGACCACTGAAAATGAAGAACTGGCAGTGTATGTTGCTGGTAAGTGGACTGGACCACAGCCACTGACAACAGCCACTGCAGCCATACAGGCAGACTTAGTGAAACAGAAAATTCACAGTTGGACAGGGTTTAACATCAATACTAGGAACTTACTTAGTGTCTCACAGGATGCCACTGTTTACCTGCATAATATCAATGCCCTGGCTACTGAGTTGACAACAGTGTCTGAAATTTCTAAGCACTCAGAACTCGTCAGGGAGGCACTACAATTGCAGAAATTAGAAGTGGTCATGGATCAAGCTCTGCACATAAAAGAAGCAGAAATTGCCTTGAAGCACAAAATAAAGGTATGCCAACATCATCCTTCAATTGGGTAGATTCCACACCTTCTGCAATGCCTTGTCAATTCTTGGAAAATGATTTCAGGATTGTTGCATTGAAGCAGGCATCATTGCAGAAGGCTCAGTAACTTGAGTTTTGAAGACAAGATGTACAATCATGCAGTTTGAGTGCACAAGTGCATAAATGAAGCTATGTTCATTCACTGGATGGAGATGAACCAGAATGTCAAGAAGTAGGCAGCCTGAAAGAAGTGAATGACCTGGTAGAAGACCTGTGCCAAAGGAGACTTGACAGCCAGTTGCACAGTCCAGCTTTTGCAGAGGTCCAAGACCTTTTGAATAGATTCTTTGGGCATCTTCATCATGACAATGGAGACCTATCAACATTTTGGATGTCCTATGTAGACATGGCTGAAGATATCTTGCTGACCCTGCTGCATGCTGCCTGAGCAGGCAACTGGCAGTTACACCTCTTTGCAATATACGATATAATCCCTTGTTGTTTTGGTTATGGCAGAATGAAACACGCTAGGTACTTGTCAGCCTACTATGCCCAGATGACATTGCTTCTAGTGGAACACCCTGAGAAGCACCAGAACTTCATGGATTGATACTTTTCTGTTCATCTCTCTGGAAACGACCCATTTTCACATTGTTGTTGATCAAACCACTGAGGTCACAGTAAAGAAAGACACACAGACTCCCGGTGGTACAGAAAGGTTCAGCCTAAAATCATGCCCTGTGAAGAGATATTGCATCATTGCCGAACACAGGAGCCCCTTCCTGGGTCAGATGAGAAATGGTGCAGGACAACAGATCAAATCTTAATCATGCAGACCTGCATACACTAAGAGCTGAAAAAGATGAAGATGCAGTGTCAGCAGTGGTGAGTGTACTTTACAGCTGGGTCAACCCCTTTGCTGGGACACAGGATCTCATTATTATCCCCACGGCAAAAGCAGCTTCTCTGGAAATAGACTCTGACTTGATGTAGGCATATGAAGTAGGCGAGAAAAGTTATTCTGACTTCAGAACTGAGAGATCTGGGAGCAGCCCACGCATAAAGAAATTCCATCACCCCATGAAAATGAACAAGCTGAAAACCTTCAGCAATATGTGCAAGTTTTGGTTTGGGTTTTGTTGGGTTTAATGCCATTTTTCAGCACATGGCAGACTATACATAGCAGCCAGTATATCTGGTGGAGGAAGATCCCGGGAAGACCCTGGGAAGAACCAATGACCCACAGGAAGCTACTGGCAAGCATTCTCACATACCCACATTGGTTGAGCCAAAACTCAAACTTACATGGTCAGAAAGCATTGAGAAAATAGCAGCTGCTGTTGAACAAATGTTTGTCGGGCCCTCACCGGCACACATGCATATACAGATGTGACACAGTCTGCACATTTGCAGGCAAAGGGAAAGTAAATTCCCTCAAAATCCTGAGTGCCAATAGACAGGCACATGATGCCTTCTCTCAGTTATGGGACGAATTGGATCTATCTGAGCAGCTGATGGACAAATTGGAGAAGTTCATGTGTCCTCAGGTGCACTGATATGTGCAGACTTTCTGACTGTGACAATCAGGTAACGGGAGTAGAAAGTGACAACAGTTCCTCTGAAGAAGAGCCAGATGATGATGATTATGATTTCTAACACATTGTATCACGCATTGCTACTCATTCATGTGCTTTTTCTTTCTTCCCCATTGTGCTGTATTTTCAGGAATGGAGTTTAATCTGCAAAGAAATGTAAATAAATCACTTGTTTTTTTTCTAACATCCCCTTCTTTTCTAGCTCTTAATTTCATTTCTAAGCAAAAATACAAGTTCATCTAGGGTTGCTGATTAAAATTCTTTCTGCCCATCACTTTGAACATATTTCCTCTTTGAAAGGAAAAATTGACAATGGGTAAGACAGATTACATAGAAGCACACTGTGCCTGCAAGTAAATGGTTTTTTTTTCCTTTTGTAGGTTACCTAATGTGGCATGATGAATCCCCAGAAACACTTCTGACAACCAGAAGTCCCTTCCTTACACATAAAGGTGTCATACGATGAGATGATAGTGAAAATAGGGAATAAAATTACACTGTCAACTAATATTTGAGTAAAAGCAAGTGCTTGCAAATTGTGTATTAACACAAAGTTGACTAAAGAAGCTACCAACAGCAAACCAGTGAAGATGATTAAATGATGTTTGTTACACTGGAAAGTACAGGTACTTCACTAGCTTAGCCCTTAATTTTAATACCCTGACTTAACAAATAAAGATTTTACAGGAGAGTGATATAAAGACCCTGCAGAACAATTGTAGAAATGTAGCTACTGGTGAATTCAGAGGTATGGTTGAAAATGTGGTACATGTAATAACACAGAGAAGGCAAAGAGTTATGCGCTGCTATCACCCATTTTCCATCTCCAGGGATCCAGATCTTGCAAAAATCATAATGAACCTTCATCCTCCTGGATACCAATGGGTAAAATTTTAGATCCTGGCTCATGGACTAAAAGAGGTACAAAAGTTCAAGCAAACACATAACATATTAACAAACACTATTCCATCTGGTAACTACCTCTGTCGCATGTCATTTGATCCACCCAATTATATCCCATTTTATTTATTCATCTATTCATTAATTTTGGATAATATTCAATAAACAAAATATTTGAATTTCAAAATGATGCAATTTATTCAGATAAATTCAAGGAGATTAAGGGAAAAATTCAAGTAATTTGTTAAGAAATTCAAAGAATTTTCAAGGATAAAACCAACTTTTTCAAAATTTAAGGAGTTTTCATGGCAACCCCATAAATTCAAGGATTTTTCAAGGTTGAACAAACCATAATGTTATTTGTTAGTAAGCAGATGTTTTTTTTTCTTCCATCATTAGTTCCATATGGAAAGAGTGGAAGTATTCTGGTAAATTCTAAAGTATCAAGCATTGTAATGCTTGTGAATCTTGAAAAGATGATCAAAAGGCAAGCAACTGCATGCAATATGAAGCACTTGAAAGACAAAAACAGACAAGAACATGATATAAAGAAATTGAAAGAATGTTTCTTGAAAAATTGAAAAGATGCAATAAAATACAATTCAAACCTTGAGTTGCAATTCTCTGAAGGTAAGTAAGATGGCAACAGTGAAAAGCAATTCAGAGCATCATTTTTGCAAAGAATACAATTTTATTAACAAAGAAATGCCAATCTATGGAATAATTTGTTTATGTTACAATAATGTAATTTATATGGGATTAGATTGTTATAAATGTGCATTTACCAAATCCATGATCTGAAGGAGGAGGAATCAAATTGTATTAACTTGCACTTATTCAATTTTAAAGTAGAAAAGAATGATCAGTGTTGTGTGAGCAGAAGCTGTAATAATTGTTGCTAGGAAATCTAGTGTCAAAGGGGTCAAAATGTAAGTGCTTTGGATGGGATTGGTATAGTGGGTTGCTGGCTGTTCAAAATATTCCACCTGTGTAAGCCAGAGATGCTGTAAGACTTGGGTCACGGATGGCCGCTCACGGTCATTAGTTCTCAAAATATGCTTTATACAATATATTGCTGCAAAGAAATGAGGAGGTTTAAGCAACATATTCTTGCCAAAACACAAGTACAGTGGTCCCTCACCATAAGATGCCTAAGTATAACATGGCCCCACTTTCAACATAGGTATAGTCATGGATCTAACTATAGTGGTCAGTTTTGTGAAATGGTGAAGCACAAGTGGATATCAGTTTTGCAAGACTTCCTAGTATGAGTGGAAGCAGTAACTGACAAATGGATGGGATTTGGTGCCAATCCCTCTATCCAAGGGGAGACCACTCTCATCTAGCTTCCACCTAGGCAATCATATGACTTTTTAGCACTTTGGTTGCTAATTCAAGACTGGGAGGGCTGGATCTGCAAGGTAGTGGATATACATCTAGGGTATTATGATTGGAAAGCATACTTTAAGAAGAAATTGCTAAATAATTTAACTGCCTAATTAAAGTTCTTTGATAAAATAACCCACTGTAAATGTGATTTTCCAATCATAATGTGACTTTGCATGAAACACTCATTTTTAAACATCCTTGCTTATAATATACTTTAGTATAAAGTGACTTCACCCATATCAAGGTACTTTCTTATGACTCCCCTGGGCAGCATTATAGTTAGGGATTACTGTACATGTATCCAATACCAATGTATCACATTTGTCAAAAACAAAATCAATTTGCTGAGATATTTTGCAGAAAAAAGGTCCACTAAAATGCTTCCATTATTATAATAAATTCTAGTTACTAATTCTGTTAATACTGAGACAAATTTTCCAGAACTCCACAAAAAGTATATAAAAAAAAAGTTGACAAAATGTTCAATAGAAAGTAGTGGAATCAAGCATATTGGTATACAGAAGCCACTTGATAAAATCTGTCATGCAATTTTGGGTTGCTCTGCCAAAAAAAAGAGACAAATGTTAGAAAAGATTGAATATGTTATTAAAAGAAAGTACAGTTTTTGAAAGATATATTAAAAGATAATCAGTCTCAATGGTAGTTTCTTTTTTTCTCTAGCATGGTAATTTCCATTCGAGGTCATCTGTTTGGGTTGTGGCTATTAGACTGGATATAGCACTACTGAACCCAAATAGTTACTTCTGTCCTCATTTTAACTTTGAATAGCACGCCTAAAAAAAAGTTGGATATGTTCCAGGTGACCACTTTCATAAAAAATGGTCTCTCATTGCTGGAAACATCAATTATCTTTGAAACAATATGACTGCAATTTTTGACCATTTTTTTAAAAATTGTTCACATTGGCTGAAAAGTAATAATAGTTGACTTTATTAGCATTTCATAAAGAGTTCATCATTGTTGAAATTTTTTTTCCTTAACTTAAAAATTGGACAATCTTTTAAGAAAATCATCTATCTTTATTGAAAAAAGTATTATTTTTGCCATAACAGCTGCCCATAGCTACCATTCTACAGAATCTAGAATTCTCATGCTGATCACAACAGCATACTGTACTTGCATACAAGTTGGATCCAAATGCAAACAACAAAGACCCTGATCTGCCACTGCATCATGTGCCGACTGATCAGGGTCTATGTTATTTTCTTCTACTGATTATTTAACAAACTGCACAGATCCAGATCTGCTGGTGCATTATGCTATGGCAGATCTGGGTCACTGCAGTTTACAGTTGCATCAGACTTGTATGTGAGTATATATAATTTCCGTATTCTCAGGAGGTTCGAGCCACACTCACATACATTCAAACCTATGTACAGTAGTCAACCTGGGGACTGGTCAATTTTAGCATCCTTAAAAAAGGGTCACCTAACTATGCAACCACTGAGATAAAAGGAAAGCATGGATAAATAGAAGAAAGCACATTCATTACTTAGAATTTGGAGTATAAAGAAAACAGACCATGTATATGTTGCTAATTATTTTACCTAACATATGAAATAAGAACTGTACTCTTAACATGTAAGACACAAATGAAACAGGGATTTATTACTATGCCTGACCATTATATGCATTTTGGACCATTTATGATGGCCACTGACTACAATGAGTAAGTGACCACTCTATACAGATCATTCAAACCAAAAGTGAAAGGAATTTGGCTGTCATGAACAGGTGACATGAATATAGAGGTGACACTAATACAAGTTTGACTGCAGCAAATGCTAGGTTGGCGCTAGAATCTTCCAAGCAGTTGCCAAAATTTGGTTCTTAAAAATACTGATATGTCTGGTTAGCTAGTGTACCAGACATGAGATGCACTACAGAAATTTCCTTTCTGGATTGGGTTCCTATTCAACTTTGGCCATTAGCCATTATTAAGTATTATGTTCATTTACCACTCTTCCTCTGACTGTGTTCCTTTCCATGCTATAAAAAGTTTGATTTATTACTAAATCATGTATTTTTATCTGTTTCTCAATTAAGATATTTAGTTTTTTACATCATTTATACAACCCTAAATATATGTTACACTAGTAGACATCTACAAAATTCAGGCAAAACCCTGCTGGTGACAGCTATTTTTGACCACTGAATAACTTGTTTTTGTCTTGTTTCATTGAAAAGAATCACCATCTAACAATTCTGATTGCCTTTTTACAAGTTTGGAAGTTGCTAGAGCCAACACAGCAAATGCATAATGAAATCTGCATAAAAGACCATCCATACAAATAATCAGTTGAACTGATGATAGACAATTAATTGAACTAACTAATCACCTGAGCTGATATGACCATGCCGGTTTCAGAGTAAATATGGTCATATGGTTGAACCTGCATTGAAGGTCATAGCAATCACTTGTTTTTCAAACATTTGTCTTTTAAAAGGTTCTATTAAAAGAAGAAAAAAATTTTAAAAATAAACCTCCCTTATTCTTCTACCAGTTTTATGTGGACATTTCTCCCTTGTCCCATGGTTGGCTGCTTAAATATAATTCCACATGGAATTTATACAAGTGGTTACAGAATTCAACAGACCATTCCCAACATTGCTACTAATGATAGCTATCCCAAACAACATCAGGCAGCTATTTTTTTACTCAAGCCACAATTATGCTGTCAAGCATTGCAGCGACACAGAGCATCAGTTTAGATTAAATTCCAATGATAATGGACTGGAAATCACAAAACTTTATGGGTTTAAGCTTGAGATTTTGTGTTAACCAATCACAAAAGGCTTTTGCCTTTTAAAGGTCACTTTTGATTGGCTGAGAGCTGAAGATCAATTTCAAACTCAAACTCGAGAGTTTTATGACCTCCTGGCCTGATCATCACGTCAACACAAAATCTCAAACACAGAATCTTATCTCAAAAGTTTCATGATCTCCAGGTTTGGTCTTTTTGGAAAAGGTCCATTGCATAACCTCCTGTGAATTTTACTCATTTAACACTGACTTCTCATCTCTGACTAAGGAATAATACAGGAATCTTCCATGTGCCTCATTAAATTTAAGTTACGAGTACACATGCCATCAGCTAATGCACTTTTAGGTGATAGGCAGCTATGAAAACAAAACATAACAAAAGAAAAATGGCACACAAATACTTGAAATGGATCATCAACAAATGACAGTGTGCCTGCAGTGTCTAAATTTATGTAACGAAGATGCTAAATTGTAATTTCTGAAAAGTGAACTGTGTTTCAGATTGTTCAGATTAAGACTAGAAAAACTGTCATAAAGCTGCCAAAAATTCAGGACAATCAATAAAGATCTCAGACATGTCAGTGAATATGACAATGATTTTTAGGTCATTCCCAATGATTACTGATGGTTCTTGGTACAAGTACTTCAGATTCTGTATTAACAGTTAATTAAATACAATTTTAACAGTATTTGGCAGACTTGCTAAAAAACACATCTTTTAAGCATGAATTTTTATGATATTCTTTTTTCAATAAGTAACTAAAAATTTAGAACAATTCAAGTCAAATCCAGAGTCTTAAAGCAAACAGAACTCAATAATTATCATAAGGAAAAAAAAGTGTGGAATTTGATGCATGTGATGTAAATAAAATGGGGTTTTTGTACAGTTTAAAGGACTTTATGTTTACGAACAAAACTGATCAGTTGTAACAAACAGATTTAACAATATAATGGAAGTGAAAATTGAAAAATACAATCTTAGGTAGATAGAGAGAAGAAAAAAATCCACAAACACAAGTTTATTTTCTAATTCATGAATTAGCACCAGTTTTTGTTTGAAAATAACCAGTTAATGAAATCAGAAATTTAGAGAAAAAATATAAGAACCACAAGGAGTATTTTTAAAGTTCTGAATATTTTTTTTTATAACTTTTTGGTTTCCTTGAACCTGTCAATAAATTTAATGCCAATCAATAGACAAAATAACGTTCTATAAAATGATCTGCAGCTGCATGTGCAGCATACTGGAAACCTGGAGATATATGCGTGACATAACAAAGATAAATGACAGTGATGTAAAAATGTTGGAGAAGGAGAAAAATTCTGCTACTCTGCAAACAGCATACTGTAAAATCTGTGAGCTCTTAGGGTACTCTCCAACTAATATGAAGGCTGATTTGGATAAAGTTTGCGGATGCAATTCTCTGTCATATCTCACAATTTTTAGGTGGTTTCATCGTGTAAAACTCAGCACTGGAAATCCTCATATAGTGCCTTGATGATGTTGACCATTTTCTGTGGGATGCTGTAATGCCTTAAAATCCCCCATAGTGATGCCCAGTGTTTGTTGTCAAAAGCTTTCTCAAGGTCAAGAAACACAATGTACAGAGAGCTGCTCCATTCATTATATTGTTCAATAACCTGCCTCAGCACAAAGATCTGATCTACACATTACTTGCCTTTTCAGAATCCAGCTTGCTCTCTTGGTGGGCGTGATCTTCAATGCTGTCTATGATTCTTTTAAGATGATGTGGCTGAAGACCTTCCTGGTGAGGAACAATAGCTTGATCCCTCTCTAATTGTTGCAGTTTCCAAGGTCATCTTTCTTTGCGAGCTTTACATCTTCTTCAGCTTCGGAGATCTCTACAGCTGTAGTGGGGTCATTCCTGTTGAGCATGGTTTGAAAGTGCTGGTTCCAACATTCCAGTTTCTCTTTTTCATTTGAGATGGTTGTGCCTTCTTTATCTTTTACTGGGAGGTCATAATGTTGCCCATAGTCCCCTTTGAGTCTCCTGGTGATCTGGGGACTATTTCAAGTCTCTGAGAACTGCTGCAGTCTCAGCTTTAGTTGCGAGGTTTGTCACATAATTTCTCTAGCCTCTTCTCCCTGTTTTGACTTCTTTATCCTTCTCTGTATATTCTTTTGTTATTCTTTCTTTCAGCCTGGGAGACTATGCCCAGTAAGCATTTCTTGATCATTCTGTTCCTCAATTTTAATCCAAGTTGTTCTGAAATCCATTCTAACTTCTTGCTTTGTATGTAGCCAAGCACCATTTTCCATTGCTCTGTTAAAGTTGTATATTGTGAACTGTCTCATCTTGAAAAGCGCTGAATCTGTTTTTGATGTCCATACTGAACTCCGACTTGATCTTACTAACATATGGTCTCTTTTCAGTCCAAGTTGATCTTACTCACATATGGTCTCTTTTTAATCCAAGTTGCTTCACCCAGCTCCACATCAATGAGACCATACACGAATATTCTCCAATATGGCCATTCATACAGTGTGTAATAAATTTCAACCTAAAGTTGAAAAATGTAGGGATAGTAGGGCCATTTTGGTTTGGTTTGGTTTTATGGGTTTAACGCCATTTTTCAGCACATGATAGGCCATATATGGCAGCCAGTATATCTGGTGGAGGAAGAACCCGGGAAAATTCCGGAAAGAACCACCAACCATTGAGAAGCTACTGGCAAGCTTTCTCACATAACCACATTGGCCGAGCCCAAGACTTGAACCCACATGGACAGAGGTGAGATGGCAGTGATCGGTAAAGGCGAGCGCCTTAGACCACTTGGCCACTCGGGGCCCCTGAGCCATTTTGGAAAAAGAAAGAAAAAATAGGGAGTCTGATAAAAAGAGCAGGACAAATTAGGGCTGCTGGAGAGACTGCCACTGGACAAGCAGACTGCACAATCTAGTTGCCCAGCAAAATCATGTCACTGCCCAATTAGAAATTCCCTGCTGCAATTCCACTAAAATGATTAATCAACACTAATTAAATTTTGTTACCAAATATCTTATCAAATTAGCCTGGCCCCTTCTATTTTCTTTGTTCTCAATGTTTATGCTATTATTATACAAGATGTGCATGTACCATTATCAAGATTTTTTGAATATATATTCAATAACTTCTGAAGAAAAAAGAGATTTTGTAATTGAGCTATGTGTTCTGATTCCACAGAAAACACCATCTGACATCATATCTCGCATAAAGGCTGGGAACTAATCTAATTTCATGGTGCTGAGTATATTTAACACATCGAACCATCTTTGCTAAACTTAGTGAAGGAAAATTCAGAATAATGGAAAAATGAGCAAACTACTCACATATTTTGTTTAGTAAAAACTAAATTAAGTTAATGAATCGACTAAAAAAATATTTAAACTATAAATTGATTAAATCAGTCCAATCAATTTAATTACCATAATTTGTTTTACAATTTTTTAAAGTCTTTTACCTAGCACTATCTTTCAACTTTAAAGTTAAATGTTCTCTATATTTCTTTAATTAAAATCTGGTAAATATTGTGAGAATGTGTTGATGTCATCCTATGATGTATCTTCACTATCCAATGTGATCATTCACCACCTTTGCTAATTCCTGATGTACCGTATATACTCGCATATAAGCTAATACCAACTGCAAACTGCATAGACCCAGATCTGCCATTGCATAATGCGCAGGCAGATTTGGGTCTATGCAGTTTGTAAGGACTAATTAGTAGAACAAACAACATAGACCCTGATGTGCCAGCTCATTATGTGACTGCAGATCAGGGTCTATGTTGTTTGCATTTGGACCCGAATTGTACGTGAGTATATACAGTACTTGGGTGGATGTTGTCATCTGATTTAGAAAATGTAACAGATGTCTCTTCATTGGGTAACTGTTGTATTACAATACCCTACTAGCCTTATGACCCCGTAAGCTAATAATATGTGGCCAATTTGCAGAGGAAGCTAGGTTACAGAGGGGCTGGTTTAGGAAGGTTTTACTCTATAAGAGATGTAGTGGTTAAAAAAAAAAAAAAAATACAGATACACCATTACGCACAACATTCATGGGGGAGGGTGTGTGTGAGTGAAATCACTGAATAACTGGCTCTAGCTTCACCAAACCATTCTTAAATTCAATCAAAATCAACCCTTTTCATATTCAAATCAAAATCAACCCTTTTCATATTCAAATCAAAATCAACCCTTTTCATATTCAAATCAAAATCAACCCTTCTTATATTTAAATCAAAACTTATCAGATAGGTACCAGATGTAATGTAAACTGTAGAAGAAAAAAAATCTCAGGAAAAACCAAGAAAAAAACAACGATCACATTGGAAAATATGTTTTACAACTGGGAATTCTGCATTTTGGAATCCTAGTATAAAATGATAAAAGTTGTGTAATTTACTGTAACTGAAACATATTAACATGCTTCACAAAATGCCCTTCACATAAAAAATTAAAAGCTGCACTTTTATCCACATGTGCTTTCTTCCTTGCTATCTGATCTGTATTTTACACAAAATTCAGTACAATGAAATGAATCAACAAACAAAACTTTTAGAAATCTTTGCCAAGAGAACTTGAGGATTTCACTTTTACTCCAACCTGGGATAAAAAAATTAGCTCATGAATACATCTTACATAAAACTCTTATTCTAGACTGGCTTGAACTTATACATGTATATATATATATATATATATATTGCCTTTTTAAACTGAAATGAAAGGAAACAAACAATTACAAAATACATGAACTCTGCCAATGTATTTTTTATGAAGCCTTTCTTAACTTTTAAGAATATTTTTCATCCTCTGTCAAAACTGATAGTAACCAAACTGCTCCCCAGATGTCAATTTTCCTCTGCTGAAAACACCAATGACCATGCATATGTTTTTCTCATTCTTGTTTTCCAAACCAGGCCAGGTTGGCTGCTGTACTGTGTCCATAGGAAACACACTTACTCTCATTGCCCAAAAACTAACCAAAAGATACTTGGTAAAACTCCTTAAAGTGGGCCCAACAAAAACTAACCAAAAGATACTTGGTAAAACTCCTTAAAGTGGGCATAGTTCAACCAAACCAGAAATGCAGTTGTGCATGTGCACACAAATAAAACAAAACAAATCAGAAAACATTATTGTTTTTAAGGTGTCTGTAAAAAATATACCATGAAATATGCAATTTATACACCTGGATATAGCACATCTAGCACAAAATATATACCATGAAATATACAATTTATACACCTGGATATAGCACCATGAAATATACAATTTATACATCTGGATATAGCACATCTAGCACAGTTATTGTTGTTTATCAGTTTAATCACTGAAGATGAATGTGAGAATCCCACTGATGACAACTTAAAATGAAACTGATCCCATGGTTAACACACTGTGCAGGCAGAGGTGCTGCTTAATGATGCCGTTTGGGGAGCAGTTGGTATATTTGAACATCTGACTGTGTTGCTTCTATTCCACATCGTGTCTTATACTGGATTGGTAATCTGTCTTACCTTCTTGTGAGGTTTCTTTCCAAGGATTGGGTGGATACATAAATGCAGCATTTTGTATCTGGTCGCTAATCTCTTCATCTTCATTGAATGGGAATGTGCCACTCAGACTGTTCAGAAAAAAATTGCCACTTAAAAAACAAGGTTTCAAGGGTCATTATGTCTCACATGCTTTGATGCAAGTTACACAACTTTCAAAGAACTTAAAAAACAGGGTTTCAAGGGTCATTATGTCTCACTATTGCTTTAATGCAAGTTACACAACTTTCAAAGAACTTAAAAAACTAAATCTAAATTAAAGATTACTGATGCTACCACTCTTGCCATCATATGAAATGATACTGGTGTCTCTCTATTTGCTGTCAGAGATGACATCTCAAAAATATTTGATGACCTGGATCACATATAAAGTGGACATACCATGGTTTCATTATTTTTTAAGCTATCAAGTTTCATGGTCTAGTAAAAAAGACATTTTTGTGGGTGCTTAAATTCATGGACTTGACTTTAAGTTTACATATTTATAGGTACTTAATTTCGTGGATTAACCTCTACAAATACTTCAAATAAAGAATACAAAAAAACAAAAGTATGACATGAACAAAAGTTGGTTACTTTTATAGTTAAAACAATACTAGAGCCAGAAAAAAACAGAAATCAAACACTATGTTTTGGTCCCGAGTGCTCAACATCAAATGGAGCTCGTGCAGGAAATACCACCAAGTCAAGTGGTTACTGAAGCACATTTATATTATCTTTTACTTAAACCACTGTCCATAAAAATGCACCATCAGTACATTTTGATGATCATGGCACTAACATAGTGACTCAAAGAATGGTAAATTCAGTGCCAATCTGGGTCATAAGTACTGAGACAACTCTACAGTGGACATCAAAACATCAACACTTGATCAAGCCAATTCATGCTAAATGGATCATTACTGTTTACAAGGAAATGACAGAGAGATTGAACCAAAAAAAGCTGAACCTGTTTAATTCTGCAATTTCAGGACTATTTATGTGACAAAAAATGTGTGTGTACCAGGAGACTTGATTTACACGATGTTAATTCAGTGGTTTTGTCCAAAGCTTTAGTAATGGTCTGTAATTACTGTATATACATAGTATTTAATTAGTAATTGTGCTACAAGAAATTGTTTTAGTATTTTACAGTCTTCTTGTTCCTTTGGATTAAAAATGCATGGACAAAAATGAGATGTGCTTTCAGGAGGATTTAAATTTTAACAGAAAAGTTTTGTACATGTAATCAGAAGTGTAAATGTTTGCATCACCTGATGTATATCATAGGCTCTCAAACTATGGGTTGTGGCCCACAAGTGGGTCATATGCCTGCTGCAGGCGATATATTAGCCATACATAGAATACCTAGAAGTGAGCTGCAGTTGCAAAAAGTTTGAGAACTATTGATGTTTATTATTTACTCAGATGAGGCTAAATCTTAAATCACTGAGAACTTCAGAGATTCAAGTATTTTCGAATGAAGGATTGATGTAAATAAGAATTAAATCTAATTTTTTTAGACCATTTAATTATTCTTTCTTAATTTTTTAATATTATTAGTACTTAAATACTTCACACTCTTTCTATTTTTTTCCTTATCATTACTGATCTTGCAACACATACTGATTTAAGGCAGTGAGTGGAATCGACAGCTACCAGATACTGCATACATATATGTGCACTGAAACAATATAAAATTGGATGTCAGATTGGCACCTTTTCATTTAGGACCAACTAGACTACATAAGTCTTTTGGTGAAAACCCCATGTCAATATTACTATCCATGCAGGAGTAGCAATAGCAAGATTTTCAAGATGGCCACAATGGCAGCCATATTAGTGGTCACATCTGCATCATTTTCGATTAGGACCAACTAAACATTTCATGAAGTCTTCTGGTGAAAACCCCAAGTCGATATAACCATCCATTTAGGAAGAGTAGCAATAACAACATTTTCAAGATAGCTGCTGTAGTGGCCATATAGGATTGGCACCATTTTCATTTAGGACCAACTAGACATCAGAAGAAGTCTTTTAGTGAAAACCCCATGTCATCATGACCATCCGTTCTGGATGAGTAGTAATAACAAGAGTTTCAACATGTCCGAATGGCATCATTTTCATTTAGGAGCAAGTAGACCTCAGAATGAATGTGTGTGTAGAGTTTCATGGCAATCTTCCAAGTACTTTAGGAAGAGCAGTGATAACAAACTAGTTCTAACACACGGATGATGGAAGGATGATGGACAACAGACCATCCATAAACTCTTCTGGTCTTCTGACCAGTTGAGCTAAAACTACCATAAAAATAATGATAACTCAATTTTTGTTCTATTTCTACCAATTTCCTTAGTGTTTTTGTTTTAAATTTTATTTCTTAACTGAGGAAAAAAGTAAGGAGTTTCTGTTACGCTGTAAAAGGCTTGATTTTTTATACACTGCAGGGTGAAAATCATTTATTAGGATGACACAGCTCACCTCTAATAAAGCTTTTAGTAGTCTCCAGAAGCCAATGAAAATATTAATAATGATGCAGAAAATAAATTCAGACTAAAGTGAACTTGTCTTATGAAGTACTGGCTCTGCGACAGCGCATACAAACATAATACAAAAGAAAATTCTTTTCTAAAATATAAAGGTCACAGTGACCTTCTTTAGTTGTAAGTGTGTTGTAGCAAAAGAGATGCATTCATTTATAAACTTTTCTGACTCAAACAGGATTAGTACACAAGTTTCAACAATGTCACTGGATTGAATGGGACAGAGAGACCTTTTGCAAAAAGAGTTGAGTACTTATCAAGATGCATCCCCCCACAAAATTTCATGATTCTAGGTAAGATAATATGAAAATATCACTCAAAACAACCAATGTGGTCATGAACAAAATGCAAAAACTTAACTAAAGTCAGTATATGGTAAAATATAGGTCATAATGACTTTCCTTTGATGAAAGGGTGTGATATTAATGAAGATACATACGATAATCAAGTTTCTTGATTCAAACAGGAACAGTGCCTGTGAAATGAACTTCAAACATAAAATGTAACCAAAGTCAGTGAAGCATAAAATACTGGTCAGAGTGACCTACATTCTGTTTCATGATTCCAGGTGCAACAGTATGAATACAGGTGCAACCCCCCCACCCCCCCTGGACATGAGCACTAAAACTTAATGAAGAATGAACAAATAATGTACACATCTGTTAAAAGTTATCCCACATAGCCACGTAATAAACTCAAAAAGCATGGTTGAGATTTAGGGAGACTGTACATATGTATATGCTGGTGGTAGTATAAAGCATGGTTGAGATTTAGGGAGACTGTACATATGCTGTAGGGTGAGATTTAGGGAGACTGTACATATGCTGTAGGGAGAGATTTAGGGAGACTACATATGCTGTAGGGAGAGATTTAGGGAGACTGTACATATGCTGTAGGGTGAGATTTAGGGAGACTACATATGCTGTGGGGTGAGATTTAGGGAGACTATATATGCTGTAGGGAGAGATTTAGGGAGACTACATATGCTGTAGGGAGAGATTTAAGGAGACTGTACACATGCTGTAGGGTGAGATTTAGGGAGACTGTACATATGCTGGTGGTAGTATAAAAGCTCTACTCACTGAGGCAAGATAAAAATGACAACAATTTGGTAAAAAAAAAGATACCCAGTCTCCTAGATGCTTCACATGAAAGGCAATAAGACAGTATTGATACGCTATGGAAAACTGCAATGAATTTTCAAGCTGAACAACAAACATACTAACTGACCTGACATAGATGACAACTCCAACTGACCACATGTCTAGTGAGCGGTTGTAACCTTTACTTTTCAATACTTCTGGAGCTGTCAATAGAAAGGATGTGATTACATATACAGTTTTTCAAAAGCTTTCTTTCAATACAATGTGCACTGTACTGAAGAAGTCAGATTTAGAAAATTTCTGCTTATAACCTACTAACTGATGTTCAAATGAAATAATGTACATGTTATTTTGCTGCTTTTAACAAAATTCTGTTTATAGCAACCATTTTTTATTGGTCCCTTTGTTTTCATTATAAACACGTATTAATGTATGCAATATAAAGGACTCAGCTGTATGAAAACATGAATTAAATATAAATTACAGGATTATCATGACATGTAGATAGGTAAACATCTATATGGATCATTTTTTAAATAAATGATTACATTTCAAACAATACTGTTTATTGTACCTAGGTAAAGTTTTGCTGCTTGATTGGTGAGTATGATGAAAATATTGGAATGGAAAACATAAATAACATGAATGCCAAGTTAAAGATAATAATATATAATTGATCTGTAAAGAAATTAGACCCACCCATTTTGTCTACAAATTAAAGTACCCCCTACCTCCACCCCAATTTTATTTGTTAAAACCTCAGAAAGTGATAATCCTTGAAAACAAGAAGCTGGCCATGGCATGCATGTCATGCTTGCATGTGAGCTTCATAAATGAGGCATCTGTTTAGCTAAAAAATACTTTAAAAAACTTTAACACTGAGTTTAATTTTTCATGTGGGCATGGATTTAGATAAAGGCAGAAATATGGATGGATATACACATGGATGCCAAAGTGATCGTTATGTCATGCTTCCATCAAGGTGAGCTCTACAATTAATGACTTTGCATTATTACAATCCTAACAATGTCACCTGAATATGGCAGAAAAGCATCATATCACAGCTCTCCCTCAATATATTGTGGCTGTCAAAGTCCATTACCACCGGCTGTTTTATGTACCGAACCACGTTATACTGAGAACCATGATATTTATGGAACTGTGATATACTGAGAATAGTGCAATATACAGAACCATGACACAGAATGCACTATTAAAATTTGTTAAATAATGGTGTTTTGAAAAGAAAATGAAAATATAAGACTAAGTTTTACCTTTTTTTCTTTCAACCCTTATTGTTATACATTGGTATGATTTTGGTCATGGGGTCCATAGCAGTAATGAATTATATCCAGAATCGCATCATAACAAAGTGCGTTATAATGGGGGAGAACTGTATCACACTTTTCATAGAAAAAATCTGACCCCACTCTGTGCTTTTAAGCACTCTTGTAAGGGATAGTTTCTCACTTTCTTTTCTGCAATCTACTATTTATCCTGATTGACAGGGTGTCATAAAATTTTTAAGCTCTTCACCTGTGAAAGCAGTATTAGTCTGTACCATGATGCTGGTTAGTCCATTCTAATTATTAGACAAGTTGTCAGCTGGTTGAAACTTACACAGAGTTTCAGTAGAGTTTAGTAAGTTTTGAGATAATTTGGATATTATTTCATTTCATTAAAAAAAATCACATTTTAGCAGTATATTACAGTATTATGGTATGATCTTTTAGTTTATATAACAAATCAGTCATAGTTTTCTTGTCATACTAAAAAGTGGTAACTTCC
This sequence comes from Margaritifera margaritifera, assembly GCA_029931535.1. Classification (NCBI taxonomy): domain Eukaryota; kingdom Metazoa; phylum Mollusca; class Bivalvia; order Unionida; family Margaritiferidae; genus Margaritifera; species Margaritifera margaritifera. The sequence goes on from JAQPZY010001573.1 coordinate 3,697,331, forward strand.
TAGAGTAGGCTGGACAAATCTGACAGCCCTAAAAATTATATCTTCACATTATGTCTAAATTCATCTTCATTATTTACTATATAGTTTCACATCATTGTTCCTCGTGATTTTTGTTCTTAACAATTCTGAACCATACTATTTTGCAACTGAAAATCAGTAAACCAATATATCAGTGATAGAACAGATTTATTTCAGGACAGCAAAACAACATGCATCATGGTGACTCTCACTGCCCACACTAAGGACATGAATTTGTTAAATTAATCAGCCATATGTTTAAAACATAGCAGTAAATCTTAATAAAATGTTGGTATATATTTCCTATCATTTAGTATATTCATTCAAGGCACAAATGAAAATTAGAGTTCATTTTCCTTTAAGTGTGACAAAAAAGCCAGATGACACAGAGTGGAAATTTAAGTACATACCAAGATATGCTGGAGTTCCAACCACAGATCTCCTGAAAGACTTTTCACCTATGATACGGGCAAAGCCAAAATCACATAACTTCACCTGTGAAGACAAAATAACCTCACTTACAACCTCCAGCCATACATCTGAAGGAAAACAAAGCAATATAGGTTTCTTTGATATCTTACATCCATCAGCATTGATACAGATGAAGAATTTCATTAACTTAAGGTTCTGATTCATTTTTGCAACACTGTAGCATTGAAAGTATTTTAGACTGTTACATTGTTACATAATTGGCACACAAGTAGTGCTTAACAATTTTCCAGTTATCTTGATTAACATTTGGGATATGTCTGTTCTAAATTTAGTGTCAACTCTTAAGTTTCTGAATTGGAAATGTTATGAATTTAATGCCAGAAACAAAATAATAATAAAGATTTTTTGATGAAGAAAAAAAAAAGCCTGATTGGGAGCATGATTTCTAAAAACCAAAGTTAAAATTAGTTAAGCAAACAAATATCCTGAGAGGCTTCTAAAATTTAGTTAAACTTGAAAAACTCCAGGTCAGATAAGCATTCCAAAAGATGGGCTGGGTTTACATGGAAGCAAAGAAACAAGCACCAGAGCCCTCTCAAATGGCTTAATTATAGCCATCTGCAAAATCAGTAAGCCAAGGTATCAGGGTTAGCAGAACGCTTTCTGACAAATTTGGTTTAATATTGTTGAATAGTTTTTGGGCAGTCATTCAAAAGATCTTACATTTCCTCACTAAGAATGGTTGCCATATCTGAATGAGGTCAACAATACAATTTTAAAGGTACTGAAGCCAGAATATTTTCTGTCAAATTTACTCAAACTATGTTTAGTGGTTTTTAAGAAAAGGTTGCTAAAATATTTTTGCATATTTTTAAAGTAATTATCAGCAGCCACAGATTGATATGTGAATCCACTAGTTCTTCTTGACTAAAGGATTTTCACACATCTGGGGAATTTATACTCGGGCATTTTTTTTAAGGGAGATTTTTTAAATTTTTAAGGGAGCAGTTTTTATATGAGAATAATATCTTTGAACAGACCCCTTATAGTATATTTCAAGAAATGGCAAATAACTTTTAATGAATAAAGATAAAACTTAGCTTATTATCTTCATTACTGGCACAGTGGCAGCGATGCGTTACGACAATATCACCCTGTTGTATGCATTAGAACTGCATGTAACAGCTGGGACATTACATCAAAATAGCAAAGACTGCGTGTCTGCCAGTGCAAAACCTCACTAAGTGCAGTTAGTAAAATGCTTTTAATAAGCAGGTAATCAATGCAAGCATCTCATTGTTCAAATGCAAAAAGTCATTTTGAAAGTGCTTGATTATGGCAGTTGATCTAGAAGTCAAGCGCTTACATGACTGGATTAAGCTTTGTTAATATTAATGAACATTACAGGTCTCATTACAATTATGGCAACTCAATTGTGGGTGAATTTTGCATGCTTACTCATTTTTATGGGGAATTTATTAAATTTAGGGAGGATTCACACAATCATGCATATTGGAAAAAACACTGATAATGTTGCCAATCTTGTCTTCATTTCTATTGCTTGGTATAATATCATTTTAAATCACACTGCTTTAGCATCCTTAAATATTAGTGAAACTTCAATTTTAGGGAAAATATTTTGTTCTGCAAAACATACACTTTTTTGTGCTAATGGTTTAATTCCATTCCCTCCACCACATGATTTGTGCTCATATACTAGACCATTGTGCCATGTATACTCAAATGAAATTAATTGTGGTTATTTAGTCAGAGCAAAAGGGATTATCAAACTGAAAATAACATAAACTTCTGCCAACACTTATGGATTTTAAAATAAATATACAGACAAAACATCAATGCAATATTTTTAGCAACAATATCAACAGGTCCTTCTGCTGGCTTTTTAGCATGGTATTTACAAAATGATTCATCTGCTTTTTTTTTAGTATAGTGCTTACAAAATGATTCATCTGCTTTTTTTAGTATAGTGCTTACAAAATGATTCATCTGCTTTTTTTAGTATAGTGCTTACAAAATGATTCATCTGTTTTTTTTAGTATAGTGCTTACAAAATGATTCATCTGCTTTTTTTTTAGTATAGTGCTTACAAAATGGTTCAGCTGCTTTTTTTTAGTATAGTGCTTACAAAATGATTAATCTGCTTTTTATTTAGTATAGTGCTTACAAAATGATTCATCTGCTTTTTATTTAGTATAGTGTTGACAAAATGGTTCATCTGCTTGCTTTTTAGTAAGGTACCTACAAAATAATTCACCTGGATAATGATCTATGTTTAAAGTTAAATTCATTATGATCTTTTCAATATAAAATTTCAAAGTGAAACTTTTTTGCAAAAATAAGGTTCATAATTTGCTAATATTTATGCTCACTAATATTCTGCAATTTGCAATATCTCAATGTACCAGTATTTTGTGAGAACTGTAGCTTCAAACATGTAAAACTCACCTGAGGAAAGGCAGTTTCAGAGGACAGCAGCACATTCTCTGGCTTTAGATCACAGTGGACAATATGCTTAGAGTGAAGATGCTTTAAGGCCATCAATATCTGAAATACAGCGATGTTTTGATCTGATAAATTTAACTTTATTTACAACATGCAGTTAGTAATAAGTTCGATACAATTAAACCTTTTTATACAATGCACACAAGGGGCCAAAATAGATTGTCCTTTATGACCAAGTGTCCCTTATATACAAGTTGTGAAATCAAGAAAAGGGACTCGTGTGTCAATGTACTTGCACACATAGAATGATAGATGGGCAGGAAACAAAGCCCCATCCCCATGCCATTTTAAAGGGTAAAACTAGATATATGTACTAGATTTGTGTTTGAAAAACATGTATGCACCCCTGCTGCCACTACAAACATGCAGACCAAAAAGTCCAAAACATTAAAAACTTTTGAAACAATTTAAATATTTTTATAATTGCATGACAATCTAATCAGACCATTAATGTATGCATACAAACATGCATACAAATTTCATTTGTCCATTAATGTATGCATACAAACATGCATACAAATTTCATTTGTCCATTAATGTATGCAAACAAACATGCATACAAATTTCATTTGTCCATTAATGTATGCATACAAACATGCATACAAATTTCATTTGCCCATTAATGTATGCATACAAACATGCATACAAATTTCATTTGTCCATTAATGTATGCATACAAACATGCATACAAATTTCATTTGTCCATTAATGTATGCATACAAACATGCATACAAATTTCATTTGTCCATTAATGTATGCATACAAACATGCATACAAATTTCATTTGTCCATTAATGTATGCATACAAACATGCATACAAATTTTATTTCTACCTGAAGTAGTTTTGTTCAATCATGCTAACAAGGTTTTCATAAAAAAATCTTAAGTCCAAAAAGTAAAAATCAAAGTGTTAAACACTGTTTTTTAAATTGCTGAAATGGCCTCAAAGTCTAAACAGGCCATTTACATAAATAAAAACAATCTTACCAAATTTCATTTGTCTCTCTCAAATGGTTTTTGTTTAATCAAGATAACAATGCTCATGTCCAAAAATGTTTTAAAAATGTGTAAAATAAATGAAATAATTGCATTAATGTCCTGAAAATGTAATCAATTCATCTACTGTATATACTTGCTTATAATTCAACGTTTTTTACTCAAATTTTGATTCATGTGAAGTAGGGGTTGTCTTATATACACAACACACACAAAATTTGATAAATCTAGAGGTAATATTGGAAACTCCAAATGTTTGCAGTCTGTACAAAATGCTCTCAATGCAAATATTTTCAAGTTTTTATGCCACTATTCCCACCCAGAAATGCATATATACCAGAACTCTGTTTATCTGTTTCATTACAGTATTAATTACACAATACTTGTATCTATATTTACTTGGATTTTAATAATTTTAAAATATTTACCCAACAAAGAGAAGTGTCCATTAATGTTGTTTACCATACATCTTTACTAGTAAATATCATGCTTCCATTTTTGTGCAAGTCTGAACAACCCATAATTGTGTTATATTTTGTGTTTTGCTGTATAAATACTGTGTTTGATACAATAAATGTTTTGATTTGATTTATATTTGCCTTTTTCTTAAGCTAGATCTAACTCCCAAGTGATATTTCCTAAGTTATCTGCCAGTGCATGAGGGCCAATAAGCTCTTGGCTTGTAAAGGCAGCACCCATTTTGTTTTCACAGTTGATAATCCTATGATTGAGTCACAAATGTGATACTTGTTTAGTGCCAAGTAGAGTCCTATATTTAGTTCACATAGGGTGCTTATTTGAACTCCATGTGATTATGCTGCTCAATTGACACCTGTTCAGTTGAATCCTTTAACAGATTTTGCAGACTGTCACTTACAGAGCCCAAGCTGTCTCCACATAAGCACCCACTGATGACAGTAAAGACAATGAATCAGACTCTGATGATGTTTACTACAACCAAACGACAATGGAGGATTTCAGAACTTCATTTTGTGACTGACAATGAAGATGAATTCTTGGGCTTTGTACTAGACAACATTAGACAGTGAAATTTATAGAATACTGTGAATCAAAAAAGTGGACACTTTCGCTGTTTATTTTGTAAGACATATGGAATTAACATATTATGGGATATTGTTAATTGGATCATTCTGGGCTACTAGTTTTAAATCAGAATGTGACCTATAATGGGAATTCATGGATTTATCATGCAAATGAATTTTAAAATATCAAGCATTATGGATTCCCATGAATTGTATTATGCAAAGATTGACAAAATGTAAGTTGTCGAATTATGTGACATATTCCACTCAATAACATAACTGTATTTATTTGCCACTGGATTTGTCTTTATTTTTTTTTATATATATCTATCCATCAAGTCTGGCTTGTTTATTTTTCCAAAGTGCAACTATGACTTACTGACGACAAGTCACCCCTTACAGACAGATCTGACTTGCAAAATATAATCCAACTTATAAGAGTGTTGAAGAAAAATTCACTTTTTGTGGCCCTAAAAAAAGGGTGGTGGTTTGACTTATAGTAGAGTCGTCTTATAATCGAGTATATATGGTACATATACATGCAAATAATCAAGCTAAATTTCATTCATCTATGCTGAGAGATTTGAGTGCAATTTTGCTAAAATTGTATGTCTGGATGGATGGATATATATGGACTAAATCAAGATGCCCCTGCTGCAAGCAGTGGTAGGCATAAAAATGTGTCAACAGAATCGACATGGAAAACTTTTGAAAGATTTTATTTCTTGTCATCCTGTAAGTATGGCAGATGGCAATTCATAGTTCTTAAAAGTAGTAGTTGTTCTGTCAAATGTAATGTCTGAAAGCAGTAGAGTCTGTGAAGAGGTGCCCCACTGCCTTACCTCTTATAAGGTATTATATCCACTTCTTACTCTCAGCAAGAAACATAACAAGTCAAAAAGTCACTACACTGTAAAGATACAATTTAGTTATAATGAGGTGACCCCAAATGATTCCAGAATAAATTCCTTTTTTTAAACTTAAGTAGCGAATAGCCCTCATATTAGGTGTGGGTGAGATTTTTCCAAACTGGAGCTATATTATAGCTTCTATATATGCTATTGTAGGAGATTATGTAGTAATGAAATTTACACTAAAAGTATCTATAGTAGCAATAGTATGTTTGTGTTACAATCAAAAGTACATTAAATTTCAGTCTGGTCAATTATATCCACTTGTTTTAAGTGTAAGATCCACTTACAATATATACTTACATATAATCCAGGTCCAAATGCAAACAACATAGACCCTGATCTGCCATTATATAATGCGCCAGTAGATCAGGGTCTATGTTGTTTGTTCTACTTATTAGTCTTTACAAACTGCATAGACCCAGATCTGCCTGCACATTACGCGCTTGCAGATCTAGGTCTATGCAATTTGCAGTTGGTATAAGCTTATATGCAAGTATATATGGTACTAAATGCTACTTTCTCTAAAAATCTGCAAATGCACCAACATAAAGGCCCAGGCCTGCATGTCTAGCCTATGCTAAAATGAATAAATTGAACCAAATTTTCACAAAACTGTTGGCAATATCATCACCATCAGCATGGCCATCAAAATGTAACTGCCGTACTATTCCACTAATGTGGACTTGCAGAAAAAAAGTGTTCCATGGAATGCGATTCTTCATCTGTGAACAGTATTATGTCCAGCTCTTCTGCTAATGTGGACTTGGGGTGGGGGGAAGTGTTCCATTATCTGGGATGTTTCACCTGTGAATGGTGTTATGATGATGCAGCCATGACACAAAGAATCCTAACATATCAGGGTACAAAGTTTATACCCAAAGTACTATACCAACAGTAATATATTATCCAAAGTTTCTGTTGAGTGACTTATGTGTCAGATATGTGACTTTTAAAAACTTCAACAGCTGCAGTGGTTCAGTGGTTACCATACTGAATGCATGAGCAAAAGAGTTCAAGTTCAAATCCTATCATTCACTCAGCCTGTTGGCTACCATGATTTTGGCACTAAATAACTACTTATGTTGCTGTGCCATTAAATACCATGGCTTTAGCACTAAATAACTACTTATGTGGCTGTGCCATAAAATACCATGGCTTTGGCACTAAATAACTACTTATGTGGCTGTGCCATAAAAATAACACGGCTTTGGCACTAAATAACTACTTAAGTTGCTGTGCCATAAAATACCAAACCAAATCAATGACACTGCTGATGTTGCAGCTGCTGCCCTGCCAGAAGAGTGACACCTTTGTCTTGTCAATCGCAGGTGAGATAAAAATACTTCCATTTACAGAAAGTTCTTAAGTGTGGTCAGATGTTGTGATGGTTTAACTTACCTGTGAGATGAGGAACTTTGTGACGCGCTCACTAAGCCTGCCTTTCGGACTAGACAGAATCATCTCCAACATGTCTCCCTTCAATTTCTCCATCACCACAAATATCTGAAAGGTAATTGGGATCACAGTTTTATTAAAAACATTTACAGTCCGTTAAAAGACAAATGTCATCATCTGAATGCCTAAGGTTCATCACTTATTGGTACAAGGATTCCATATATACAATAGAGACGATTCAGTTAGTTGTTGCAACGGAATATAATAAAGTCAATGAACTAACAATGTAAACATCTGGTGAGAGATAGAGAAAGAAAGAGGGACATAAAAATATGCTTTTGTTTATGTAAATTTACTTTTATTAGCTTCAGACTGATTTTGACAAGGATTCCTTTTTGAAGTAGACGTCAAACAAAGTCATACCTCATATAGCCAATGGAAATGACAAACACCTTTTTCAATTAATTACCTGCTTTGAGTTATCAGAGGATTCAAAAGGCAGTAAACTGTTTTGAAGATCAACATACTGATTTATTTTCCTGACAAAATTTTCATATAAAACTGAAATTATTTCCCAACTTTTATTTTAAAAGTACAAAATGCAAAAGCAAATGAAACATAGTTTAAAGAACCACTTATAGAAACTTCATCATGTAATTTTTTGGCCATAACTTTTTTGAATTATCATGACTTTCACCATAAGAGTTACTTAAGACCTCTGCTGTTCAAATCATACAATATTCAGTTACAAATAACTGACTTTGTAAAGAAAAATTTATTTAAAGTCATATTTAGTAAAATGAAATCAAGAAAATGTACATAGTCACGAATGAATGGCAAAGATTGTTCATAAAGCTTCAGTGAACATTTACATTCAAAACAGCCTCTTGGTGTGAATAAATTTGTACATTGCCATGGTAACTTACCCTCTCTGGGGTTTCAAACATCTTTTCAAGATTGACCACACCTGGATGATGAAGATTCTGGAAAAAGAAGAAACAGACATCATTAAAAGAATTTTGATTCTTTTTCATTTTTCATTCCAATGATATTAACATTTCCCTTTTTAAAATCCAATAAATTAATAATTACTGGATCATTCTATTCAGGTGCTACAATTCCTCATCATATAAGAATCAACTTAGTACAATCATAAATAAAAAAAGAATTTTACATGTCATGCCTAAATTTGTTGGATATTGAGAAAAATTTTACCAAAAAAAGTTCAAGCTCGCATTCACTTTATTGAAGGAAAGCAGGGGGTTTAAAAATTTCCAGACAGAGAATTTGCAAGGCAAAAGTGATAATGTTCTGGGAGAAAATAAACTAATTATTTTCAAATTCTGTTTTGTTTAAGCAATTAATGATAATTTAAGCATTTCATTGAGTCAGTTTGAATCTTACAAATTTAACTTTATCATGCCTTTACATATGAGTTGTTTTCTTGTATTCTATATATTTATTTCAAAACATTACCTGAAGAATGGCGACTTCATTCTTGAGTTGTGCCTCTTGTTTTGTTGGAAATCTCATTTTGTCTATGACCTTGATTGCTACCTCACGATTTGTTTTTCTGTGTTTGCCTTAAAGAATGCAAATTTGTGTTATTTTACATTTTGAAGCTACCTAACAGAACTAACAAATGTCTTAAAGGTAAACAATAAATGATTCAAGGATAAGACTGAATATTTATAGTGGTAACAGTCAGTGGAGTCAGACATACCATGATCATTTCTTACAAAAATTAATTTAAGTTAAAGTTGTTTTTGGAAGGCAAGTAAAATGCAAACTAGCTATGAAATCTTCTGCATCAATCAAAGCATACTTACATCACAAGAAAAAACAAGAGGTTCAAGTGGGCCTGATATTGCTTATCTGTCATATATAACTTAACATTTTACCATTTCACGAAGATGGCTTATGCAGTCCTGTAACAACAGAACCTAGGTAAACTATCTCCCAAACTTTATATTGTGTTGGTTTTACCTATTTTGCTACATCCTGATAAAAATTTGTTTAAAAAATAATGGCATAATTATTATGCACAGTCTCTTGCTCTTAACTGAAGTCATCCAAGATCTTGATGATGTAAACCCATTTACCAAGTTATATAGAAAGTGCATGAGAAAAATAGTCTCTAGATCTAGAGAGGTAACAAGCTCAACCAGTCAGATGTAAGGTATTTCATTAATATAGTTTATCATTTAAAATTTGAGCAAAATCAGATAAAAAAATATTACTCCAAGAGTGGCAACAAGCTCAGAAAATCAGATGCAAGATCATTTCATTAATATGCATGGATTCTATTCACTTTTGATGCTGTCCAAGATCTTGAGGATATAAGCATATATTTCAAGTTTTATCAAAATTGGATCACACTTATGGTTTCCAGAGTGGTAATAACTCAGCCAATCTGGTGCAAGATCACCTCGTTAATATGCAAAGATCTCACTCAATACTGAAATCTTCCAAGATCTTGATGATGTCAGTATATATTCCAAATCTGATCAAAGTTAGATCATAAATAGGACCTCCCGTGGTAAAAAGTGCAGCCAATCCTATTCAAGATCACCTAATATGTATGTGTGGTGCACACTCATTATCAAACTTATCCAAGATCTTTAATGACATAAGCATATATTCCAAGCTTGATCAAATCATATCAGAAATACTGCCTTCAGAGGGGTAGCAAGCTCAATCTAATGCAAGATCACCTAAGTAGCATGTGTGGGCCTGGCCTCACTCATTACTGAACTCATCTGAGATCTTAATGATATAAGCATATGATCTATATTTTATCAAAATTGGATCAGAAATATGGCCTCCACAGTGGTAACAAGGTTAACCAATCAGATGCAAGATCACTTCATTAATATGCATCGATCTCACTCATGACTGAACTTGTCTGAGATTTTTATGATATAAACCCATACTCCAGGCTTGATTGAAACTGGATCAGAAATATGGACTACACAGTGGTTAACAAGCAACTGTTGACAGATGGATGATGCACAACACATGATGGATGGTGCACGACATACACAGGGCCATACCATAAGCTCACCTGACCTTGTGGCTAAAATTTGTTTTAGATACCAACACAAATGTGTTAAGAATGGTCATATTTTTTGTAACTTACTGGAACATACTATATTGTAGATGTGCTAACTTATTTTAATGACAACCTTTGTTCAGCAAAAGTGAATTTCCTCTCATAAAACCTCAACAGAATCCTCACTTTGAATTTCAACTTATTTCAATTTCACCATCAAAGAGTATAAACATTTGCTAAATTGGATCCAAAACTGCCTATACAACAAATACAAGTTCTATATTGGCTTACAAAAACAAATATTCTGACCCAAGGTCAAGCCTGATGAAACATGAATAGTACATAAAAAACAAATATTCTGACCCCAGGTCAAGCCTGATAACATGAATAGTATATAAAAAACAAAATAATAAAATCCTTGTCAATGATGCTTGATTATGGGATTAAAATCATACACAAAGAAATAATTACAATGAATTACAAGCAAGTCAATAATGCCTTGTCATAGGCTCCAAGAAGTCCAAATTTAAAATATTAATGCTGCCAGTTGCAGTATCAAACCTTACCTCCATAAACTATCCCAACAGTTGCAGTATCAAACCTTACCTCCATAAACTATCCCAACAGTTGCAGTATCAAACCTTACCTCCATAAACTATTCCAAATTGCCCAGATCCAAGTACATCCTCCGGGAAAATTTGGTACAATTGACTAATATCCTGAAAATTAGGAAATTAAAAATTTTATTGTTTTGACTGTGACAATGTGGTTGTGATCTTGGTTGCAATTTACAAAGTATAAAAAACAATTAGATTTGTGTTTGGACAACTCTCTCCCCAATTCAGCCCTCCCCCAAAAAGCCACAGTCAAAAATTTTCCAAAGAACAATACAAACTTGCAAAATTCATTTGAATGGCACAAAATTATGAGGTCATTAACATATCCATATAAACAGTCATACAAAATCCTTTTGCAGATGTCAAGGATTTTTTGAGTAATTGTGCTAAAAAGATTTCAAAAGTAAAATGTCACTGGCATAGGTCAAGCAGTTTTGTGTAATCATTCTAAGAATTCTAAAAAGTCCCAAATTACAACCCCCCCTCTCTCTCTCTCTCTCTCTCTCTCTCTCTCTCTCTCTCTCTCTCTCTCTCTCTCTCTATATATATATATATATATATATATATATATATATATATATATATATATATATATATATCTTTTCAAATAGCCTGAAAATCTAATGAGGTCACTTACATATGCATATAAACATTCCTTTTGAATATCATTTGTCTATCTAAAGCAATTTCTGTGTAATAATTCTACAACAGATTTAGGATGAATGTACAACAGCATAACAACATTTCCCTTCTGCAACTATGGATGCATAAAAAGGGCATGTACAGGTAAACTATTTTGAATTTTTCTTTCCATATTTTTCTTCCTTATTTTTTAGATCTTTTAATATGTGGTTCAGGATAAATATTTACTGCTTAGAAAAGAATATAAAATGGAAAAAAATAAAGAAGAGTCTCAAATGGGAGTCATACTGCTGACTATCATAAATCAAAATTTTGGAAATAATGATGGCTTGGAGAGTTGAAATTATACTAATTTTTAGATGAAGGAACACAACTACAGAGATATTGCTATTCATAGTTCTTCTGACTATTGTAAACATACTGCTCTTTATCTTTATAATATTTGTCTACATTTTCTTTTCTTTATGTGTCACTAAAACATTCATATAAACATCTGAAACGTTATTTGGGGAATTTTAAAGTATTACGGTTATTTCCTTTTAATAGTATTGTCTGCTATCAGTGGAACAATATCCATGGGAGATAACTACTATCAGGTCTGATCAGTTACTAAATTTGAGCTGCATCCACTGACATATAAAATTGACCTAAAGACCAGTGGATCTATACTGTTACTAATTATAGTAAGACCATAAAGAGACCATAAAGTTTGTTACTGTTATTAGTAATACAAACAATATTTAGTAAAAGAGAATGGACATTATGCCGTAATTATGGAGGGAGTGATATCCTTCCAAGTCCAAAGCATAATAACTATGCCACATTCTGACAGTAGTATGTAGAGTACGAGTCTGGATGTGGATCTGAAATTCATGTTTTTTTCCATTAACATATTTTTAGGTGCATTTTTAACAGCTAATGAGGTTTCTGTCAATGCAAGTGTGTAGAAAATCTGCAGTAGGTGGCATTTAATAAGTTTGTTGAGGAATTTCCTTGTTTCTTTGTAGGAAGGTATATGATTTGGTAGGTGTAGAAGTTTTGGACCACTGTCTTGTTGCATTCAAGTCTGTGTTTCTTTATGACTTTCATGATGATGATGGTCAGGGAAAAAGGAAGTGAGATGTTACTCATATATATAAAAGTTTGTTGGTAATTAGCTGGCATTAGGTCATATGATCAAAATTAACGAAGCACACTATACTAATAATTGGGTTAGCCTTGTGTTTGCTGTTATTTGGTGTTTGACAGTTATAAGACTTGAATAGACAATGTTAGCCAGTCTTAGCCTGCATTGGAAATTATTAGTTGATGTTTGCTGTTGTCATTACATGCTCTAATAGTGCTATTTTTGGTGCCCTTGCCAGCAACCAGGGAGAAACTTTATTTTACACACGACAGTTTTTAATTTCAGTTGCTATGTAAGTCATACTGTTGCTAGGGAGGCCTTCTAAAAACACAATGATTGTGGGATGTGCCGCAAAGAACATTCTTATCAAGTGTGCTCATAGTTGGCCCCATCAATATACTGACAAAATATGCTTTTATGTGTGGTTGCTATGGAAGTTAAATGGTTGCTAGGCCAGCCACTCAAGGAACAATTTGCTGGGTCTACTCTAGGATTCACGATAATTTCTAAAACAAGTGCTGATAAATTAACCAAATGCATAAAATCGCACATCATATTTGCAAGCCTACCTTTATTTCTTTGTTCAGTTCTCGAACAGACCCTAAATTTGGTAGAACATGTCCCAAGGAACATTCTTACTAAGTATCACTGAAATTGGCTTCTCTATTCTGGAGAAAATTTAAAAAAAACTGGTTTCATACCCAGTTGCTATGGAAGCCACACTGCTGCAATAAATGCCACCCATTTACAAAACTTTTTTAAAACATATTCTATTACAAAAATCATAATAAGATTTATCAAAATTGGATCAGTCACTCTAGATAAAAAGTAAATGATAGCTTTTAAACCTGGTCGCTAAAAAAGCCACATCTTTGCTAAAGATTGTAGTGTCCTCTTTGTAGAGCATGTTCTATTAATTCAACAGTTAGTCTTACACAAAGCTAAGTTGGGCGTACCCAAAACATGATTTTGGAAAAGCAAGTCCATACCAAGTTTGATTGTTCTTAATAAATTTTAGACTTGGGTACTATGGTGGATACCCCTGACACTTTTTTAGTAGAGCATATAAGAACATTACTACAAAATTTATAAAAATTGTCCCAGTGATTCCTGGACAATTGATGGTTCATGGCAATATCATAAACTTAGACAAACTTTGGTCAGGTGATCCTACTAGAATGCAAACAAGCAAGTAGATGATCCAATATATGGTGTGCCATTTATAAAATGTGTCATTGCAACTTAACTTTCAGGTTAACATTTTATACCATCAAAATATGATGAAAGATTAGATAAATAAATCGATCAGTACCCTTACTTGGGCATCCTCAAGTACACTGTCCTCTGATCCTTGATTATCTGAAATTAGACAAAAAAGCTAGATATATACTTGCTATTTATCAAGAACATTTTTCCAGAAAATATTCAAATTCATCATCATTACTGTTAATGTTGTCATGATCATTATCATCAGTGATCCAGATAGATATAGTGGCATTCTCTCCCCCACCTATGCTTTCAATGCCCTTCTCTATGCCCTCAGCTCACTCAGTCCCTGCCCCCTCCCCCCAAGAGACCTCCCCTCTACCTCTCTCCAGATCAGTAAAACACATTCTTAAATCTGTACTGTTTTCTATTTTACTCTCATATTTTTATGTTTATTTAATGCATGATAAACTTATGAATGTGCTTTTGTCTATTTCTACTTTCAAAGTAATTAAATGTTAAATTTCATCACTAACATGAAGTAATAGTATTGCAAAAAAAATGCACTTTGTTACAAAAGTGCCACTTCTTTCAACAAAAGTGCCCCTCCTCCCCTCTGTAAGAAATTCCTAGCTGGAAAACTGACTTCTTCATCATCATCATCATTAAACTAATTCAGTGGAGAGCTTGTAAATTAAAGTCACTGTCCAAAAGTAAACACTCAGTAGTCAATAAAATAACTGTTTGCCAGTTATTTAGTTATGCTGAGAGCTTCAATAATTTGAGAAGAATTGCTTCAATTTATAACTTGACAAGTTACAGTTACTTGGGTAGAATGTGCAAAATTACTATGATTCATAACATTTTGACTCAATATTCATGTATGAGCTACTTTTATTTTAATTTCAAATATTTTTAGTTATGTAAGATATTAGCTTATGACAGGTTGAGGAATTAAAATATTTCATTACCGTATTTTATGTATTTTTTTCGTTATTTTTTTCAGAGAACGAAAAATTATATGTAAAAAAAATATTATTATTTTGGAGTACTGACCGTGTACGAAAAATAAAGGGTTCGGACCTAAACAAGATCTACCGTTATGTGACACACGATGCTGGGTAACCTAACATCACTAACGCAAAAATAAACATACATTGCTTTGTCTAATTTTGCTCTCAACCTAATTAGTTTTTATTTTTAAAAAAATATCCCAAAAGACTTTTGTTGTTATCAATGAATATGTGTAAGTGTGTGTGTGTGTGAGAGAGAGAGAGAGAGGACAACGTGTCGGTGTGTACTAGATATTGTCTTCTTACAGCAACAGTAACCTCATTATGAAATCAATAAAAAATAAAATAACTCGAACCTTTTTCGTTTCTAGTGAATGCATGTACAAGAGAGAGATGAAAAAGTGTTCTGTCTGTGTGTAAGATCGCACGCAGAGCTG
Source organism: Margaritifera margaritifera (assembly GCA_029931535.1). NCBI lineage: Eukaryota > Metazoa > Mollusca > Bivalvia > Unionida > Margaritiferidae > Margaritifera > Margaritifera margaritifera. The sequence goes on from JAQPZY010001573.1 coordinate 3,712,745, forward strand.
CATTTTATTTTTAGTTGTTGGAGAGAGAGGGGTTGCAATGTGATTTTAATCTTTATTTTTCAGTTACCTGTCGATTGTGTTCTTCCTCATTTGCACACGTACAAGAGCACTATTATATTCCATTGGCAATTAAAACCTGAATAAATAAATCGTTCTTGTTCTAATTAGGATGTTCATTGTCACAAAAACCAAGTGGCTATCCAGAGGTATTACAAGCTAATTAAATGTGCCTAGACCTTTAGCTGGGTCATTTCCAGTAAATACCGGATTGAAGACCAGATTCGCATTGACAGTTCAAATTAGTGAGGCTCTCAGTAGGGAAATGAGGCTACCCATAGGGTATTTAAAAGGTTTCCGACAAAGCCATTGTCTCAACAACAGTATTGACATATCAGTTGGAAAATGACAATAATAACAGCTGTTGGTTGAAAAATGTGATTTTTGCCATTCAAAATAAATACGAATGGCAAATGCATTTAGTAGCCAATGGAATATATATATATATATATATATATATATATATATATATATATATATACAGAGAGAGAGAGAGAGAGAGTAGAGAGACAGACAGACAGACAAAAGAAACGAAAACATGTGTACATGGAAATATATATTATAAACACAAAATGTTATTATTTACAAACGTATAATCTGCGATCCAACCATAAGCGAATAAACAAAAAATGCAATAAAATTATGTAATGAAAAATTCAGAATGTTCAAGAGTTCTATAAATCTCCCAGCTCAAAGCCCTCAAACCATTCATCATCTTCGTCGCTAGAGAGATTTTCCAGTGGAGCTGCATTGTCACTCCTTATACAGTGGTCCTCCCTACCATTAACTGCATTTGAAAGTCCAGTTACTTTAAAACTGCTAATTATCATGTCCTTTTTCTTCTTTAACTCCTCATTGGCTTCAAAAATCCAATCGATCATCTGCTGCTTTGAAGGGGCTGGAATTTTTTCAGTCGTCTCTTTACCAGCCTCCCTGGTTGCAATACTTTTGGAAGTTTGGTCCTTCATATAGCTTGACCATTTTTTCCGCAGCAGTCCCTTGAACGGTTTATTTAAATAGACGTCCAGTGGCTGCAGTTTACATGTGCATCCACCGGGAATTACCGCCATTGTTGTTCTTGATTTTTTCATGGATTTTTTAACTCCATCAGTCAAATGGCCACGGAATGAATCCAACACTAGGAGAGAAGGTACGCGCTTCGTGTGTGGTTTCCAGACTTCGTCAATATACTCCAGCATGAGGTGTTCGTCCATCCAGGCTTTTTGTTGAACCTTCACTACCACTCCCTTGGGGATCTTAAGATTTTTTAATTCTCTTTTTCCCCGAAAGATTATCATTGGTGGTAACAAGTCACCAGATGCCAGGCATGTCAAGACGCAAGTTAAATGGCGCTTGTCACTGCCAGTACCTCTAACACGCACCTCTTTCATTCCGACTCTATCAATTATCTTCCCGGGTACCAAGTCGAAATACACGGGTGTTTCATCCATATTTCCAATTAAATGGTCCTCAAATTCCTCCTCCTCCCGCATCCTTCTCATATATTTTGTAAAAGAGTCTATTTTTTCCTCCAGGTCTCGCGGTAGTTTTTGAGATATGGAGGTTCTGCATCTCAGCGCAAGTCCATTTCGCTTGAAAAAGCTATTGACCCATCCTCTCGAGCCCTGAAACTTTGGGTTTTCCTCCTGAATAACAGTAGCCGCATAATTTTGTAACATTTCAATTGTTACAGGCACGTGATGGTCCCGGATAACAAAACATCAAATGGCTTCTGAACTCGTTTTAAAATGCGCGTGGTGCTTTGTTACAGTGACCGACTTAATAAAGAGCACTCATTAACAATGTTGTTTAAGGATTATGTACTGTAAAGGCCATTGTCCAGTTGTTAATGAACAGCAGCAGCTATTATAATGACAACAACAGATCATACACATCAATCATTATATTTTCTCGCCGATAAAGAAGACAAAGAAAGGCGGTTTGATGAATGAGAATAGAGTATCAGTTAACAAAACAATTACCCTTTCCAGATGAGATTATCAAAGGCTTTTGTACATGATTATAAATGGTGATTAATTCTTTATTTCTTGATCTCATGTTTCATTATTGGATGCCTCAATTAAACATTTATGCGAAGTTTGCAACATAAAGCACCTTAATTGTAAATTAGTTTAATCTCTTATTCGTTGTTGTAAAAATAAAAAGGCAATATTTTCGATATATTTTGCAAATGTAAATCTTCACAGCGGATCTTTTTTATGTACGAAAATTTAAAGGATTTAACGAAAAATTCGAAGTGCTATGTACGAAAAAATTAGATACATTTAATTATTTATTATTTTTATAGCTATATGGTGTACGAAAAATTAAAGGGTACGAAAAATAACATGAAATACGGTAATTACAACTTTTTCTCTTTGAAGTACTGAAAATGTTAAGAATTATGTGGAGTAAGAATTTTTGCCTAATTAGATTATGGTTGCATACTAATTTACATGATCGGATTCTGAACTTTCACATGTGTATCCTATATATCCTACTGTGGACAATTGACCAATCTCTGTCATCGCATAATGCACTGGCATATCGGAGTCTATATTGTTCAATGTCTAGCATACCTTTATATATGAAAAATTACAACAGATTACACTGTCAATGTGTAGCATACCTTTATATGTGAAAAATTACAGCAGATTACAGTCAATGTCTAGCATACCTTTATATACGAAAAATTACAGCAGATTACACTGTCAATGTGTAGCATACCTTTATATATGAAAAAATTCAGCAGATTACACTGTCAATGTCTAGCATACCTTTATATATGAAAAATTACAGCAGATTACACTGTCAATGTGTAGCATACCTTTATATATGAAAAATTACAGCAGATTACACTGTCAATGTGTAGCATACCTTTATATATGAAAAATTACAGCAGATTACACTGTCAACGTCTAGCATACCTTTATATATGAAAAATTACAGCAGATTACACTGTCAATGCAAACTTGGAAAAGCTACTCACTTGATACATTAATACTGGATTTGGGAGTGACTGGCATGAGAGCCTGCCTTATTGCATGTTCCCAGTGCTTTGCCTGTTCATAGCCCTTTCCACTCTCATGGGACACCTGTAAACAAAGTTATTTCTGAAACTTTAAGCAAATTTTGTATACAGTTGAGTATTTTGTATACAGTATAGTACTTACAAGTTCCTGTGAATTTGAATCTATGTAATGTTACAAATTTTCACAAGTTTGGTTTTCACAATATTGATGCCCTCCCCCAACAATAGAGTATTACAGATTTTGTCCAAACTTATTGTATCAACAATCTATTGTCCAAACTTATTGTATCAACAATCTATGTGGCTCAATTTAAAATAAGGAAACAATTTGAACAGGTCCCCATACTCGTTTTCTTTATATGGTGCAACATATCTGAGTATTCAAGGGTCAACACAATGACTTCTGTAGTAGTGAAATTGGCTATGCATAATTCCTTTTGTTCTGATTTTCAGAAGTTTTCAACATCAAGCTGTAATAAATTTGTTATAATCTTTGGTAACAGAGTTTGCTCACCATAAAATATCAAAAAAATGCACAAAAAGAGTTAACTACTGAAGTGTTATTATGGACAGTTTTGAAAAATGAGTCAAACTTGTAACTACTATGAATGGTTAATTAATTAATAATTTTTGCAAGAATTAAAGTACTGCCAAATGTCCAGATTTTTTTAATAATGCAAAATATTAGTACCTTAAGGTATGTTAAGCAGAAATACCAAATAAAATTGATACACCACTGGTTTTGTTTCCAAATGATTTAAGATTGTATTTACTATTAAAGAGTTTTAACATGGAAATGACATACATGTTTGATTCACTGTACTACATTATTCCAGAGCATTACTTTTATTGTCGCCAAACATTAACACTGGAAATAGTAGTTTTGACATACACGTTGAAGAAACGGTCAATTTCAATAATATTCATCAAACATATATGTATATATATATATATATATATATATATATATATATATATATATATCCTAAAACTCACATGAATCCAACTCACTGACGGAACTATTGAGATAATAAAAACATTAGGTTATTAAAAAAAAAACTTAAGAGTTTAACACAAACATTCTTCCCAAACCCTCCAGTGCCAATTCAGAACCCAATCCCTAAGGGCACCCTGTATTTACCCTAATCTTGAAAAACTCTGTAAAAATTATTTGCTTTGATAATTCAACCCATTTAATCCTTACTATTGAAAGTATGTAGTCTCAGATCAATAGCTTGAGACTTTTTAAAATTATGAATGAGATTTTTCTTCAATGTTTGGATGACCTACTATTTTTTAAACATAATAAAAATTTAATTTTAGATATTCAAATATTTTATATGTCCCAAAAATCAGAACTTCAACATATGGCAAAAAAATCTTTCAGTTATGTAGCTGCCTCTGTGTGGAATGATCTACCAAATCATTATTGAGAAAAAATAACATTTAAATTCCTTTAGATCCTTAATTTTATACTCGAATTGTAAACTATGTAAACATATAATATCTACAAATAATCCATCCCCCCACTAACTGTTTTACAGCATTCTAAACAAACTTATGGTGGAAGAGAAGAAACTAAATTATGCATAAATGTAGTCTAAAAGTAAGATCATACAATACATAAATTCAATTGACTTTTAAATGCTGTGATATAGTTTGCATTTGAATTTTATTCATGTTGGTAAATGTTAAGTTCAACAAGAAGATGACAGGGAACCTAATAACAGGCATATAGTAAGAAATGTAAGTTCTTCTTTGATAAAAAACCCCCATCTTTAATGAGGAAGAATAATTCCTGGCAAAATGAAAAATGGTAAACACAGAGGGAGCAGAACTAGATTTGAAGGACCTTAGAACAACTGTGCAAATACAGTGTGTCACTAAATGGAAGTGACCTTTTACAACAAGTTCTAAGTACTGCAGTAATATTTTCAACATTATATTGTATAAAACATAAAATAAAACATTTAGACTAACCACCATATTTCCTTCTTTTCCACCGTAGGCAGGATCTTCCCCAATATAGTATATCATGTTGGGGAGGCGAATCTCAAAGACATGTGGAGCACGGGTGAATTCTGCACTTGGGTCAAATCTGGCCGAGTCAACTGCTAAGATGTCAGACAGGTGCATCTCCTGTAAAAATATGAGGAAGCAAATTGAAACAAAGGTGAAATGTTTCAATTGAATTTAATTTCTAACAAAGCAATATTTCCCACATTCACCATTGTCCGCCTCCCACTCCAAGAGATAAACTCTTCCTAATAATTGACTGCTGAACCAAATTTTAATTGATCACATGATGTCACAGATGCAAGATATGTCAATGTATGAAATATCATCTATGATGTCATGCTAGGTAGTGTGCCATATTGTGACATCCCAATAGGCAAGCATGTAACATTAGCAGCACCTAATGAATTTCTGCTAAAACAATGCAATTTTCAAAAGAGTTATTGAGTAAATTTGTGCATTTCATCATGTGGAAAAGAGAATCTTACACTTGTGCTCATTTCAATGAAAAAAAAACAAGATTCCCATGAAGGGACTGACACTCTACTTCCTGAAAACAATTTCCAGGAATGCAAAATAAGACCATTTATACTTTTTAACTGCCAAGTGTTGAAATCATCATTGATATATTTTATCAATATCAAGATTTTCAAACTAGTCACTGTGGTAGCCATATTGGATGTAAGATTGGCACCATTTTCATTTAGAACCAGCAAGACATCATTAGAAGTTTTTTTGGTGAAAATCCCATGTCAATATGCCCATCCATTCAGAAACAGCAGCGATAACAAGATTTTCAAAATGGCCACCATGGCAGCCATATTGAAGGTTGATTGGCACCATTTTAATTTAGAACCGACTAGATATCATAAGTAGTTTTCTGGTGGAAACCCATGTCAATATGACTTTCCACTCAGGAGGAGTAGTGATAACATTTTCAAGATAGCAGCCATATTGGATGTCAGAATTCCAGCATTTTCATTTAGGTCCAACGTGACAACACAAGAAGTAATTTGGTGAAATCACCATGTCGATATGACCATCTATCTAGGAAGAGAAGCAATAAGAAGATTTTCAAGATGGCCACTGTGTTGGCCATACTGGAGGTCACCATTTTCATTTGGGACCAACTAGACATCATAAGAAGTCTTCTTATAAAAACCCAATGTCGATATGACTTTCCATTCAGGAGGAGTATTGATAACAAGATTTTCAAGATGGCCACCATCAGATCGGCGCCATTGTCATTGATAATGAGGACCAACTAAACCATGGGATGAATGTGTGTGTAAAGTTTCATGGCAATCCTCCAAGTACTTCAGGAGGAGTAGTGATAACAAGCTTGTGCTAATGGATGGACAGACGTATGACGATGGGCCATCCTGCAAAAATGACTTAAATCTTCTGCTCATAAAAGATACAAAATATTCGACATGTTTTATAAATTTCAATTGTAATCTGCACTCATAAAAGATCATCTATTCAGACTTGTGATGATGGCTTTGCTGATTGTTTTCATTAATGATTTAATTTACATCAGATTATCCAAAATACTAACAAATTGCTTTTTTTCCTCCAAGGCTTAAACTGATACCAAGATTATTTCAACAACATTAACCCCCCCCCCCCCAACCCAATGTAAATACTAGTGATGTCTGTGCAAACTAAGTCAACAACTAAATTGCTTTATAAATAATAATCAAGTAAGAAAAAATGCCTATCAATCTATATAACAGTAACAGTCTAACTGGAAATTAACTTTACCATAATTCTTATAGTTGTATAAATGTAACAAAATAAATGATACATTTTTTGGAGACATCTGTATCTAAATGTATAGCTACTTTGTAATCTTTTGTATTTCAATTAGTTTATTTTTGATTAGCATTACAAATTCGAGTTTGAGTGTGCATTCAAGTTAAAGAGTTTCATGTGTATGGGACCAGGTGTTTACATAAAAACAAATACATATAATGGAATGTTGATGCAGATGATATCATAATATTTGCATAGGATCTTTGAGTTTGTCTTTTCTTATTGGTTAAGGCAGATTTAAAACCTGTTCATAAACAGAAATACAAACCACCATCCCCTCTCACCTTATAATATCGACTTGAATTTTCTGATTGGAACATTGTCACTGATTTGGAGTCCAGTCTCCAGTAATGGCGCTTTCTCTGAAATACAGTTTTAAAATTTTCTTACAGCATTCTAATTAAACTCATGGTCGGGAAAAAAGAAATTAAATCCTGGTTAAATAAAACTGAGAAAGAATAGGTAAGAATAGTTAAATAATACTCACTGTGTTGGCAGCTGAGAAAAGTTAAATCTAACAGAATATTAGGAAATATAAATAGATAATTAATATATCCTCAATACAGAAATGCGTCTACTAGGCGTATGTAATAAAAATCAATTAGCCACAAGAATTTCTTGTTAGTCACAACTTGTTAATGGAGATGTGTCATATGTTCTACATATAGTCATTAAAAATGTATCTTTAATGGAGAACTTATGCAATGTTATCTTGCAATCTTGTAAAACTTGTGTGGCATACTATGTATGTATGTATGTATGTATGTATGTATGTATGTATGTATGTATGTATGTATGCATGTAGGTATGTATGTATGTATTCATGTATGTATGTAGGTATGTATGTATATGTATATGTATGTATGTATGTATGTATGTATGCATGCATGCAGGGCTGTCACAAGTTTCCAATGGACGAAATGGTCCCCCAGGCGGGCGTCGCCTTTTTGCCCCCCCCCCCCCCATACTTGCCATATTCCCAGACAGTGTTGGGGGTTTTTTGAGACTCAAATAGTGTGTTTTGAGGTCCCAAGGTGGGGTTAGTGCTCATTTCCCCCCAAAAGCAACGTCATCCAAATGAGAATAAGCTATCTTTTCAAGTCAGCCTATAGCAAATGATTGGAAATTCAAATCTGAATAAAAGAAAATACCATCTGTTTTCTCTGAAGCATTTAATATACTTACAAACAACAACAAAATGGTAGACTTAGCAGTGTCAAATAACATCACCACAAAACATGGTCACAATCTCACAGACATTAAATACAATAATACACCAAGTTACTGTCTTTAAAATCCATTGGACAGTGGAATGCAGTTTTAATTACATGCAGTCTTTGCTGCTTTTAATAGTTCATTAGTTGGTTTGACGGTAATACAAGTGTCATCTGTGTTCACAAATATGCCTACACATTTCCTTCACGAATGTGCATCCACATCTATGTTGGCACAAGCAATGGCCAAAGTTGCTAAAAGTGATAAAACCTGTAAGATGACAATGAATATCCATTTTCAAAATAATGAATCTGCCAATGAAAACATTCAAGGTTTGTAGTAGTTGGCCGAGTTGCGAAACTCGCTGACCACCGCTACTGTAACGTATTTTCGAGGTTAAAATCACGCCTACAGCAGTGAAGTTTTAATTTATTCTCAGGCTGAATTAATTAAAAAAGGTACTAATTTATGCAAATACACAATTTGTCATTTGATTAATGATTTAATACTTTTAAATTATTAAAATCCCATGGTGCAGTTATTCAAACATGTTAATGTTTTCACGAGTTACTTGATCACATAATAAAACGTTTATTGCAATCATGTAAATGTCCAAGGAAAATATGAGAAAGCTAAAGTGGCAAAACTGTGGAAGCAAATAAGATTATCTCATTTTTTTTAGCACTTCTAGTGCATTATGTACTACAATTTTCCTTTGTCGTTTTAAAATGTTGTGTCTCCCCCAAATCTGGAGGGTGAGGGACACAGTGTCCCCTGATCTTTGGATCCTAGGTGCAACACGGCATTAGAGATTGAATGGTGCCGAAATAATCATGTTTCGAATTTTATATATGGAGTAAAAATCCAACTTCAAAGAAACGTTGCCGCTGATAACAGACTTTAATATAGATGACTTCAAGATTCTCATTCAATGGGTTTTTCCACTTAGTGTACTTTACCTATGCAAATGAGCCTAATGGGCTCTCCCTCAGCAGTGCTCAAAGGATTTGACACAACACATCAACCTAGCTATTACCTTACCTTTTAATTGTCTCTAAAACACCTGCATAAACTGCACCGAGGATAGTTTTACATGAGCTCTGAGCAAGACTGTTTACTGTTTATACATACCACAGATTATTGGCATATATCATTGTAGTCAAGAAATGTACATTTGGTGGTGGTGGTGGGATTTTTATTTCGCTAAGATTGCTGAAAATCTTGTTTTTCGAAACACGACCGTGTCAGGGGATTCGGGAGTCCAAAATCGTGTTTTTCGTGTGACACATGTTATGGCATGTATGCCCCCCCCCCCCCACTGTGTCAGTTGGTACATAGCTGAGCACACAGTGCCTGCATATAAAAACACTACATTGCCCTGCTGTGTAGGTCCTCACCATGTTATCTTTGTCAGTGCAGTGAATCATCCATCCCTCTTTGAGGACTCTTGATCCCTGTTTCTTTGTGTGTTTCACTGATTGGACGACTCTCATCAAGGGGATGTTGCTGCTCTGAGTTGGACTTAAAGAAAAGAGTGCAAACATAGTTGAGAATTACAGAGTTCTTATTATGGCTTCAGAGTTCATACACAATTTGCTATTGAGAATTACAGAGTTCTTATTATGGCTTCAGAGTTCATACACAATTTGCTATTGAGAATTATAGAGTTCTTATTATGGCTTCAGAGTTCATACACGATTTGCTATGCTCTAGTACAAAGAGTTCCATACTACATGAAAAGATCCTTGTGATCATATATGTAAATATCATCTTTCAGTTCTATATACCATATAGACAAAGGGAAGAAACTCTTACCCCACTAGGTGGCACTAGTTTTAGCTAAGCGATACATCAACAAGGATGCTTGGATTTGCAGGGCGGTGTGGGAGGGTTTGCTAGTAATGTGATTGGGTAACAATTCTTGAAGAAACATAATTTACTAAAAAATTTGCTTTCTCCTTTGAATACATTCCCCAATCACAATAATGTTAGCAGAATAGGTAAGAGTGAAAGCTCAAATTAGCGCTACCTAGTGGAGTAAAAGGGAGGTAATGGGTAAGAGTTTCTTCCCTTTGTCTATAAGGTATATAGACATGAAAGATGAAATTTTTGTCTTTCTGGAATTGCTGGATTTGTGAGGTAGTGCAGCTTATATTCCTAACACTAATGTGATCAGGGAATGTATCTGAAAAAGAAATTATACATCCAACTGCAAAACAGCACAGAGTCAGATCTGCTGTCACAAGATGCACTGCTAGATCATAGTCTATTTTGTTTGCTTGAAATTACAAGTAGAACAAACATCATAGACCCTGATCTTCCACCTCTGAATGCACTTCTATAAAAGGGGGATGAGCATCACTTTCCCACAAGGTGTTTTGGTATCCATGCTGTATTTCAGACTTGAATCAGTCTTCCTTATCCAGTTCCTGTTATTTGACTATCAATAAATTAATATGATATTATGAATGGTATCAATTTATTGAAAGTCATTAAAAACTAAACTGTGTTTATGAAACAAATATCCCTTTGCTCACCTGTTTTTGTTCCATCCCCTAGATCTGTGGCCACGGAGCTAAGTACTTGCAGATATGGATAGATTAAAGGGCAAATGATGGTTGCATATATAAATTCATCTTCTTCTGCCCAGTAAGTGTGTGTGTATAGATATGATTAAGGGTGTGATCTCATAATTTCCATACACACACACACGCACATACATACACACAATGGATCAAAATGTAAAAAACATTTACATCTACAAACCCCATGGTTTGATGGATCTAACTTAACAGTGTAAAAGGAGACTCTGTATAACATTACTCATGCAAGCAGGCATGAAAGCACACACAGATGAACATACAACCATGCATGTACAGGTAAAATCATATAATTGTTGTCTTTTCTTCAAAGAAGCACAGAGATAATCAAACTCTCTTATCCAACACTTGGGTCTATAGGAATCCGATGACTAATTATTAATTGAGCAGTGTACCAGTCTCGAAGTGGAGGAACACTGGATATGTTACTTAATACCTGGAGATTGGTCCAATGGCTGTAATCAACGGCTGTAATATCAGTATATAATTTATTAAAACATTTTCCAAGACTTTTATTAGTGCTTTAAACTTTTCTATCTGTGCATATACACGATTTCTATCTTTTTGTGGGCTAAAATGATCATGTTCCTAGCCTTTGAAAAAATTATGATTAAGATATCTTTTATTGGTACCCATATTTAAGGACATTTATCTCGATAAAATGTCATGAAGCACATAATTTTGATTGTTCTGAAAGTCTGCGCTTACTTCAGTCAGGAAGTACATTGTTGTGTACTGGATCATCTTGTGCACAAAATAGTTTTCTTTACTCAAATGTTAACATTCATGTTTATGGAAAATGAATTTGTGGTCTGATCCCTATATGACATTTTGAATGGAAATAGTTTGCAATGGATTAGCCCAATCAGACTATATGTACCTGAGTGGTGGTTTTTGCTCTTGCTCTTCATTATCATTGTCATTTTCATCTAATGGTTCATCTTCAGGTACCTCTGATATCTCTGTGTCGTTAGTACTCTCTACCTCAGACACATCAGTTGGCTCAAAGTACACTGCAAAAGAGTGAAAAGAAATCAGTACTTTTAGAAAAATAAAACAAGAAAATTCAATACACTGATGGCGCTATGAAAATAAAAAAAAAACCCAAAACCCTTATACATGAAATGAATCTACATAAAATATAGTATGAGCTGTGCATAACAAAGGACCAATGACAATTAATTCATTAGATGGCACTTGTAACACATTACTGGCTATATAATGCCATGGAAATGGGAACAGTTGATGAATACACAATTCATAATTGTATCATGTATTCATCTAAACCGTCTCTTGGGTTTCCAAATATGTGTAAGTTAACCCTTTAAGGTAAATCAATTATTACACTGATACAATAAAACCTGTCTTGATAGACCACTGCTATGACAGACCACCTGTCTTGAGAGAATAGCTTCTCCATGCACAGGTTTATTGATTATATAGTGTTATGACCTGTCATGAGAGACCACCTGTCTTGAGAGACCATTATTTTTTGGCAGAATTTGTGGTCTTTCAAGACAGGTTATGCTGTATTTTCATAAGAACATATCAGTATATTAGAAAAGAGAAAGTCACAAGATGGATCAATAGATCAATTATAGGAAATACAGAAAAGTATAAAGTAAAATGGGTAATGTTGCATAATGTACAAATTTCACTCAGAAATAGCTTAATGAAGTAGGATCATATTAATATATTATTAATGCAGTTTAAGAAAAAAGAGCCTTTTAACTGAGCTAATGTGTAAAACAAGAAGCTGGTCATGACCAGCATGTAGAGACTGTCCTGAAGCTTTTAGTACATGACCAGCATGTAGAGCCTGTCTTGACACTTTTAGTACATGACCAGCATGTAGAGCCTGTCTTGACACTTTTAGTACATGACCAGCAAGTAGAGCCTGTCTTGACACTTTTAGTACATGACCAGCAAGTAGAGCCTGTCTTGACACTTTTAGTACATGACCAGCAAGTAGAGCCTGTCTTGACACTTTTAGTACATGACCAGCAAGTAGAGCCTGTCTTGACACTTTTAGTACATGACCAGCAAGTAGAGCCTGTCTTGACACTTTTAGTACATGACCAGCAAGTAGAGCCTGTCTTGACACTTTTAGTACATGACCAGCAAGTAGAGCCTGTCTTGATGCTTTTAGTACATGACCAGCATGTAAGGCCTGTCCTGAAGCTTTTAGTACATGACCAGCAGAGCCTGTCCTGAAGCTTTTAGTATGTGACCAGCGGAGCCTGTCCTGAAGCTTTTAGTACATGACCAGCATGTTGAGCCTGTCTTGATGCTTTTAGTACATGACCAGCATGTAGAGCCTGTCTTGATGCTTTTAGTACATGACCAGCATGTTGAGCCTGTCTTGATGCTTTTAGTACATGACCAGCATGTTGAGCCTGTCTTGATGCTTTTAGTACATGACCAGCATGTAGAGCCTGTCCTCAAGCTTTTAGTACATGACCAGCATGTAGAACCTGTCTTGATGCTTTTAGTACATGGTTGTTGTACACATCAATATGCATCTAAATACCAAGTAACATGACTCTGTGGCTAACTGTACTTGAGAAAATGCCTGCCTGAAGAAAAAAAAACTTTCACACCGAGGTTATTCAAGGCTGTGGATGTATGGATGTATGGACATATTGACAGACACGTACATGGAGGATTGTTATGTCAAGCAGTAGTAGATGAAGCATTCTCTAAACATCTGAGAGATCAATTAATAATACTATGATACATCTTACAACACAGTGATTTAAATGCCTGCCATTTTTATTGCAGAGAGGCTGTTCATTGCCTCTGGATGAATTATTGTATTAATAAATAGGATCAAGTCCACAAGTGGATTTCAACAATTCCAAACTGACAAGTATTTGATGAACTTGGTTACCATAATTGAAACAGCATAGTGACTATGCTTCATCATTTGACCTTTCCACATTGTTCAAACAAGTACAAACCCCCACCCCCACCCCATTCATCCTGTCTGTGGGTACTGTCATAGCCAAATATCTGTTACATATATGAAGTGACTCCCCTGTTATGACTGCCTATGTCAAGCTGGGACACAAAATATTTGAAAATATTGTTGTAATTCCAATTTTTGTACATTTGACCACTGACCAACATCCAGGAGGGATAGAAGAATAATAGTTTTCACAGTGAGACCTCTGCCAAACAGGGGTCTAGTAAAACAGTGATTTCCTTGTATTGTTGTAAGGCAAGAACTAGGCTTTCCTAAAATTAGGAAAAGTGATTTGATTTGCTGATGAGATGAGGTGACAAGACATCATTGTCATGATGATATGAAGTCTTGTTTCTTGTAAACATTGACATTTCATTAGCTGATTGAGAGATGCCTAATGTATAAAACAGAACCTACCCCTGTCATTAAAGTTACTCTCAAGATCAAAGGAGAAGTGGCCTTGAATGATAAGTCAGCAATTATTAAATAAATAAAAGTACAAGGATTTGATCAAAGTTTGGATTTCAATGAGCTTTGTTGGTTTAATTTTTAATGAAATTTCCAATAGCCATAATGGGGAAAAATCACACATTGTAAACTAGAAATGCATTCATGGAACACTAACATGCCACTACTGTGCTTAAAAAAAACTGACCTAAATGCAAAAATTGTATGTATGATCATCATACAAGGGTAACACTATATGCCCCCAAGAATATTGGGGGGGGGGGGGGGGAGGGAGACAAGAGGTTTGGGGGGTTATGGAGATGCCAAAACAAAGTATATATTGTCAGCTTCTGGTGCATTCACTGCACCACTCCAAGAAACATATTGGCATATCCAAAGAAAATTAGGGTACCCATTTGCAAACTTAGTAGTGTGGAAACATACATATTAACCATGTCAAGAAGTTTTGTTGGTGATCATGCATTTCATGCATTACTTAAGGAGGAATGCACTGTTTGCACCTTGAATCCACCAGTTGGAACACTTTGGATGATTCTTACAACATTTGGATGATTCTTACAACATTGTTACAATGTATGTGTCTAGAAAAACTTCTTTTTGGAATTAAATTGAGTTGTCATTGTCGTTAAACAAAACACCTTGGTCAATTATTACATCATATGTCACACTGCTTCTCTGGACTGCCTTACCAACTGAGTAAATATGTTTTGTACCCAACAGAAAACTGAAAATAAGAGCTACATATTAAACTCCAAACATGACCATAAAGATGATGTAAGAATTGTTTGACATGTTCCAAGTGCTGAATCCATGTGGTATACTATATATACCCATGCCAATGTTTTGTGACTAAACAGTAAACAGTGTAGACACTGTGTTTTGTAGCCAAACAGTAAACAGCGTAGACACAGCATTTTGTAGTCAAACAGTAAACAGTGTAGACACAGTGTTTTGTAGCCAAACAGTAAACAGTGTAGACACAGTGTTTTGTAGCCAAACAGTAAACAGTGTAGACACAGCATTTTGTAGTCAAACAGTAAACAGTGCAGATACTGTTTTGTAGCCGAACAGTTAACAGTGCAGACACAGTGTTTTGTGGCCAAACAGTAAACAGTGTCAACATAGTGTTTTGTGGCCAAACAGTAAACAGTGTAGACACAGCGTTTCTGGCATTTACTTTCCTATTTATGGAACTATAATTTTTTTATGGAGCGATTAGTTTGCAATGAGTTCAAATTTAATCTCAATGTGTGATCAGCTTAAAGTACATGGATTTTCTTGTGTCCAGATATCTAAGTTTGACCATGTTTCAAGAACAGGAATTTTTGTCAGGGGTCTCTGCCAGAGGTAACAAAATAGGCCCAAATTCCAGTGTAATTGTGCCCCAGTCCAAACTTAAACTATTTTAAAATCATGTGGAATTCCAAATGTCAGCAACTTCTATTAAAAACATTTTGTTCCCAACTGATCAAATTTGTTCCTAAAAAATTATATGGAATGCACCCAGATTCTATTCCCAATCCCCCGAGTAAAATCTCTGAATAAACCGACCTGGATAAATTCATAAAAAATGTATTACTTCTATACTGAGTACTTTTTACAGATAAATTTTTGTTAGTAATAAATACTTTGTTAAGGATGATCGCTTGTGACTTGTAGAAGCATTTAACTCCTTTAAAACTGATAATTTGATATAGATAAGGGTCCAAGCAATTCAAAATCACTACAAAATCTATAGGGGGTTGGTGTGTATTTTCTCGTGATACTCTTAGTTGAATATATATCCCCAATTAAGGACAATTACATAGAAAAGTATGGAAAAGAGTACCTGTCACTATTTTTCCATAAAATAATATCTGAAGGAGTATTTAAAAATGTATCAAAATTGCACAAGTTGAAGATCATACCAAAAACACAATAAGAAATGGGCATGTTTTGAGTGTTTTAAATATGACACAATTATCAAGAACACATTGGTTTTTTATAAACAGAAAGCCTGAGGACAATTTATGGCAGCTTATAAATCGTGAAAGATTTCCAAAGGTCTAATATAATTTTCATCAACTTTATTATTTTCATTGAAAGGACTGTGACTAAAATTATTAAAATTGTATAAGCACATATTTTTGACATCATAATTAAATGATCATGTCATTTCGAGTTACACAGTAAGCATTGATTCTACAAAAGTGGACTATTTTTAACGATGTCTGGTTTGGTGAAATCAACACTTCATGCACAGCTCAAAACGACGTGATTATTAAATTATGACGGCATCAATATGACATCACTTGTTAGCTAAGTGCATCACAGTGCTATGAACTCTGGGAAAGACTGGACGTAAAATGACATAGTTGCAACTTCTGTCTCTTAATGAGAAAGAAAAGCACTTGTACAATTTTAATAATTGCAATAAAGTATATGAAACTTTGGGAAATCTTTGATGATTTACAGCTTGCCATAGATCAGCTGCAAGCTTTCTGTTGTGGAAAGTCAATGTGATCTCAATAACTGTGTTCAAACTGAAAAAATTCACTCACCGGAATACACTTTTCTTTGTGTATTTCATAACAGGAGTCTATAATCTTCAACCAGTCCAAACATGATGAATTTTTAAATACTCATTCAGCCATTACTTTATGGACATTTAGTGATAGGGTATTCTCTCCCATACATTTCTATTGAAGGACTCTTACTTGGGGAAAGCTGTTCAACCAAGAGCAGTGCAAAAAAATGCACACCAACCTATACATCTTTCAGTGATTTTGGATTGCTTACACCAACCTATACATCTTTCAGTGATTTTGGGTTGCTTGGACCCCAACCTATACATCTTTCAGTGATTTTGGATTGCTTGGACCCCAACCTATACATCTTTCAGTGATTTTGGATTGCTTGGACACCAACCTATACATCTTTCAGTGATTTTGGATTGCTTGGACACCAACCTATACATCTTTCAGTGATTTTGGATTGCTTACACCTACCTATACATCTTTCAATGATTTTGGATTGCTTGGACACCAACCTATACATCTTTCAGTGATTTTGGATTGCTTACACCAACCTATACATCTTTCAGTGATTTTGGATTGCTTGGACACCAACCTATACATCTTTCAATGATTTTGGATTGCTTGGACACACCAACCTATACATCTTTCAGTGATTTTGGACTGCTTACACCTACCTATACATCTTTCAATGATTTTGGATTGCTTACACCAACCTATACATCTTTCAGTGATTTTGGATTGCTTACACCAACCTATACATCTTTCAGTGATTTTGGATTGCTTGGACACACCAACCTATACATCTTTCAGTGATTTTTGATTGATTAGACACTCCAACCTATACATCTTTCAGTGATTTTGGATTGCTTACACCAACCTATACATCTTTCAGTGATTTTGGATTGCTTGGACCCCAACCTATACATCTTTCAGTGATTCTGGATTGCTTGGACCCCAACCTATACATCTTTCAGTGATTTTGGATTGCTTGGACCCCAACCTATACATCTTTCAGTGATTTTGGATTGCTTGGACACTTTGCGATCTAAAAAATAACATTTCTGAAAAAGTCCAATACTCTAACATTTCAAAAGTGATCATCCTTAATGCATAGATAAATATTTGTGTATAAAAGAGTTCTTTTCAATTTTAGTGTTCCCAATGTCAAAATACCATATATATATATATATATATATATATATATATATATATATATATATATATATATATTACAC
Organism: Margaritifera margaritifera; assembly: GCA_029931535.1. NCBI lineage: Eukaryota > Metazoa > Mollusca > Bivalvia > Unionida > Margaritiferidae > Margaritifera > Margaritifera margaritifera. Next base: position 3,730,663 of record JAQPZY010001573.1, read on the forward strand.
ATGCAGCTGTGAACAGTGTAGACCCATGTCTATGATTTTTATTATTTCAATCTATTATTGCAGACCATGATCTGTCATTGTTTATTATCTCAATCTATTAGTGTAGAACATGATGTCATTGTTTATTACTTCGGTGTAGATCATGATCTGTTATTATTTATTATTTCAATCTATAAGTGAAGATCATGATCTGTCATTGTTTAATATTTCAATCCATAAGTGCAGATCATGATCTGCCATTGTTTATTTTTTCATGCCATCAGTGTAGGCTCATGATCTGTTATTATTTATTATTTCAAGCCATCAGTGTAGATCATTCATCTGTTACTGTTTATTATTTCAATCTATCAGTGTAGACTATGATCTGTTATTGTTTATTATTTCACTCTATCAGTGAAGACCATGATCTGACATTGTTTACTATTTCAAGCCATCAGTGTAGACCCATGATCTGTTATTGTTTATTATTTCAATCCATAAGTGTAGGCTCATGATGTTATTATTTATTATTTCAAGCTCATGATGTTATTATTTATTATTTCAAGCCATCAGTGCAGACCATTGATCTGTTATTGTTTATTATTTCAATCCATAAGTGTAGGCTCATGATGTTATAATTTATTATTTCAAGCCATCACTGCAGACCACTGATCTGTTATTGTTTATTATTTCAAGTCATCAGTGTAGATCATGATTTGTCATTGTATATTATTTCAATCCATTAGCATATACCATGATCTAATGGCACATTATGCAACAACAGATCTGAGGTCTTTGCTCTTCACAGCTGGGTGCTCAATGTACCTGGGTATATACCATATTTATGTATGTTGTATGGTATTAATGTATGTACAGTCTAGTGTCAATAATCCTACTTTTGCTTATTGGACTACGTCATTACCACAAAACAGTAATGAAAGTCAGGATTGTTTGCAGATCATTGGTTTGGTTTGGTGATTTATGGCACAGCAACACAAGTAGGTTAATTAGTGCCAAGGCAATTGGAGTAAAGTGCCTTGCCCAAGGACACACTACAGCAGCTGACTCATGCTGGTCCAATGGTAGGATTGGAACATGCACCCTTTCAGTCATGAGTCTGGCATGCTAGCCACTAAGCCACTGCAGCGCCTTGCAGATCATTAGAAAAATCTTAACCATTTATAAAATAGATGGGCTAATCAAATGATTTTACCATAATTTGCTGTGTATCAGTGGCACAGACTTATAATGCACACCCCAAAGTAATGCAGAGTCCAAGATGAAAAAAAAGCAGTTTCTTTGCATAATGTACATGTCCTGCATGTAAAACCTTATCAATTCCTGTTTTCATCTTGCAGCATTACATGTACATAGTTAAATAATTTACACATTTTTTTATTATAATATTTTCATTTAATTAGATAAAAGGCAAGCATGTACAGAAGACTTCCACCTTGGTTTTGACCTGGAAAATGTCAATTACACTAAAATCTTGATAGCACTAAACCAGCTATTTTGCAATAACAAGTACTGCAAAAACTACATTTCACCTTCTGGCCAAATCTTGATAATTTATGTACAAAATGGTCCTGGACAGCTGGAAATGCTCTCTCTCCAACTCTCAAAATCCAGTCCCTTCAATCAGTACTAACCGCTTCTCCTGTCTCAAACTGAAGTCAGTAGAGTCATGGCAACATATAATATATATTAAACACTCAAGAATGAAGCAGTATTAAACAAGAGTCCCTGGCCAAAAACAATTTCCAGGAATCCAAGATAAGACCATTTCTTCTCATTAACTGTGGAGTACTAAAACCATCTCTGATATTCTTGAGAAACCCCAACACACCAAATTTGGTAATATAACAGTTTTCTTATATGACCATCCATTTAGGAGGATTAGTGACAACAAGATTTTCAAGATGTCCACTCTAGCAGCCATACTGGATGCCTGAGTTTGAGAGGCACCATTTCCATCAAGGGCCAACTTTCAGTGAAAACCCAATGTCAATATGACCATCCATTCAAGAGGAGTAGCAATAACAAGGTTGGATGTCAGATCAGTAACATTTTCATTTAGGACCAACTTCACAGCTTATGAAGTGTTTTAGTGAAAACCCCATGCTGATATGACCATCCATTCAGTTTTTTGGGTTTTAATGACACTTTGAACACATTATTGGCATGCAGAAGAAACGGGAGCTAACTGCCTTTCCCATGGACACACCAAGGCAGCCAACCCAGGCTGTCCTGGGCAGGTATTGAACCTGCGAACCTTGGATTATGAGTCTGATGCTTTACTAACTACCATGGCTCCCCATCCATTCAGGAGTAGTGACACAATTTTGAGGTCATGTCCAACAGGCACCATTTTCATTCAGGACTAACTAGACATCATAAAAAGTCTTTTAAAGAAAAGCCCATGTCATTATGACCATCTGTTAAGGAGATATAGCGATAACATGATTTTCAAGATGGATGCCACAGTGACCATATTTGGATGTAAGATTGGCACCTTTTTGTTTAGGGCCAACTAGACATCATAAGAAGTCTCGTAGTGAAAACACGAAGTAGATATAAAAATCTGTTCAGGAGTAGTAGCAACAAGATTTTCAAGATATCCACTATGGTGGATATATTGGATGTCTGATTGGCACCATTTTCATCTGGGACCAACTAGACACCATAACAAGTGTTTCAGTGAAAACTCCATGTTTATACAACCATCCATTCAGGCAGAGATGGTTTTAACAAGATTTTCAAGATGGCTGCCAAAAAATGGCCATACTGGATGTCAGATTGGCACAATTTTCATTTATGGCCAACGAGACATCATAAGAAGTCTTTTATAGAAACCTCCATGTGATTATAATTAGGAGTAGTAAAGACAACAAGATTTTCAAGATGGCTGCCATTGTAGCCATACTGAATGTCCTTGGGGCACTGTCTCATTAAGGACCAACTAAACCTCCAGATAAATATGTTTGAAAAGTTTCATGGCAATGATACCAGAGGGGTAGCAATAACAAACTTGTGCTAATGGATGCCAGACAAAAGGTCATCATACCAGCTAAAAAGCAAGTTAACTGGTACAATGAATAACAAAGACCACTATGTGATCAATCTATCTACAGGTAGTATCGTTATCATAATCAAGTATCTACAGTATCTAATATCGGTCACATCTGCCATTGAATGCCATTCTTTTTTGTGATAACTGATTTACTCAGTCCCCTAGAGTTCAAACTATCAAGATTTCACTGTGGTTTTAGTTTCTTTGTATTCCTATGTATAACATGCAAAAGATTTTGTTAACATACAAGCATTTCTTATACAAGGATACATACAGTAATGGAAATAGTTTGCATTGGATTCATGAGATTAGACTGTACTTAAGCACAAACATTATTTAGGCGTATTTTTTTATACAAATTTTCATGGAAGCAATTTATACATTCACAGTGCATTCCTAAGTACAATGATATATACCGTATTTCTGCAATGATAAGACCAGTGGACCAGCTTAGTATATTTTTCAAATAGTGGGGGATGGGCTTATTTTTGGATACAGCCTTGTCATATTACAGTCAGATCATTGAAAATTGGATGTACCACACTTCACTATTCATTACGCTGCAGGCGATGATGGTAAAATGGGAGTCATTCCTTTAAAACCACAATCTTTACGTTTCAGATGAAATATCTTCATCATAAGAACATTCACATAGAGTCATAGAGTATCACTTTTTTTTAAAAAGAAATTCCTTTCAAGTTCCCATGGAAAGATTAAGAATATAAGCATCTAATACTTCATAGCACTAAAATCTGCACCTGCACACATTGCAGTTACAGCTCTGGGAATTGATTTCACTAGAAAACATTTATTATAAATAACGACCAAGCAATAAAAATACTGTCAGTTCATGTGCATTTTATGTCATTCTGAATTTACCAGCATTGGAATGTAATGATTTTTTTTTATTTGTTTCATGTAAGCTTTTGGTACCTAACTGCAAAAGCTTTGAAAATTCTTTTCTTATGTTTCAAGGATTTCGACTCCACCAGAACTGGACAGGATGTTAGCCATGAAAGTGCAGTGTTTTCCAAGTCAATACATCCGTAGTGATTTTGGTCATCAATCTGACATTCCATATATGAAGAAAGAAATGTCTGCTTAGATGATGCAATTGCTAGAATTTATAAACACAGTTGTTTAATTCCTTTTTCGAATTGGAAATGATCATTAACTGGCAATCAACAGGTACAAGGAAATAGGGAATCACTCTGACATAATATTGCTCTGTGCTAAAACTGTGATTCATAAGTATTTTATTACATTTAAGAAATTCATGTCAGCTGATAGGTTCTGATATTTTTAAATAAATAACAGATTTTAACAGAATGACCAAATATCACTTTAAGAAACAATTTTGTTGTGTGATTTATTGAATGAAATATGTTCATGCTGATAGTATTATCAAGATGAAAGAAAATTGTTTGTGTTGACTCTTTTGAATTAAAATATTACAAACACTGTCAATGCTTGTAGACATTTTTTGTTCAGCCCTGGGTCAGAAGCAAAAATGAGCTCTTACTTAGGCCCCCCCCCCCCAATCCCATCTGCTACAAGTTTCTCGAAATGGGCAGACTTCAGAGGATGGGCGTATCATCAGAGAATTACGGTATATGGCCCAATATACCACAATAAGTCTAATTCAGACATACTCCACACATACCTTTATACAAGAAACTGATGCAAGAGCTTATAATTGAATAGTAGTTTCAGTAACTATATAATATACATAAGTTGGTGATGTGTTTTTCAAATAGATATATCTGTGAAAGTATTAGTACATCCAGTAAGCAAGATGTCTCTGTAGTGTGAAATATTCAAGAGCCATGGATTACATACGTCTTTTGAAGCGGTCTCGTAAGGAATCAGCTGAAATTAAGGTACAACTGAGTTTACAACTACAGGCCACGCTTATTTTCCAATGCATACCATTCCCATAAAACATAAAATGTGTACATATCACACTGATTTTCACCAACAATATGGTGCAATTGATGAAAGCCTGGTTTAATATGCAAGGACAAAGTTTCAAGTAAGAGAAGGGCTGTCAAATTTTGCCAGAAGATGGTGAAAATCGCACATGACCTTGGTCTTCTTAATAAGAGTCTCGAACCAAATTCATAAAAAGTCTTTCAAAAGTTACTGAGTAGAAATAAAATGCATGACAGATGCACAGATGGTACAGAATGAGATGGAATATAAAGCGATGGACAGACATGGGTAAAGCTATATGATCCCTCCACTGATATGGCGGGGATATTAGAAACCCCAGAATGTAATCACTGACATTATGGCTTGCCTCTGTAGAGCAATCAGCAGCCATGATAAACATGAATTATCATTCAGAAAATAAATTCTACCCTATGCATTCCCATAGCCAATGGGAATGCCCAGGTGCAATTTCACCTTTGTCTGATATTATGTCAGAACAAAATTATTTTCCCAAGTTCTCATCTATGATGATCAGTTTTCTTAATATGAATAGCTGATGGGGCTATGTGAATGATCTTTTTACCCATCATCATAATTCTTTTGATCTGTTTGAAAAATAATACAATCCTCTGCAAATGTTTAAATAAACTACTTTATGGCATCAAATGAAAGTAATAATTGGATAGAAGTCAGTTTGATTACTGAGATTTAGTTGTGTTTGTATTATGTAAATGAACACTGCTGCTGCTATAAAGCCATAAAATGTGGGCGGCAAACAACTGATGAGGAGATGTGGAAATGCTTGATCCTATTAGACTCTGGGCCTTGGGCCAGACAAGGTAGGGTGGGTGAGGATAGGGCATAATTTCAGAATCTTGCATAGGAGTGTGATGCTCAGGGATCCTGAATAACACCAAATCAAGTACTACAGTAATTTTAAATTCATGTATCTATTTATTTACCAGTCATATGCTAAAAGTACATAACAGTTTTCAACAAACATAACTGAATGTAATAATTCTTATGTAAACAAACCCATGTCATGGCAGATGTGCAATCCTCTAACTGTATGCTATGCTGGTGCCAGCAACTGCAAAAATTGCCAAAGGTGATCAAACTGTTCTGATGGCAATTCATTTAAATAAAAACAAGAAATCTGACAATTGAAAATTTCAGAAGTCTGTTTTGTATTCCACAGATTTTCATCTTAGAGTTATGGCCAAATGCTATTGCAATATATTTCTGATGTTATATAGATATCAGGGGCACTATTTCTTCACAAAATAACTTGCACAAATTCTCCATCAAATCAATATTTATTTGTCTGAAAAGGAAAATAAAATCTGAGAGAAAGAAGAAATTTTACTGAAAAAACAAATAGTTTATGGGTGACAACTTGAGTTTAATGAGAGTGTGAATTGGAAATGGAAAATTCATACAGCAGCCCTTCTCTGTAAAATCCAGTAATAAAAATTGGTTTTTCAAAGGCAAGACATGGAAAATTTCAACACTAACCTAGAATTGGAAGTGACAAGCCTGAAGTGATTAATTATGGAACTTTTCATCTGAGATAATGACCCAATCATATGCTTAGAATAAAAGAAAATGAACCTACTTATGAAGCAACAAGCTCAAAAAATGGACACAAATGGGGAGGACACCCCATCATGCAACTAAATTCCCTGTGGCCTTAGCATTACAATGACAATTGTTATAATGTTGTAACAACAGGTTCTTTTATACTCAAATATACTGAAGCCTTCAAGGTTTCTAATAAATCAGTGCTAGCCAGTAAATGCATGTGCTGATTCAGAATACACTGTACTTTTATTTTTGAGGGAGAACCTAGCATAGGGGTGTCAAACATACGGCCCACCAAACTCATTATTTATTATTATTATTTATTATTGTTTATTATTATTTATATCAAATCTGGCCCACAACAGCAAATGAGTTTGACACCCCTGACCCAGCATATCCACTTCTTGCATTCTGACATCAAGTCCTTTATGCAAATTGAATAAACTATTACCGGTAGCTGTTTATGTCATACTTGGACATCATCCCACTCATCTGAAAATACTATAGTAAATTCATTAATGCAATATGGACCTTAACTGAAGGATTCAATTATTTTTGGTATGGTAATGGGATTTAAAACTTTATTAGAAAACCAGGAACTGATAACTTAAAACTCACCAGAAAATCTTTGGCAAATCGGCACCATTTTGTACAAGTTATGTATAGTACAAATTATACCCTGTTTTTGAATTGGCATGTTCTTATATCAGTAATTATGAAAGTGTAGCAGGGCAACATTCACAAATGCAATGACTTGCAGTGTGCCAATTTGAAATAGATTTTCCACCGAGTTTACAGTTGCAATAGTTTTCTTTTTTTCAACCACAAATTAAAGTTCCTACTAAGCACAACTATTTGCTTCTACTGTTATGAAGGCAAGAAATCATAATTCTTCATTTGCTTAAAAGCAGTTTTAGAAATGTTCCCACATGACCATTACCAACATTACAGTAAATGACAGTTTTAAAGTTACACCTGTAGGTGGAGTTGACAATATTAAATTATTATTATTACCACCATATTTAGCCATGTACAATGCAATTCCACCTACGAACAGTCAAGACCCAGACCTACCATCCCATAATGTTCCATGCAGATAAAGGTCTATACTATTCGCTTGAAATCAAAAATAGAATGAACAGACCATAATTTGCCAGAAAATTCTGTGACAGCAGATCTGGGTCTATGGTGTTTGCAGTTGGATATGCATTCGACAAAAACATATATAGCAAGTGAATAATTAAAGTTCATTGGTCCCACCACAGTATAACACAGTCCCTGATATAACATGGGTATGCATTCAACATAAACATATATAGCAAGTGTATAATTAAAGTTCACTGGTTCCACCTCAGTATAACACAGTCCCTGATATAACATGGGTATAGCCACAGATCCCATTATATTGGCTGAATTATATTTTTCCATATAACATACCCCCAGTATATAGTGACCTCACCTATATCACGGTACACTTGTATGGCTTCCTTGAAAAGTGGTATAGTGAGGGACCAATGTAACTGCATATCTTACACAGTGGTCAAAGGACACACAATTATATCAATCATTGGTCTAAATAAGTGGGTGACATTCTCATTGGTTTGTCTTCTATAAATACATCTAATAATTTTTTTAAAACAGATATGTAAGAATTATTTGGATCACTAAGCTGCCAAGGAAGTATGTGTTACAAGCAAAGCCAAATCATATATGGGCATGTTCATTTCTGGCAAGTATGAAAGAGGGATGACTTGGCTTTGCTAAATACATTCAAAAGCTGTTGTGACAAGAGGAAAACAAAATAGGTGAAAAATATAGAAATGACACAAGATGAGAGGGATGTTGAAAAAGTACCTTCTCCAGAAGGTAGATCCCCTGCACATTCATTTGGTATATACTGAGTGCACTTCTTGTGGCAGTTGAACTTGCAATCTAAAATAAAAGCATATGAATTGTTTACTTTGTAAATCTTTATAGATCTCATAACACATGTTTTCTCCACAGTAAGCCACAAATGGAAAATACAATTTTAGTGAACATTAAATGAAAGGCATTTTGAAAGGATCATAATATTATACACAATATTGAATGCAAACAACCAACAATGATGGTTTTCAAATTGACTAATTATGACTTAAATGACATTATTCTGCAAGGCCTCTGGCTACTACTGTAAATTTGAAAATGTTTGCTGAAGATTTATTTTTAGCAATTTTACAGGATTCTCTAAACCACAACTAGATGTATCCCCACACTCCAGGTATATTCTTCTTCACATGCTTTTCTTACATGGCATATGAGATACATTCTCCCTCTCTCAAAACCTCCGGAGCAATGAAAGGTCAGAATCTTTCTTACATAATTTATCTGCTAATGTTGTGCAGTTGCAAAAAAACTTATTACCTAAGTATTCTCCAAATTCCTCCTATTCAAATTTTTTCAAAAAATGTCCTCAAAATATGCTAGAGAAAAAAAGTAGAACCTTACAGCACATCTACACCAACCACATATCTAACCTACAAAATTTCATTAAATCCTCCAGTAATGTGGGAGAAGAAACAATTATGAGCTGAATTCTCATAATAACCCATTTTAAATTTTTAAGAAATGTCCTCAAAAATGGGCAGAGAACAAAAGTAAAACCTTACTGAGAATCTACACCAATCACACATCTAGCCTACAAAGTTTCATTAAAATCCTCCAAGCGGTGCGGGTGGAGAGAAGCAATAACAGGCTTTGTCAAAGATGGAGAAATTGATGGAGAGATGGATCAAGAGATGGACTGACTGATACAAAAGGGCAGTGACAATAAGATGTAGGGATAATAAAATTCTACAAGCAGTTTATTAGGAGAAGCAATGCCAAGCTTAATTCTTAGAATTCCCATTTTCTGAAAACTTTTTACGAAATGTTACCAAAAATTAGCTTGAGGAAAATAATAAAACCCTAATGCACATCTACACCAACAGCATATCTAGGCTTCAAAGTTTCAATACAATCCTCTAAGCAGTGTGCAGGCAGAGGTGATGACAAACATTAATTCCCAATATACCCCTTTTCTTTGGTAATTTTCTTGGGCAAGAGAATAAAATGCACAATCTACACCAATCACTTATCTAGCCTACAAAGTTTCAATATAATCCTCCAACTGATGTGGGTGAAGTAGCAATGATAAACTCAAGTACCAAAATACCCCCTTTTTAACATTTTCAAGCTATTCCCCCAAAAATGGTCAAGAGAAAAAAAGTTAAACTTTTTTGCATAGCTACACAAAGCACACATCTAGCCTACTAAGTTTCAAATATAATCCTCCAACCAGTGTATGAGAAGCAATGACAAGATAAATTCCCCAAATACCCCATTCTTGAAACGTTTTCAAGAAATTTTCCTCCAAATGGGTCAGAAACAAAGTTAAACCTTCTTGCACATCTACACCAACCACATATCTAGCTCATAAAGTTGCATTACAATCATCTAACAGATGTGGGAGGAGATGCAATGATGAACTGAATTCCTAAAATACCCCTTTTGGGAAGAAAAAAATCAAGAAATTTCCCAAAAATGGACCAGTAGAAAAAAGTAAAACCTTACCTCACATATCATTAACCACATATCTAGCCAACTAAATTGTAATAAAATCCTGAAAAGAATTGAAAATAATTTCCAGGAATCCAAGACCAACTACAGACATATTAAGAAACAAATATTTTGGTGTAAATACGATGTAAATATGACCATTCATGCAGGAGGAGTAGTGATAACAATATTTTCATGATGGACAAAGATGGCCATACTGGATATCAGATGAGCACAATTTGTATTTAGGACCAACTAGACATCATAAGAAATCTTTTAGTGAAAACTCCATGTTGATATGACCATCTATTCATGAGAAGTAGCAATAACAACATTTTCAAGATAGCTATTGTGGTGGACATGTTTGATGTCCGAGGGGCAAGATTTTCATTTAGGACCAACTAGACACTGGGATGAATGCATTTTTAAGGTTTCCCAGTAGTATAGGAGAACTAGTGATAACAAACTTGTGTAATGGACACCAGATGCCAAAACAATTGCCATCACATAAGCTCTTCTGGCTTATGACCAGTATAGCTAAAAATTAAAATCACTCCATGCTTGAATTTGAAAAACAGAAAATACAAAAATAAGAATCTCCTACTTTTGACTAAATCAGCAAAAATAAATCTATGCAAAAATATTCAGAGTTACTGTATTATAATAAGAGTCACAGTTCAACATGAAAACCTGAAGGATTGTGTGACCACACATGAAGGACTGTGTGACCAAATATTTTGGTCAGAGCTTTCAGTTGAGTTTTTTAAATGACTCACCAATATCTGAGTTATCACAGTTTTACTGCATTTCTGACAAAGAATATTTCAAACAGACACACATGTTCCTGTCTACTGCTAGCTATGGTGGAAAAAATGCATTACTTAATCTGAGTAAGATCTGACACTTTAACCATGCATATGAATGATGCAACTATCTCAAGTTTAAGAAAAACAGTGCCTTGAGCAGGACAAGTAAGTCATCATGACCTACCTTGATTATAGTAGTATTTATGGATGCAGTGACAGATCATATGGACTTGCTTTGTAGACAAAAACAGTTGAGTGTGTAACTTCTGGACCTAGTGTAAAATCTAGGTTTAAGGAAATTGGCAACAAGAAGTTTAAATTAGCATGATGAAAGTTATGTTGACTGCTGACATAAAATAATCACACTAACAGAGAAGTAAGGTATGCTCTATTTTCCTGTTCTATTCACTGGTTCCTATGAGGAAACATTAAGCCCAATTGGTCTTAGATCATTCACTGGGCTGACATCTGCAAAACAGAGTTAAATACAACAGCAACTGGCTAAGAGATATTGTTTAGTACTGTCAAAATGTCTTTAAATTCTTATCATTGGTTATAAAACCAGCTGTTTGAAGGTTTCTCCATTCTGTGTATCGTCATCATTATTTAACAACAGATCAGCATCACTTGCGTAAAACTGAAGGGTCTTTATATTAAATTCTGTTTAGCAGTTTTGGGGAAATAAGCCATTTAAGGGATTTTCAAGTTTTAGTAATCGTGGCCAAATCTGATATGCCAGGATGTTTGTTATCAAATTCGGTCTAATTCTGTTGAGCAGTTTTTCAGAAGTCACGTAACATTTTTTTTTCTATTTTTAGTACTGGTGTCCATGTGTGATAGCAGATTAGCATAATTTGTCTAAAACTGGAATGTCTTCATGTCAGGATGCCATCATATTTGGTCAAATTCTTTTAGTGGTTTTTGAGAAATCCTTTAAAGCCGTTTTATAATTCTAGTTAAAAGTGGCCATATTTGATGGCAGATTGGCACCATTTTTACAAATTTGGAAGACCTTCATGCCACGGGTGTTTCTGCCAAATTTGGTAAAAAAAGATCTTTGAAGGTTTTTCTACTTGCAGCAATGGCAACCATATTGGAAGGCAGACCAACATCATCAATTCAAATTTGAAAGTTTTTTTTTCCAAGAAGCTTTCTGACGAGTTTTACTGAAACAGGACCAGTTGTTTTTTAAGATGCTGAAAATAGCAATGTTGACAGATCATGCACAATGGACATAGTACACTGTACACAGGACCATGTCATTAACTCACTTGGGTCTTATGGCAAGATGAACTAACAATCCTGAAAAAAATTTTGTTTTCTAATTTTTTGTAAGAACAAACTGAAAGTTTCAATAAATGTTTTCACCTAAAATTATTTGTACACCCAAAATATTAATATAAAGTTAATTAAAAATTAAAGACAATACAGTGAGTAACTCCTGTACCTTTGCACTGCATGCCTTGTCTGAAGAGCCCTTTGAGCAGTTTTCGGCAGTACTGACACACTGTGGGTCGCGTGTAATTGTGAACAACAAAGGTGTGAGGCACTTTGATGCGACTGGCAAACTCCCTCTCTAACCAGATAGGGCGGCCACTCCATGACTGGGAGCGATTACTGCGAGATTCGAGTGGCATAGAGGTCTGCTGACCAGGCACTAGCAGAGTCTGAAAAAAGAAGTACAACAAAAAGTTTTAAAAAATGTAAGCAAACTGTAAAATGTCTTCTTGTATTACACTGGATTTTTATATCTATCTTATAATTTAAATTTCACTCTAAGTTTATTGTAAAAGTTAAAAGCATTTATATTACACATACTACACACAAAAAAAGTTTAGCAGTGAATTATAAAACAACACTGTTGAAATTTCAATGCTTGTTATGTATAAACACTTCAAGAAAATGTACACAGTAGATGTGTTAAAAGGTTCATTTAAAAAAATTGTCCCTACATGCAGCATATTTCAATGTACAAATGAGAAGTTCAACTGTTAATGACTTTCACTCTCTAAGGTTAACCAACACATCTTCTACTAGTGACATGCACTAGTGTAATACTGCATCTACTTTCAAATTATGTTAATTTCTGACCATCTGATAACCAATTAATGCATAATGGGGAAACTAAAATTGGCTTATATGAGTAAATTACACATCAAGGGGAAATATGTGGCTCACTTCCCTTTGCTCTGACATCACTTGAATCCTAATGGGCTGTGGTGGCTTAGTAAGAATAATTTGTTAGATATAATTAGGGGCAAAACGATTCACCCATGTATCAATGCATGGACAGTTTTACCATTTTCATTCACACATCAATGCTAAAGTTGGTGAATCGATTCAAAATGATATTATACCCATAAAAGTTACTTTTAATTTTCAATGGCCATGAATAATCATTAGTCATTTGCCTCTTCATTCTTTATGTGTATCAATATGTATTGTATCATAGGATGTATATCTCAATACAGATCGATATGTGGCATAGATGTATTATTTTACCCCTAGATCTAACAGTGATGACAATTGTCTTTTGTCTTTCATTTGTAGAAAATAAAATATCAGAATAGCAAATTAGTCTACTTCACTTGTAGGCTAAAATTTAGCACAATATTGGTGGCTAATGAAAGAACAAAACATCAGGAAATTTCCCACTACACTGTCCATAGGATTTTGAAGATACAAAAATCAATTTGAGAATCGTTTTTAAAGTCACATATTTTGAAGTCACATATTTTGTAGCAGTCTAAGTATTGTTTTTAGTGGAGTGGTAACTTTAATAAGTGATAAAAAGCTCTTTTCCAGATATCCCTGCTTCTCTGGTCTATCTTCCCTAAACACACTCTCCATGAATATAGTGTATTTGCCTTATCTGTTAGTACTAGCATGTTGACCAACACTAAAATTATAGTGATCGGTCACAGTTAAATCATTCGGTAGACTTTGCTAGTATTTCTGTATCAAAAATTACTCTACATGAATAACATATTTTGACTTTCTGCTTTGTAAAAGATTCTTTGTTTTACTGGACCCAATTTTTTTTTCTCCATGTGTGCATATTTGAAGTTATCAATGGGTCATTCATCACCAATACACAACATGTTATGTGAAATGTAATGCTTGATGTCACTGATTGAAACAATAATAAAGTGAAGATTACTTAATTCAAATAATCAAAACTTCAATTAAAATTCAGATGTTTTTATTTCATCAGACCTGGCAGTAAAGTATATTACTGTATATGTATAGAAGTACATGAAACTATATATACATATACTCAATTGAAAACTCTGTATTAAATGCACATTTTGAGTAATCAAATACTTATTTAACATTTTTTACAAATAAAAACATGTTTTCTTTGATCAATGGTGGGTAAGCTTCACACTAAAAAAAGATATAAAAATCTCAAAAAGTAATACATCTTGTCAGTTCACCTTTAATCCATAAAATAATTCATAATTCACACAAGTATGCTAAACTTTTGTGTGCAAAAAGTGTACATGTACTTTCAAAAGCTAAAATAGCCCATGGAGGGCTTTGAGTTCGAGAAAACTAGAGAACCCAGAGCAACCATCCAATCCATAGGGCAACAATTTCAATTTTGACTTACTCGCCCAGTAAGGATAGTGTGGAGAATATGTCTCAAAATTAAACTCTTTGTGTTTTAGTGGATGTACAAATTCGGCTACTTACATGAAATTTTACTTGCCCAACACGAATCTTAGCTGTCAGGGCTAACTGAACTTGGGAATTGTTGTCCACTGCAATCTTGGATGGGCAGTCATTAAACTTTGCATGTACCCCAATACTCCCAGGACTGAACATCGAAGTGCAATGTGAAAGCATTACTAATATGCTATTCAGGCCTTACTTTGAAAACTTTCTTGAGGGGGGGGGGGGGAGGGAGGAGTGAGAGGGATGGGTGTCCTCTTATGAGTTCTGAATTTTTCACAATAAGATCAGACTTTTTGCTCTAAAGAACATCAAAATACTATACATATCTGATTTTTTGAAGAATTAAGGGACATCAGACTATGATTGGCTAAACAATGTGTGATGTTAAATTGAAGTCTGTGTCCTTGTAACAGTTTTAAAGCAGGGTGTTTGTTTCTTGATGTTTGTTTCTTTACAGTGTTAAGAAAACTGGAAAAATAATATTGTAAATAGACTGTACCTTGTACTTGCTATAATATGCTTTTTATGAATATCTGGTGGCAAGAAAATCATCAACAGCAGCATGGTCACATCTCAAACTATGAATACCATAAATTCACTTTCATTAATGGGGTACCAATCATTGTAGATATTTTCATTGCCCTTGAACCATGGATTGATACATACAAATACCAACTTATGTGACAGTGAGCTGTCAAAGACAATGACATAAATGCAAACCCTAACCTAGAGAAAATGAGCTCAAATCAATGTACAATGAAGTATGTCACAATGACCTGATTTTCACTTACGGCTGTAGTACTCCTAGAACAATTACATACCAAGTTATCTGACTCCACAGGTTTTTGTGCCTGAGAAAATGAGCCCATGCAAAGGTTAATCAAAATCACAGGGAAATGAAATGTAAGTAAAGGTACAGTGCTATGCATGACACATCTAAATTCCAACTTAAGCGACTCTATGAGTAATGCAGAGATGCCAAGCCTCACAGATGTAAGTTAGGAATGTCAGCTTTAACCAAAAGCAATGGATGTTAATTATAGTTCACAGTGAACTAATCTGCACTGAACGGTAATGAACTCCACATGGCACATCAAAATAATGACATATGTGATTCTACAAGCAAAACTGTTTGAGAAAATTAACTAAATGCAAACGATAACCTGAATCTTGATGCCAGATGGATGGATGGATGGATTTACACACAGAGACATCATCAATCCACAGGTCAGATTTGCTTTTCAATCCAGCCAAATATGTCTATTTGGAATTTTATTATAGATTTGATTCTTCATTTAATTATCTTACATAAATGGCACAAGTTATTTTATTTCTAAGTAAGTCAATATAAGTTTTTTAAAACTTGAAATTTGCTGTATCATACAATTTGGATAACAGCAATTATTAATTACTGTATTATGAGTTTTTGTTTCTTCGGTGTTTAATGCCACATCAACACATGATAGGTTATACTGTGCTGAGGCAATTGGAGTAAACTACCTTGCGCAGGGACACACCACAATAGCCAACCCATTCTAGTCTAGGCAGGATTCCATCACACCCTTCTGTTCAATAGTCTGGCATGTTAACCACTGAGCCACTGTGGCTCCTGCATCATGTGGGCCAAGGCTCTAGAATTCAATGTACATGTAGATTTGTAATCCCTTTTGTGATATTTCTTTTATTTTGTTTACTACTGGTCACATTGTTAATGTAAAGTCCCATGCATACAACTTTCAAATGCCCACACCATGAAGAAAAAGCAGAAGACAACTGCAATGCATTTTTTTTCCTTGTATCAACTTTCACAGTTTTGCAAAAAATGTTTTTTTTTATACTTAAATTCATGGATAATATATATACTTTTAAAGGGGGAAGGGGGTTCTATTGCTGTAGCAAATAGATTATTGTCCATGAATCTTTAAATTTGCAGCTTTTAGCACCACGAAGCTCACAAAAACTGATGTTCCACATATATATATATTATTATCACAGTAATGCAATCTTGATTGCTGGATCATGTAGAGTTGTCAGCATTAGAAAATCTGGATCATTATGAGACGCGAGGCGTCGAGTTGTGATCGGGATTTTTTATGCTGACAATGAGACGTGATCTAGCAATCAATATCGCATTACTGTGATAATTATATTTTTGTTATATACCTATCAATTTTCAGATAATTTAATAAAATCACTATATATACTGTAGCTGAAAAACACAAAAAATTGCTAAACATTTCAACCTCTTTAATACGAACTTCATCTTAAAGCATAAACTGAATTACTCTTTGAAAGGCTGACATGTGTATGAATATTAGTTTTATGATGATTGAATCCTGTGAAACACAGCTCACTCAATTGGACTACCATCACTGTGAATAACACGAATTCTTCGACGCTTGGGGGGCAGCACTCATATATGTGATTTACAGTTATTGTGCAGTTCTCAAATTTTGCATCACGGAAGATTTCACCAACTTAATGATAGGAAGTTTCTTTCAGAGGCCAGGTTGAATGCAGTTGAACTATTTCTGGCGGAACATTGTGAGAGGCTCCGATGGGAACTTGACATGCGAATGACAACATTATTTTGACAGTTATTTACAACAGGATTGGAGAAATTGTTGGAACTTGATGCTACAGATTTGTTGCAGAGAATGTTACTCATTTATAATTTCAAATTCATCCATTATGTGTGAAACTCACTAACGTTACCATTTATGAATTTCTTTTGTTATGATACAACTGTAATGTTTTGTTACGCAATTTCCGAATATGATCTTGTTTCCAACGAACATTTTGGCTATATTTTACAACTTTAAAATAAAGGGAATAAATTATTGTTGTTGTGACAAAAGACCTTTCAGATATTTACATATAATGCAAAGATTTCTTAACTAATGTCGCTGTGAGAGCTTTGTTTACTGCTAGTGTTGGCATTCTGTCACTAGGGGTGCTGCTATTGTCACCAGGAAACCTTGAGAATAAAGTAGTTCCAGCCTCGTTTGAGTGTATGGTGATACGGATTTAGAAAACAATAGTATCATTTTCCTGCTTGTAGGAAATGACGATAAAATTCTGGTTCTTTCTTGGGTAGAAAATTGGTATGTATATAATAAAAAGTGTTATCATAGTAGTAAAAAATATCGAATTTCAACAAAAACAATATGTTAATTATTATGGGATATTATGAATTTGAACAAGAAAGTTGCAATCATTTCACTGTTCTCAATTTTGGAGAATCAACATCATGAAACTAATTTTACTAACACAGGAAATTATTGATTATAAGTTATATACATAACTGCAGCAACAATCTGAAGCATGCCTATACTTTCTATTTATATCTTTATTTATTTGAAACAGTTTCCAGTTTTGGACTTGGTGATTCATGATCAGGCTCTTAATAATACCATTTAACCTTCTGTGTTTTCTGATAGAAATATCTGCCTCTAAAAGTGTCACGATTTATCAAAGCTTGTGAGTAAACTACTACAAGATACTAGGTATTAACATGAATATGATGACGTTAGTCTGTTAAAATGTTCTTTTTACTACCAGACTGACAACTTGTACATATTTTTTTTTGCACTAGATGAAGTTTCATAGTTGCAAATGTATGGATGGACAATTCAAGAATGGGGCTTTTCTCCATGATTAGTATTATATTGTTAAATATTTTCTCTTTTGAATTTGCTTCTACTGTCTTATTTAATTTTCAAACAATCTCCAGTAACTGAAACAAATTCAAATTTCGGAATGAATTACTGAAAATATCATGAAAATGATAAATAGCTCTATTTTATGTGATATTTATTTTCTTATTGCTTGTCTTGAAGTAAAGTAAAGATCTTTTGCAAAATTTGTGTGGTCATGTATTTCTGCACGTATGACATGCACCCAGCTACATGCTGGGCAGACCCAGATGTGCTGCATAATACACCAGCAGATTGGGATGTATACTGTGTGATCACCCCTGATTATGTATTTGTGCATGTATGATATGCACCCAGCTGTAATCAGAGCAGACCCAGATGTGCTACATAACACATTGCTGTGTATACTGTTTCCACTTGAGTGTGTTATAATGTACTTTTTTCTGAGGGTGGGGAAATAAAACTAATTTTAATTATGTAATACTTACCTGCTGCTATTGCGTAGCTTACCCTTTCATGGTGGAAATTACCTGCGTCCATATGATGAGAATTCATCCTCCCATAGGGCAACTTCCAGAAGATTCTGGAAGTCAACCTTATAACCTGGCACATAACCAATAGTCCTCATCCTTTCTCAAGGATGTAGACCGTTAGAGAAACGTCTATGCAGGGTTGGAGGATGGAATAAGGCAATAGCAACAAGAAAGTATTACATCATTTAAATTAGTTACCCCCTAAAAAAAACATTTTAATGTCAGTAATACGTTATCTGTTGCTACTGCGTAGCTGAATTTGCCAGTTCGGTGGGAGGCTGATGACCCCCAAAACTGGATAGGAGAAGAAAAAAAACAAGGAAATACTCCCCCTTACGGTAGAAGTGTCCACCACTGTAAGATGGTATCCACTTGGGCCACTTTTTGTGCCACTACAATGTCCCTAAAGAAAAAATATGCCTTCACTCTGGTGCACTAAGGAGCGATGGTAGAAGGAGGAGAATGTTGTGTGAGATCATTAAAACGCAGCTTTCATCACATCATGAGTTAGACAGGCCCATGAGGTAACAACAGCTTGAACACCATAGGCTTTAATCTTCATTAATTAAAGGTCCCTCTTGGTAAAGGACTCTCTCTCTAAGCTCTCTTGATTGTTGTGACAATCCATCTTGAAATAGTGGATGATAAAATATCAGCCGAGTCCTTTAGAGAAAGGAAAAGATGCTTCGAACACTTTCTTCTCCCTTTAGAGGCTGCCAAATAGAAATGTAAAGCCCTAACTGAGCATAAAAGTCAATCTTGACCATCCCCAGCACAGATACGACCATTACTGGGGATCTGTATAGGGAGTGGAGCTACCAACGTAAGCTATTTTTTTGCAAAAAAACTTGGTTGGCAAAGGAGATAAACTGACTCATAATTTCCACTGAACTGCAGAGAACCTGGTTCTATGGATAGGACATGAAGCTCACTCCTTCATCTCACAGATGCTAAGGAGAGCATGAAAACAGTCCTGAGGTTAAGATTCTCAAATGAAGCTTTACTCAAAGGTTCATGGGGGGTTTAATAAAAAAACACAAGACACATGAAAGATTCCATCTAGGCATTAGAGAGTGAGACACTGGTCTCTGCAGCTCAAAATACCTAAGCATTAGAGAGTGAGACACTGGTCTCTGCAGCTCAAAATACCTAATCAGGTCAGCAATAAGAGAATCTGAACTGATGGCCAGGGCTTTTGAAAATCAGAGTGTGTTGGAAAGGGCGACCCTACTGTGCATTGTCTCCCTTCAAAAAGGAAGAGAAGAAAATCAGCTGCTGCATTAATAGAGGGACAGCTAGGATTAACATGTTTCCTAATGCACCAATTGCAAAAGATTCTCCACTACCAATTGCAAAAGATTCTCCACTTGGCATCATACACCTTGAACATAGGGCAGCTCCTGGCCTGAACGATGCACTTGGCAACTTTGCTTGAAAAATTGTCCTGATGAATAGATTGTTTGAGATGAGCCGTTTATATGATGGTGGAGAATCTGTGGGATGTTGTGCAGGAGAGAGCCCCTGTGCTGTGACAGAAGATCCCTCTTCTGGGGCAATGCCCAGGGCTGGTCTACCAGCAGGTTGAGAAGATCGCTGAACCACGATTGAGCTGAGCAGTGGACTGGTCCATACTTTCTGAAGAACTTGTGTGATCATCTTAAGGGTGGAAAGGCATAAACAAACAGACTTCAGCTGAAAGCGTCCACTGCCCAGGCTCTCTGTGCTGGTACTGTGAGAACATAAAAGGGGAGCTTGCATGTTTAGCCTTTTCGTAAACAAGTCCACAAAGGGTTTCCCCAGGACTTTAAGTAGGAATCTGCTATGGATTGGTACAGAAACCATTCCATGAGGGATATCTTGCCCCTCCTGGACTGACTGTCTGCCAAAATATTCTTTTTGCCAGGAATGTGGTTAACTCAGAGGGTAATCCCTTCTGAGGCTGCCTGGCAAAAGAGGTTCCAAACCTCCATGTAGAGAGAAAGGGCATGTGTGTAGACCCTGTAGTCTATTAATCAGATAAATATGATTTATACTGTGCAAAACCTTATGAAAATACATTGATGCAAACTGATAGGTTAGTACGAAACAGAGAGTGAATGGCATGTTAACATAAATCAACAACTCACTCATTCTGAAACATTATGGGAGTGGTCGGAAGAGTTTACCTAACATTTATAGGTCATTTACAAGAAAATACATTTCTTTTTAATATCAGGCTTTCTTTCCTATGATATAGGCAGATAAATGTACATAAGATTTAAATGACATTTTCATCAATCTTTACATTGTTGCAATTTAAAATGTGCATGAGCATAGTGGGTTTATGATCAATTCCCCCTGCTGATAAGAAAATGCTAATGTATGTTGTACAGCAGGTGTCAGCAACCTATCGCACGAATGCCAATGGTGGCATACCAGACTCCTTGGAAAGTGCCAAGTCTTTGGAATAAGACTTGAAACATGGAACGCCACACTCTACACAGCACTATACAATTGAGCGGACCTGGCACAGCAGTTCTAAATGGTTGCCGATGCCTATTGTAATGTATCTGATTTGCATTATATGACAGTTATGTGATTTCAAATATATCAGGAAGAAGGTGGAGGAAAAAGATGAAGATGATGATCATCATCATACTGATAATAATGAGAATTATTTTCTAATATGCAGGAGTTCCAGACCACAGTATCTGGTTTGCATTAATTATCTGACATTGATAAGATTTCAGATGATGCAAGAGAATGGCAAAATTAAAAAAAAAAATATAAACCTGTACCTTTGATCTGACAAAAGTTGGAGTAAAATCTGTGAAAGTAAAGGTAACATCCTGTTTTGAACATGTATAATTTACATGCAACTGGAATTCTGTCTCATTCTCTTCCTGAATTGTCTCTAGCAAGTCAAACTTTTCCTGTAGGAGTGATTGTACACTAAAAGCTGCCATGTGCTGTCGTCAAGAATCATATCCACTTGTTTTCAAGATGTGTAATATTTTCAGGAAACACTAAGCTGATATAGACTCTTTCAAAGGTAACTTATCTGTGTGTTCATGTATCACACCCATACACGCATCCTGTATACAGAAGGAGAAAACAATCTTTTCTTTGACAAGACAAGCCCAACAATAAAACTTTTCATATCCTTGTTTTAGTGATCTCTGTTCTGTGTGGCCAAAACTTCCTAGATACGTAACCATATGGTTTGTTGTAAATTAACATGTGGATAAATTTCTGTTCAAATAGCACCTAATTCCTTCTTTTTAACTGCAACTTCCCCGAATGAGTCAATTGTAACTGTCTTGATTTCTATGTGCACATTTGAGCATGGTCTCAGTAAAACTTTGAAGCTTTTTTTGTATTTAACATACTGATGGTAAACTTGTCTTCTGTTTCACCTAAGGTAGCAGCAGTCAATGAGCAGTCTCTTAATTGGAGGTACAAAATGTCAGGTTACTTTCATAACCTCTTTTGCTGGAGGTGAGTTATTGCTGTCTTATTTTCATGAAATAATAAAGAATCTTCACTATATCCTCACTACAAACTTATCCAACTTCATTGACATTCCAAATCAAAGCTCAAACGATTATTCACTGCCATAATGGATCAAACAAAGATTTAATTAGCTGATCAGGATGTGCCTCAGGGAAGTCATGACTTCAGAATTAGTTGTAAACAACAAATCCTAGCAATCTACCATATACAGTATACATCTTGGTAATGCAATAGCCCAGGCTGCTACAGGAAACAAACATGAACAGTACTTGGCAATAAATATTACATATGACATGCATAAATTCATTTGTTTGTAAGGGTATACATTTTTAGTGTTTTGTAAAAATATGAAACTTTCATCTGTACTTAAGGTTTATGTGCCCATTTTGGTCATTACACCATGTACTTTGGCTATAAGCACAGCAGAAACCATCAACTGTAATTATTTCTAACTCATAGGAGTACCCAGATTGCATTATTGTAATTACAAATAGGTAAAAATATTTAAATTAATCAACTGCCACTAGAACAAGCAATTTAATTTTCTTTAGTTTCCAAAATTCACCAAGAAGTCCAACAGATTTGCATCACATTTTGAATTAATCCTTTAAACATGTAGTTTTAATGTTGAGGTTCCATCCTTAGCATCAGAGACCACTATTGTTTGAATAGATGACCACTATGGTGTGAAGACATCTGCATGTGCTCTCATGTACATTTATAGGTGTTGTTTCAAAATACATGTATCTTTAAAATGTTTTGGACTCGGTTTTTTTTAGTAGTCAAGAAACTAAAAAAAAACTGTTCTAGTTGCAGCTGATGACATACTTTTTACTTGTTACTGAAGTTTTAGAAACTTAAAATAATTAAATTGCTTGTTCTAGTGGCAGCTGATAAAATGTTTTTACTTATTTAACTGTTTTTTAAAATTTAATCTTTTTGAATTCATATAACAACCATGAAATCCATGAAAATAAGTACCCTGGCCAGAAAAAAGTCAATTCACAATAAGTTCAGTAAGTTCCTATTATAAACGCAGGTTCCTTAGAACGTGGTATTGAACCTGTGATTGACATCAGGCTGGTGAGACACAAATCCTTGTATAGCAATTACACAATACCAGGCATGCAGTAATACTGTCACAATGTTTTACTCAAAAAGAGCAACTGTAAAATCAGAAACATACATGGAGAATTTAATTTAGTTATTTTCATGGGCAGCAAATAACTGTGAAATAAAATCGACCATGAAGGATAGTATTGTTGAACAACAGTGTGGTAAACTGACCCCACACAATTTTATCCCCATGAAATCATCAGCTTACTCCCAAACCATGACATTTAATCCACGTGAATATTTATAACATTACAGTATATGACTGTCAAAAACTTGAGTCTTAATGCTGCTTAATAATGCCAATGCTGCCAGTGGAAAAGTGTCTGATTACAATTGACAGGTTCAACAAAAACCCCTGACTTCTGTCTAAAATTAAAAAACATTATTAGACTTACATGGCTGCGATTCCTGTGCATTTGTACTGGGTTTTTTTTCTTCTGAGAAATGAATTTGTCTTAAAGACACAAATAATTTTTTTTAAAAATTTAATAAGTTGTTTGGAAGAGGCTATAAATAATGTAACTCTCAAGATTTTGAAAGCTTGACTTGCCATAGAACTCTAATAAAGTGAAACATGTAATTTATCATATAATATTTTTATTCTATTGAATCCTTATACTTTTTTTTATTACTGTATTAACTGCAATAAATTTGTTTACACTTTTTGTTTATAACTGTAGGTGTGTAAATAATTATGGGAAAACAAAAATTAATTATCATTTTTGTAGGTTCTAGCAATTTGCTAAATATTAATAAGAATCAAGCTTATTGTAAAAAAAATTAGATGGAAAAAAATGTTGAACTCTTTTTTGATTGATGGTGAATGAAAAATTACTGGGTATGAAAATGTACAAACAGTATGGTACATGACATCTCCCTTTGCTGTGTTTTGACTGGTTAATCTATCAGTTGCTGTTTTTACTACAACACTGTTATCACCCACACATGTGTATATGAGGATGATACCACAGGCTCTATTTGCTATCACATGTGCATACGAGGGTGATGCCACAGGCTCTATTTGCTACCACATGTGTATATGAGTGTGATGCCACAGGCTTTATTTGCTAGTTTTCCATTCGGATTGAGTGTGTAATTAATGTTCACATTTGCATAACTGATTACTGATCAGTGAAGAAATCTATTTTTTTTGTCCTTTTGTCTGTTCATGCAACCATTTTTCCTTTTCAGAGCCACTGTGACTCAATGAATAGTGTGCTGGTTTTGCAATCACTGGGTTGCAGGTTTGAATCTAGCTCGGACTTAAAAAACCTGGGTTGGCTGCCATGGTGTGTCTCTGGTCTGGGCATGACATTTTACTCTCACTGCCTTGGCACTAAATGGCCTTTCATGTGCTGATATGCCACCGAACACCAATTAATCAATGATTTCATCAATTTATATTTTGGTTGTTAAATAATTTATAAAAAATGTCTGAGAAAAAAGTGCAGAATCTGGTTCCAAACATCTGCTGTTTATTCTTATTTGTATACTTCCTTTTATATACATATACATATATATATATATATATATATATATATATATATATATATATATATCTATATATATCTATATCTATATATATCTATATCTATATATATCTATATCTATCTATATCTATATATCTATATATATATATATCTATATCTATATATATCTATATCTATCTATATCTATATATATATATATATATATATATATATCTATTCATTTAAATTTATATCAGTTTAGTAAAACCTGTGTTAGTGGAAACTTCCATAAAAAGGACACTACATACTAATAAAGGACAACAAATACCTCTTGACATTTCTTTTACATACTGAACCTCTATACACAGGACACCACATGCAATTAGAGGACAACAAATACCCCTCTTTTCTCGACATTTCCTTTATGTATTGAATCGCTTTATACAGGATTATACAGGACACCATGTGCTAATAAAGGACAACAAATATCTCTTTTTTCTAGACATTTCCATTATGTATTGAACCGAATTATACAGGACACCATGTGCTAATAAAGGACAACAAACACCCCTCTTTTCTAGACATTTCCTTTATGTATTGAACCGCTTTATACAGGATTATACAGGACACCATGTGCTAATAAAGGACAACAAACATCCCTCTTTTCTAGACATTTCCTTTATGTATTGAACCGCTTTATACAGGATTATACAGGACACCATGTGCTAATAAAGGAAAACAAATACCCCCCTTTGCTAGACATTTCCTTTACATATTGAATCGCTTTATACAGGACACCATGTGCTAATAAAGGACAACAAATATCTCTTTTTTCTAGACATTTCCATTATGTATTGAACCAAATTATACAGGACACCATGAGCTAATAAAGGACAACAAATACCCCCCTTTCTAGATATTTTGTTTACATATTGAACCTCTATATACAGAACACCTGAGAATAAAAGGAGAAATCTGATGGTCCCATGAGTGTCTTTAAAGTTTATGGACAAATTTCCATGCATTTGTATATAATGAACTTGAGAAGCCTCAGTTTTATGCACCATTGTTGTGCAAATTTTTGCATACAGTATGATCTTCAATTAGTGTTGACTTTACTCTATTAAAGCAAAACTGCATAAGAAAATTAGAAGTTCCACAACAAATCAATGACTGAGTTTTTTGTTTTAGGCTGATGTTAGGAATTTATCAGCCACAGGAAACCAGGTTTAAAAAGAATTGCATACTGGACTGTGGTAATTAACAAAATCTTTTTATTTCTGGGATTTATAAATCCTACTGTTAACTTACAACTCAGTGAAGATCAACCTCATCAAAGGCCAATAAATGTCTATTGGAAATATTTATAGGGGTGTGCATTGGAAAAAAGAATAGAAAGATCATGTTATGATTCCAGTAAGTTTTATTTAATTTATATCGCATTTTCCTGAAGTGCTGAATACTATTTCAGTCCATGGGATTTTTAAAACAAGAGTCCCTCAAAGGGACTCATGCTTTACTGTCTGAAAAGAATCTCCAGGAATTCGAGATAAGACCATTTCTTCTTTTCAACTGCTGAGTGTTGAATCCATCTCTGATATTCTTGAGTGATAAGATTTTCAAATTAGCCACTGTAGCTGCCATATTGGATGCAAGATAGGCACCATTTCATTTAGTACAAACTAGACACCATTAGAAGACTTTTGGTGAAAACCCCAATTAATATTAAGGTGGAGTAAAAATAACAAGATTTTCAAGATGACCACTGTGGTGGCCATATTGGACCCCTGGGTAGCACCATTTTCATTTAGGACCAACTAAACAGCAGAAGAAGTCTTCTGGTGAAAACCCTATGCTGATATGACTTTCCATTCAGAAGGAGTAGCAATAACAAGGTTTTCTAGATGGGTGCTGTGGTGGCCATATTGGATTTCAGATTGGCACCATTTTCATTTATGACCAACCAGACATCACAAAAACTCTTATAGTGAAACCCCCATGCTGATATGACCATCCATTCAGGTGAAGTATGGATAACAAGATTTTTTTAATGCTGCTGTCGTGGCCATATCGACTGTCTGAGCAGCTCCATTTTCATTTAGGACCAACTAGACCTTGGGATGAATGTGTAAAGTTTCATGGCAATCCTCCAAGTAGTTTAGGAGGATTAGCGATACAAAATTTGTGCCAATGGACAAATGAATGTTGCCCCATAAGCTCTTCTGGTCTATCACCAGTAGAGCTAAAAACATCTATAAACATTGTTATAACAGACAGCAATTGAATGTATACACTGCCTTGAAAAGTTACACCAAAATGAGGAACAATACAAGTTTGTACAGCAAGTTTAAAAAAATTAAACCTTTACAGAGCAGCTACAAGGTGTCCAATTATTACCATGTTAGCATGTACAGAGATAGATCTGCTCCGATTAAAAATATTTGCTCTATCAGACGAGTTTGTAGAAATTACATAGCCAAGATATGTGAAGATCATAACAAAGTGTAAAATGTCTCCATTAAACACACACTAGGATTTTACAGGAATGTCAAAACCTCTAGGTCTAAACTGCATACAGACCGTTTTATTTTACTATTATACCATATATCATTTTCAATAGCATTATAGTCACAGATGGCTGACAATTTTTGCAATGCTCCTACAGTAGGGGCAATTACAGACCAGCATAGTCAAATTGATTCAGACATACACCACTGACATAACAACCTACATTATTACATTTGCATAATCTCTGATTCAAACCATCAATATAAATGTTAAAGAGAAAAGGGGGCAAGACTCCTCCCAGTCTAACCCCCATTTGTTAGTTGACAGAAATCTGACTTGGCCTTACCCCATCTACAGAGAATAACTGACAAATATGCCTGTGATACAAAAGGTGAACAATATATGCAGGGATGCTCTTATCCAAAAGTTTAAGAACGAGTTTTTTGTGGTTGACCGTATCAAATGCTTTTTCAAGCATATATAAAACAAGCATATGCTGCACAGCTTCCTAGAAAACAAATGAACACATACATGTATCAGTAGAATGATTTTTTCTAAATCCAAACTGATTATCTGATAATAATTCATCAACCTGGAATTGTTTCAAAAGAACATGTTCAAAAATCTTTGAAATTAAGGAAGCAAGAGCAATAGGTCTGTAATTATTTGTATCCATGATATCACCAGATTTGCTTTTCACAACACGAATGAGTATAACATCAGAAAAAGCACTCAGTTTATATCCATGAATGATCATCATATTGAAAAGGAAACTGAAGAGGACACATAATCAATTATTAGCATATATGAAGTGTTCAGCCGCAAGAGAATTCTGACTATATGATTTGCCCAAAGTCAGACATTTGATGATTTGTTCAATTTCACAGGGACTTTATAGGTCACCAGTCTTTAGATTCATATAGTCATTATACATGTCAGATCTGCTGCCAACTGAATCCAACAAATTCTTGAAATGTGACTTGCACATATTAATGATACAAGTTTCACTTGATGCACCATTCACCATTGATGCAAGTGACATGACTTTGCCCTTATCTCTCTATTTACCGATCTGTGCATCTCTTTGAAGTCATCAAAATATGAGTGATCCCTCCCACTCACGAGATCTTGATCTGTGCATCTCTTTGAAGTCATCAAAATATGAGTGATCCCTCCCACTCACAAGATCTTGATCTGTGCATCTCTTTGAAGTCATCAAAATATGAGTGATCCCTCCCACTCACGATCACCACCTTTGTACTGAGGTCATATCAGGATGCATTATTTTGGGCAACAGGTTGTTTTCTGGCAACTTCTGCACACATCTTGTACTCTCGAACAACTTACATTCATTTAGTCATTCTATTGTCCAACTCTAAATACAAACCTTCACCATCCTTATGTAGGGCTTCATCTGTCAAAACATCTAGCTCTAAATAACATATAGACCATTTTTTTCAGTATTATATCATATATCATTTTCAATGCCATGGTTGTCACTGATGATTGACAATTTTTGCTGCTATTATAAATGGGGCATTTACGGACATATCATCAGCATAACCAAAGTAATTAAGACATACACCATTGACATAACAACCTACATTACATTTGCATAATCTCTGATTCAGATCATCAATATAAATGTCAAAGAGAAAAGGGGACAAGGCTCAACAACACCAACAACCGTATCAGCATTAGCTAGGCGATATGACTCAACAGTAGTTTCATCCTTTCTCCTGGCCATTTGGCTTATTAAATCTTGTACAAGTATGCAGGTAGTGTCCTTCTTAGAGGATTTTAACATAATAATTTGTTGTAGCAATGCACTCACATTTACACTATTTTGTTCAATTGGTGGCAATTTCCTGAGATCACAAGCTGCAAAGCATGGAAATTCATTTTGTCCTGATTAACTGAAAACAACCCAAGTTCCTGATCCATAACAAATATCTAAATGCAAATAAAATTTGTAAATATTTAATTCAATATGTTAATTAGAACTTAAGTAATCATCTGGAAATGAAAATGCACAGGCAAAATCTATTTTTAGCAACTGTTACCTTGACTTTGGAGCTGCTAATCCCAAATCATTAGGGTTTTTCCTATGACTAAGGAGAACAAATGTACCAAAGTTTGTTGAATTCTGTTATCTAGAACTAAAGTTATCATCCAGAAATGAAATGCATTTGCAAAAGCTACTTTTAGCAACAAAGGCCATGACTTGGAGCTACTGATCCCAACATAACAGTGTTCTTCCTTGAGGTTATGGGAACACATACACCAAGATGCACTGAAATCTGTTCACTAGAAATTAAGTTATCCTCTTGAGATGCATAGGCAGTATCTGTATTTAGCATGAGTGACCTTAACAATGGAGCTATTGGCCCCAAAACAATAGGGTTCATCATTAGGCTAAAGAAAGCAAATGTAGAAGTTGAGATGAAATCTGTTCAAGAGAATTTGAGTTATGATCCCAAAATAAAATCCATTTTTTTTAGCAACAATGACCTTGACATTGGAGCTAACAGTCCCCAAAATCAAAAGGGTTCTATGAATCTTTGGGCTAAGGGGAACACATACCAAGCTGTGTTGAAATCTGGTCAGTAGAACCTAAGCCTTCTTCAATAAACTGAGCTACTGGGGCATCCTGCATACCCAGTAAGTGTATATATACTTTCTAATTTATGACCACAGGGCAGGGAAAGGGCCTGGAGCATGATCCAGAGGTCCCAGTTTGATATATTTTGACACTTAGGTCATTGATTATGTATGCCAGTTCTCAGACATGTAAGACAAACAACTCTGGATCTATCTGAAAGTTCCAAAAGTGTTGGCACAGTCTACATCCATAGGACTATACTTGACCCAAGTTTCATGTGTTGAGCTATAACCATGTTGGAGGAGTTCAAGGCTATGTGTATCTGAGTCTGTATGTACCGATATTCAAACACTTCTTTAACTGCATGGGGAAATTAAAACAATCATTTTTTTTATCATTGTGAGGAACAAAAGAAAACCTTACAAACCTCGTATCCACAATATAACATCATCATGGCAAATTGCTGATGTATGACAAATGCTCAGGAAACACTGTTCCTCGCTTTGACAAGTATATCATACCTATATGACATGCTTGTCAAAGCCAGCAATACTGTCTCTATGTACTCTTTAAGATCAGCATCAAACCTGTGTTTAAAACTACTAAGACCAAGAACTATTGCACTGAAAAAGACTTTTACATATACAGGATCTTCAGAATGGAATCAGCTACCACTTGAACTAAAGCAGGCTGACACTGTTGCTGTGTTCAAATCAGGCTATTTCAGCTACCTAAACATATAATGTCTCTCACCAAATATTCCAACAGTTCCTTCTTTGTTCTTATGAGTATACATAAATCAGCTACAAACATGTTACACTGATGCAGAAGTATAAATATTGCAGGTCTTAAAGGAACTATTTGTGTGACATTAACCTGCAATTAATATATTCATTCTTTCTTTCTTTTACAAATATTATGTACATGTATAGAATGTTGTATGCTTATGAGGGCATCATATAAGATTAGCTAACAATTTGGCTAAATGCATTGTATCCTCTGAAAATAAAGTATTATTATTATTATATTATGTATCACACTGAAAATTTAATAGAAATGTGTGAGTATGTATAGAAGCTTTACCTTGATAAGATTTTTAAGGGAATATTACGAACTCTTGTAAAATGTGTCCCAGTGACAAAGTTTTTGGTAAATGATACACCTTCATCCCAATTTGCAACAATAGTTGAATAAATATTTTAAAAAAAGGTAGCCAAGATGTAATAGAAAGTAGGTTCCAGTGACCCAGTTTTAATGCAATGATGCACCCACACTGCAACCTTGGTGGCAATAGATTACAGGCAAAAATGAATTATAAACAAATCTCCAACAAGAATTTTAAGCCATGTTAAACAAATCCTGGAAAGTACATCACAATAAGCACATTTTGGTGAGCAACATTCGTTGCAAGATACACCAAAAACAAGCCCCAAGTTTGATTTCAATAGGTACAGTATGTTAAAATACACATTACAGCCCAGACAGAAAGGATGGACCATTTGATACACTGACAAACATGCATAGCAACAAACAAATGTGAATTTTTTGTAACTTTTGAAAGTGGGGACTGTAATTGTTTTTTTAAAAAAAATATACTTAACATAATATATACTCCAGATATGGCTGGCACCAGTTTTGGGTTTATATATGATTACAGAAAGTCCCAAACCAATCTTCATTAGACTTGGCTTCGGTTTAAGTCACCTCCATGTCTGTATGATTTTGAAACAAAAACCACCTAATTTCCTTGTTGATAATAACACACTTGAATAATGTTTTTTATTTCTCTTTAATGGACTGTTTTATAGGCTTTACCTTCCATTTCAACTCGAGATTGTTTTAAGCTAACATTCCAATTTGGCCAGTAAAACTACCGACATTAAAGAAACATGAGTCATGTGATGATGTTCATGGAAATCTATGGTTATGATATTATTTTATCAAGTATTGTTTTTATTTACAAGGCAAGGTTTTATATACATCTCTGTACTTTAGAGCTCTGTTGACTTACATAATACATCATAAATATACAGTATTGATAATACAATTAACAATTGTTTTATAAATACTAATTCAAGGCAATAATTCTATTTACATTAACAATATTGTATCAGATGAATTCAGTATAAACAAGACTGTTTCCATCAATGATCATGTATGACCAACCATATTTATCAATTCATTTTATCAAGTCAGAGTTGCTCACCCGGTATAGCTTGGGGAAGCAAAAGAGGCAATCATGAGCAAAATTTCAAATATGGCAAACAAAACAAAGTCATAATGCTAAAAAAGACCATTGCACATGAAATGACTCACCTGGCTGACACTAGTCAGCTAGTTTCATGCAAGTGCAGTTGGCAAAGAAATGGCATAAGCCCAAATTGTTTTCTGTCTATTTTGGTTAAATCTTGTTAAATGGTTTTTGAAAAATGATTTAAAGGTTTTTAAATTTAGTCAAATACTGTTCAGCATTTGTAAAGAAGTTGCAATGTCAGTTAAAGATTTTATCAGATTTTTAGTTATGGCAACCATATTTGATTAAGGTTGGACATCATATTTAACAAAGTTAAAGGCTTCCATGCTAGTCACATTCTGCAGAGCAGATTTTAAGAAGTTGTTTTAAGTTTTTTTATTACAGATTTTTTAGTAACAGTGGTCATATTTGACATAGGATCAGCAAAATTTTAACAAACTTGAAATACAAACATGGTAGGATACTTTCTGCATTGGATGAAATTTATGAAAAGTTGAAAGTAGCAAATGCTGATGTACACATGATAATGTACAACAAACAATGCATGCCTCATGGCCAGGTGTGCTAATAAGAGTATGCAAATGGCACATTATAACCCACTCCATGTTCAATAGTCCTTTATGTAGATAACTGAAATTGTTGTGCTGATCCACTTTTCTTTTCTCAGTCAGTGATCTTGACATTTGGACATAAAAATCAATAGTCTTCTTCCTTACCTCAAGTGCAAGGTATCCACACTGATTGGTTCAGGTTTGTGATGTTGAACTAATGTGATTGTGTGGCAACATTTTTTTCTTTCAGTCACAGTAACCTTGGCCTTTGACCTTTTGACCCCAAAACTGATAGGCTTCTTCCTTACTCCAAGTGCAGTCCAGGTACATAATGTCGACCTAATGTCACTTTGCCAAAACCATTATTATTCTTTTAGTCACAGTAACCCTGACCTTATGACCCAAAATCAATAGACTTTTTCCTTACCCAAAGTGCAAGTCATCCACAAAGTTTGGTCCTGGTTCGTGGACACGGAAATAATGTTACTGTGCTGAAACCATTTTTTTCACCCCAAAATCAGTAGGTTTCTTCCTTACCCCAAGTGCAAGCCATCCACAAAGTCTAGTCCAGGTATATGAAGTTGAACTAATGTTATTGTGCAAAAACCATTTTTCTTCTTTCCGTCGCAATGACCTTTAACTTTGATCTTTTGATCCCAATATCAATAAGGTTCTTTCTTACATCATGTACAAGTCATGCACAAAGTTTGGTAATTGTAGATTGTGGACAACTCAAGTTATTGTGCAGAAGCCATTTTTTCTTTACTCAGTCACAGTGATCTTGGTCTTTGAACTAATGACCCCAAAATCAGTAGAGCTTTTCCTTACCTGAAGGAGAAGCCATACACAAAGTTTGGAAACTGTAGTTGGTTGAGAACTGGAGTTATTGTGCATAAACCATTTTCTTCTTTCAGCCACAATGACCTTCACCTCTGAGCTTTTGACTCCAAAAAGATTTGACTTCTTCCTTACCCCAAATGCAAGATACCCACCAAGTTTGGTAACTGTAGTTGGTGGAAAATTTGAGTTATTGTGGGGAAATAAAATTGTTAACAGATGAACAATGTTATAACATAAAACGCTCCCCTTATGATGGGCATATAAAACTGTAAGCATCACAGAAAAATTCTTATTGTCCTGTATAAAATGATTACTTTCTACACTTCCCCATTCCTCTTCCAACAGCCATAAAATAACACTCATATAACGTAGTTGACAACACTTTTCTTTTTAAATTTAGGGAACTTCAATATTTCAATACAAAATTGAAACAAGAGTACTGTAAATGCCAGCCCCATGTTTAATAGCTCTGTATGTTGGAAATAGCAGGACGTGACTGCATCTGGACAGCACTGACCAATGGGTCACAGTGACCTTGACCTTTCAACCAGAGGCAACTGGTTCCTTCCTTGCCCAAAAGGCAAACCTTTTATGAATTTTGTTTAAAGAAGATTGTGTAGAACACAATTTATCATGTAGAAACCAACTGTTTTTATTAGGGTCAAAGTTTACATCTATGTCCGTATAATGAATGGTGCATAAGTAAGCCTATATGTACAAGGAATAAAGGAGACTGCATACAAGAGCTGATCGTGTGATTTGATGGTTAGAAATCAGTCTCCGAGAGTGACCATTTGCAAATTTCATATTTATCAGTTTAGTGCTGTTGTTACAAGTTATATTCTAATAAAGAGAGAAAGAAAAAAAAGCTGAAATGTTTTTGTGTTTATTGAGTTTTAATATTATGTACAGTGTCAGAGCGGAAAAAGCCAACTGGTCATGGAGAAAAATTATCTAAATACAACTAATGCTATAACAACAAAAACACCCTCTTCTTAAATGCATAATTCATTGTACACATAATGATTCCAGCCTAGTTTCAGCACAAGATATAAGTTCCAGCCAAGTTTTAGCATAAGATGCAAGTCTTGAGAGAAAGCCCTCTACCAAGGACTGCTTAAAAAAAAAAAAAAAAAAATATACCCCCTTCTGACATTTTGAAAATCTAAAATCATGTTATTCCCTAGATCGTGTACCACAGAAAGTGCAACTGCAGACTTCCTATGAAGAGGGTTGCAAAACAGTATCCTCGCAAAGCATGAACCCAGACTAAAAAATACTTTCATAAAGTAAACAAGATTATTCAGTATATGAAGCTGTATGCAATTTCTGAAGGTTTTCTAGCAAGGATCTGAAAGCTTAATTGTCAAGTGAACTCATAAAATGTTGTTAGTTGTGAGCAGATGTCAATTTTAGAGAAGCAGCAACAGGACAGGAGGCCCAAGTGGGCCTGAAATCGCTCACCTCTCTGACATCTGTGTAATAGTCAAATGCAAGAGCAGCTGGCCAAGAAATTCCCTGTGAAGCTTTTGGGATCAGCACAGCTCCTGAGAAGGGATTATGCTGAAATCACCCCAGGTCAGAATAATAATATGACAAAGGGTATTCTAGGGCTGGGATTGGCCCAACTTAAGCCCATGATCATCCTTGGGCTCTAGATTTGACACAGGTCTTGGAAACTTTCCTACATTGCCTTATTAATGTAAAAACTTGAAATCTGCTATAAGAAACCTGATGAAACTATGCAGCTACTTTAATCTGAAATTGAAACAGGTTATGTGATTGGACCCTTTTACCAAATTCCATAACCACAATATCACATCTGTCCAGTTGGGCACTGCAGAAGGCAATTACTGTGGAATTAGAATAGACTTTTATTGACCTGTCTACCCCCCCACCTTGACAACTTGGCACACCCTGGTCTTAATGAGATCGCAGACAAGGACACATTTTCTGTCTTGTGTCACCATAGACCTTGTTATAAGTATCATATAAACACTGGTAGTGGAAGCAGAATGTGTAAAACTGATATCAAGGTTCCCAGGTCTTTAATGAATTCAGTGTGCCTACAGTAAGTATATCACCGAAACAAACTGTCAGGCCTACTTCATTTCAGGAGTATTTGGTTACCACTTTAGACCCTAAGAACATGGAGGTCCTGGTTACCTGTGGATAAAATTTGATGGATATTCAGTATGTTGCAGTTCTTCATCCATAGAAAATCTGATGAAAAATGTGTGGGTAGAATGGTCTTCCCTGGGGGCCCTGGTCATGCTTTTGTGTCCTATTTGATTTCTCAGTCAAAATCTGACAGAACTTGCTCCATCATGTTCAATTGACTGCTGAATGCAGATCAGACTTAAAATTGTGGTCTCTATTCTTTTTCCAACAGAATGGTATTTCTTTCTTTTTAAATGAAAAAGTGACTCAAGCTAAAGAATTTTATACTGGTGCAACATCACCACATTTTGGAGGTTATTTAGCAGGAAGTGTTTTCAGAGTTCCCCCAAGTTCATTCTGCCTGGAATTTCAACATCTATGACTTTTAACTCTATCCAATTTTAGTCTCAGCTGTGTTATGGAGGAATAAGTGGACCAAGAAATAAATGTTTGTGCATTATGAGAATTCTGCTACAGTGGATATCATTAACAAAGGACCTCTGCCTAATGAGGATGTACTGATAAATTTTGTTACATATCATCATACCTTGCTGCAACTTCATTGGTTTACTATAAAGTTGTACTAGGCAAGACTTAGATTCTATTACCTGAATGCTGGTCACTGGAACCCTTTTAAAAAAGCTGACAGACTACCATGTATACTTTGCGAGATAAAAAGGAATAACAGTTCAAATATAACACCCATATTACCTCTTATATACAAGATGGTGTGCCAGCTGTTATATGTTACACCAGGTTTTTTCTCACCTGCAGTAGATTTAATTTTGCAGTGCACTTGTGGGATTTTTGCTTTTCATGAGATATGGTGAAATTCAATTACTGGAGGATTTCAGATGTGACATTTTCAACAGACAGATCCATGTCCATATTTGGCCATCTTTAAAGACAGACCCGTTGTGCCCAGGGGTTAACATTTCATTTTATAGGAACTCTCGGTTGTCTCCAGTGTTGTGTGTGGAACAGTATTTGACCTAGCATTGTACAAGTGCTGTGGTTACGACAAAAGTGATCCTTTGCTCATGGATAGGACATCCTTTTTCAATGCGAACTATTTCTGACCTACTTAAAACTGTTATTGACACACCTTGATTATGATGAACATAATTATTTCGGTCATTATTTTCATACAGGAACAGCCACAACTGTGGCTGCCATTGGTGTGGAAGACCTTATGATCCAACATTAGGATGCTGGTCATCTTCATGATATATATGTGCTGCATCAGAGCAGACCCAGATAGGATTCAGTCTGCTCAAGGGCAGTTGTGTACATAACATTATTTGTCATGTGACTCATTGTACACTGTGCTTCACTGTATGCTGTGCTTCCTAGAGGTACTTTCACAACTAAGTTGTGCATCTTGAACATTTGCTTGCATTGACTTTACAACTTTTCCCATGAAGTACAGATACATTTAGCTTCGGATGCATAGATCTTCGCTTGCTTTGTCTTTTTTTCCTCATTTCATTTATTCATTCAGCATTAGTCTCATTTCATACATCTATTACATCTCTAGTTATTAACCGGCATCCTCTTGGGGACTCTCATTTGATATTTTTGTTTAAAACAAAACAAAACAACCAAAAAATACCAAATTTGTTTTGGCTTTCTTACATTCTGATGTGGGCATATCGGCCTAGCACAGATTCTACTTAATCTGGGATCAGCCCACAATATACTTTAATATTGGGATCAGCATAGTGCCGATTGGAAATCATCGTCATATACAGTGTTTCATGCAGATTCTATCTCATGAGTAGCCCCACAGATAGCCATATTTGTATTTGTTTAATCTGTGAAATTTTTAGTGTTATAACATACTGACTTAGAATATTTGTAATGACTAAATAATGACACGCAGAGTGAATGGAGCAAGAGTGAGAGAGAGAGAGAGAGTGTGTGTGCAAAATACTCGAGTACTTTTTGTGTTCATTTCCTTACAAGGCATGTATTAAACATTCCTTATTGCAAGTCTATATTTTGTTGTGTATAAATGTAAACCTTACATTTCTGATATTCAAGAAAGCAGAGCTTTTATATTTCCTTCAAAATTCAATACTTATATTAGAAGGGTGACAACTCTTGATTTAATGGGAACTGTCTATTGCCTGCACTAAAATTCCACAGACACATTTAACTGGACCAAATGCACATCTTCCTTAACTTCAAGACAATGGACAATTATTTTACAATAATTTTGTTCTTTACTCTTTTTAAAATGTGGCCAAGGTCACCTTACTTTCTTACTTTTGTTTTGCTTATTGTTTGAAATTCAGTAATGAAATTGTTTCCTTTTCCCTGCAAACAGAGTAGTGTACTTCTCTTATGTCAAAATGTTTCCAAAATTGAGATCTTATTTTTGTGATATTCAATAATGTTTTTTGAAATAACAAAAATCCAGGAGTAATTTGTCCAAATTGACAATTTTCCATGAATTGAAAATAATATGTCAATGGAAACAGGTCATATTAAGCTCCCACACAGGCTCTAGTCATGCTCCTGATATTTCACATTATGGTCCATTTCTTAGTAATCGTATTTTCATTTGTTCATTCAGTGTTGTATGTATTTTCCATATGTATTATGACACCTTGTATTTGTAAGTAGTTGATGTATCAATTAAGTAGTTTATGTATCAATTTAATATTTTATGTATCAATTAAGTATTTTATGTATCAATTAAGTATTTTATGTATCAATTTAGTATTGTATGTATCAATTTAGTATTTTATGTATCAATTAAGTATTTTATATATCAATTAAGTAGTTCATGTATCAGTCAAGTAGTTTATGTATCAATTTAGTATTTTATGTATCAATTAAGTATTTTATGTATCAATTTAGTATTTTATGTATCAATTAAGTAGTTCATGTATCAATCAAGTAGTTTATGTATCAATTTAGTATTTTATGTATCAATTAAGTATTTTATGTATCAATTAAGTAGTTCATGTATCAGTCAAGTAGTTTATGTATCAATTTAGTATTTTATGTATCAATTTAGTAGTTTATGTATCAATCAAGTAGTTTATGTATCAATTTAGTATTTTATGTATCAATTAAGTATTTTATGTATCAATTAAGTAGTTCATGTATCAATTAAATAGCTTATGTATCAATTAAATAGCTTATGTATCAATTAAGTAGCTTATGTATCAATTTTACTGTGTATTCAATGTCTGAATGTTTGCCATTTATTACAGTGCACAATTAATTACAACTATTTCAAAACATGCAGTTAGTAAAATACAAATCAAAGCAAATACTGTTAGTATTAAAATACATACATTTTTATCCCTTTCCGACACCTGGCGTCGGTAGTCTAAATATGGGACCCTTGGTGATCTTGG
This sequence comes from Margaritifera margaritifera, assembly GCA_029931535.1. Lineage (NCBI taxonomy): Eukaryota > Metazoa > Mollusca > Bivalvia > Unionida > Margaritiferidae > Margaritifera > Margaritifera margaritifera. The sequence goes on from JAQPZY010001573.1 coordinate 3,769,840, forward strand.
ACTTCGTGGTATGGAATGGGTGGGGCTTATCTACAAGTACACAATGCATCACAACATTTTCAAAGTGGCATGCATGTTGCATAATGGTTACCAACTAGCGTAATCTGCTGCTTGACATATTGTACATGATATGACATGACATGGCAAAACAAAATGTACACAGATGCACATTTTTCTTGACAAACCATCCACATGCACTCTACAAACAAGTTTCTTGTAAATAATTCTATTTTATTAAATTCAAATCAATTCCAAAATAGTTTGCCAAATTCTTTGATTTTTTAAAAATGATTTTACTTTCCAAATCAATTGTTTATATTGAGGAAAATTCACACATGAGGATGATATGTCATGTTTTTGCTTAAAAGATTCTGAGTGGATAGATCTACATGCAAATAAATGAGATACATATATCAGGAGGCAAACTGTTTTCTCCAGGATGAGTGCATAAAATCTGCACTAAATTTAACAATTCCTCCCTTAAAAAAGCGTGAGCTTGTGAGTGCACAGACAATTTGCTGTGAGCACAATGAAACCTGTAACCTTTATCAATATTAAGTAACTCAATCTGATCAGGTTAGTGCTTGAATACTAAATCACCTGCCAACATCAAGTGCTTACTAAGCAACATTTTGCATTTGAGCAATGAAACTCTTTCATTGATTATCTAGTTCTAAAATGCATTTGACTAACTGCATTTGGTGAGGTTGTCCAGAGGGGGACATGAAGTTATCAGTATCTGGTGGTAAAGTCTCTTCTATTACATGCAGATCTAAAACCATACAATATAGAACCATTGTCATAACACCTGATCGTTGCCACTGTGCCAATAATGAAGACAAACAACTGTAAATTTGTATCTTGATTCCTTAAAAGTTGTTTATCAGACACACAAGTTGTTGTAACATATCTTAAGGGATCTATTAAAAGACAATTTTCTCATATAAAATTGTCCCCCTTAAAAGTTTAAATTCCCAACCTTATGGAAATGGCAGAGCAGGAATTCCCCTTCTATGTGAAAATCCTGGAGAAATCACTGGGGGAGGGAAAAATTCATATTATCTACAATCATGTTTATATTTAAATGCACAATGCATTACTTTTATATCTTTTTAAGCCTGAGTGCCATGATTGCAAATATGGGAGTTATACTGAAGCTAATACAAGTGCCTTAACCCATTTTATCCTGTTTACCAATTTCAACTACACTGTCCGATTCCTGAGAAGCAATTCTAAATACATTGTGGTAAAACTGAGCATCACACAGCAGCAGCAGTTGAAATTGTGATGACCTTCACCATGTTTACTAAAAGTGTTGTAACATTGTTATTTCTTTTTTAAAGTATATAAAACTATGTATCTTTGAAAAGGTATTAAAATTTGCAACACAGTGATATATGTTTTGTTATCATTTACCAATGTACATGCTCACAACTGTATTTTGAAATATGACTTGAAAAAAAATAAAAAAAATAAAAAAACTCGCCATGATGTTCAGTGAATCTTTTGTCCATGAAGATGAATGAAATGCTCCTAATATTATGTGAATAAAATAAAGATAATTCTATTTCTAGTATTTTGGTCCAAATTTGAAGTTTCTAGCACTGTTAGTTCAAAAGTTATAATAATTTTACTAAAATTGGACAACAAAACACCTGGAACAATTTTTTACATCACATTCCAAAACATGTACTTCAGCGTGCAGTTTCTCATGAAAACATGTCACATATTAATCCTAGTCACAAATTAATCCTAGAAATCTTTAAGTATGATAAAGATAATTAATCAGTAGAATGTTTGTCCAAATTTGAGGTCCATATCATCAATATGTCAGTAATAACAATATTACTTTAATCACAAATATAAATGTCCACATCACACTGCAAAAATGTACTTCATTTTTAAAACTGCAAATTCTACATCAGTTGTTGTGTAAACATCAGCTTTTAAGCATTTATACACCTAGTGATGTGTTTTCCCTGGCATTCGGTATGAACAGGGACATTGCATTCCCTGCAACCAAATTTTGTCACCCCTCTTCTCTCTCCAGGTTGAGCGGCCAGTGAACATTCATGACAGGTTTTTTTTCTTTCATACATTTTTTCAATGGTATGTTGCACTGTTCCTCTGGTAGGCTCTGGAACAAGTGCTGCCGCCTTTCCAGCTCTAGTGTCACCAACTAAAGATGCAACTAGGTCCTCGAGATAGCTCTGAAATGTTGGCCACATACTTTTGACTTTCTCTGGATTCGTGTCCCGTGCAATTACATATGCATTGTACCCTGAAGTTTCCATTAGGTAAAAGAAAATTCGACGCCACCATTTTTTTGACCGGTGATGAAGAAGATAGTACCCAACCATCTGGTCACAGAGATCTACCCCTTTCATGTTTTGCTGGTAATCAGATAGCATTTTAGGAACTTCAACCTGTCGCTGAACAGCCATACCAGAACGTCTGTTTACAATGCCACGTGATGATGGGTCATGAAAATTTGACAAGACACAAACAACTTTTGTATCTTGCCAAACACAAAATGTAAGTTCATCCTTCTGTGCAACTTTGTATTCGTGTTTCTTCAGTTTCAGCTGTTTTGGCAGCAACTCTTTTGGCAACCCCTTCCTGTTGTTACGGACCGTTCCACAGGCCATCACCCCTCTAGTATGCAAGTCTCTCAGTAAGTCTGTGCTCGTGTAAAAGTTGTCGAAATAGACCGTCAGATTTCTCCCGAACATGTGTGAGCAGAGATCCATTACCACTCTGTAAGCCAGCCCCTTTTCTTGCCCATCTTCTTTGCCGGTGTATACCTGGAATCTATGCATGTATCCAGTTGAGCTGTCGGCCATATTCCATAGTTTCACCCCCCATTTTGTTGGCTTTGCTGGGAGGTACTGTCTAAAAGAGAGCCTTCCTTTAAATTTTATCATGCTTTCATCAATAGTTGCATTTGTTTTGGGTATAAAATTTGATTGAAATCTCTGGTCTAAATAATCCAGATACCATCTGATTTTCTTTAGTTTATCTGGTCTTCCCTCTGGCTGAGGCTCTGCAGCTTGTTCTTCATTGTCATGGAGATGCAAGTATCTCCAAATCAGATCAAATCTGTCACGAGACATGATTTTATTGAAAGCTGTGACAAACATGTACTTATTTTGTCGCCAATAATTATGTCTTGATGGAAGACGAATTATTCCCATGGCAAAACATAAACCTATAAAGGCCTTCATTGTGGGAATATCTACTGGCGTCCATCTTGGTGACTTTGGTTGGGGGGGATTTTTTCTACGCTCCTGTTCAGCGTAACGGTTTGTTTCATCGACAAGTTTTTTCCATATTAAATCATCCCAGAGCAACTCAAAGTAATGCTGTGCATCAGCTTCTTCTGGGTGTTGAACAGTTGCCCCTTCTACCAATTTAAATCTTGGCTGCAACCGAGGTGAAAAATCATCCTGGACCCATTCCTCTTGAAAGCCTTCAAAGTCAGCTTCATTCTCCGAATCGCTGTTGAAAAGTGCATGAAGCCATGCATCATCTCTTTCATCAACTTGATGCAATTCTAACCCATCATTTAAGTCAATATTATCATCAGAATCATCCAAATCATCAACTTCAATGTCGCTACCCTCGCTGTCAACATCCATGTTTACATCTGAGTTGTCGTCCATCATTTTATCGATCGATTTTCAAGCCAACAATTACTTTTGCAACCACGTTTTTTTAAAAATTTCACTGCGCATGCGTGCTTTAACCATTTCCTGTGTTGGTGAAGAAGTACACAAATATTTGTGATGTATAACACATGTTTCTATAGACGCTACACACATACGTAGTAGATTACGACCGTAGTCGTATTCAGGATAAAATGGGATACTACGACCACAGGCGTATTCAGGATAGAATGAGGTATTACGACCGTAGTCGTATTCAGGATAAAATGGGTTAATAATGTTGCGTTTGAGATCATGCAATATTTTAAAACTGTATTATTCGTGTATGGTGTGCACACAACTATAAAGAGTACAGACCCATATTTGCCAAGTATCAGTCGATTGGGTCTATGCTGTTTGCAGCTGGGTCAACACTACAAACCCAGTGGTCGATTTAGCTGCTAACCTGCCAGCCCATGGGCTTTAACGCTGGACAGTTAATACTGAGAGCTGCAGGACTGCTGGGACAGTCAAATTTTCTGAAGTCATTATTAAAAAATTTGATTGGCATGGCCAGTTGATTTCCTGCTTGCCAACGGTAAAAAGATGTGTTAAGTCAACCCCTGCAAATTTATAGCTATTTCCACAGCAAATCTCCTGGGGTTTTTGTTACATGCTCATTGTCTCCATCCCCTCCAGACTGTGACCCTGGGGTTAATGTAATCCCAAATTCCTTTATAAATATTGTGTCCTCTTTCTAAGAATGCATCAACAAATATTCAAACATGTCACTGTACTTGCAATATCTGTATATTTGACCTTTCGCTCCTCCCAGGGATTCTAGGGAATGGACTAAAAATTATAACCCTCTCACACGTGGACACTACATGAGAAACCTACATACGAGGTTTGGTGAATGTCCATCCTACGATTTAGAGGAAAAATCGTTATGGATGACCACTTTTTAAGAAAGCATGAGGATAATGGGCAATTTAGGCACTTTTTGCACCAGAATAACACTAGAGCTAGTCATACAGGAACAAATGTTATTTTCAAACTTTATGCTGACAGTTTAAATTGAAAAGAACTACTTTTTTCATAGGTTTTCTTAAAGCAGAGGATTTCTATATTAAATGCCAAATAATGAATAGTGGATGAAGAACAATAAATGCAGGGTCCCCAATGGGGCCTACAGTACTGTTAGGCTTAGTTTTTTTAAAATTGTCCATGATTTACCGCAAAGCTGTCGGCATAGTTGGTAGTGCAACTACTACTTTACTGTGGTGTAGTTTGAACATTAAAAACAAAATAATTTGAGACACACTACAATAATGCAGACTAGATAACTTTATCATATAAATGTTTAGGTCACTTGCATTTAAATCTTTTGCCCTCTTAATGTACTGTCAATTTTCTTGCCAAGATAATTAGGTCATAGTGAGGGGCTCCTCAAGGGTACATGAATGAAGTAGGACATGCCTAATTACTGAAAATGATGAAAAACCAGTGCTATTAGTGATGGGTGCATCACAAAGGGCCCCGCTCATAACCATTTCCTCCATTGGGCCTTGAACAGATGAACTTGTGTTGGGAAACAAAGTTACCAAAAGACAGACAATCAGGGGCCATAAATTATGATATGGAATGCTTGAAATTCAACTTTATCAAGGTCTCATCAATACAAGCAACATCCCATGTAAAGAAAAAAATATTAAGTTGATTGACAAGGGCCAAAACTCTGTCCAAAATAAAGTATATGAGATGCAGCTCTAACAATGTTCAGATCAAACTACATCAGAACATGTTGAATGGTTTTTGATCTATGCTAATTACAAGCAACATCAAATGTAAAAATATGAAGGTGGTTGACAAGGGTGTTAACTCTCTCCAAAATGGTGTATAAGGAACCACAGTGGCTCAGTGATTAGCATGCTGGACTCTTGACTAAAAGGGAGCAGTTTTGAATCCTACTATTGGATCAGCCAGGGTTGGCTACTTTAATCCAATTACCTAGGCAATAAACAACCTATTTGTGTTGCTGTGATGTAAAAGACCAAACCAAACCAAAATGGTTTAAACAAGACAAAACCCATAAAATGCACATCTTAGTCTATGAGACAATGTTCTTACCAAATTCCATCAGAATATCTTGAATGGTTCTTGAGTTATGCTGAGTGCCAACAACATTCAAAGTTTCCATGTGAAGACAACAATATGCTTGAAATAGGGCATAACTCTGTCCATAATGCAGAAGATGAGACTAAAATCATAAAAAGCACATGCAAGTCTATGCCAGTTACAAGACAAAACCAATAAAAGGTACATCAAGGTCTATGAGCCAAAGTTCATACCAAATTGGATTTAGGATACGTTGCATGGTTCTTGAGCTGTGTCAGTTACAAGCAACATCCCATGTGAAAATGTGAAGTTAAATTGTCAAGGGCCATAATTCAGTCCAAAACGGAGTTGAAGAGACAAAATCAATAAAGGGCACATCACAGTTTAATAGACAATGGACAATGTATATGCCATATTGCATCAGAATGTTGAAGCATTCCCAAACCATGATCTGCTGTATGGGAAATGTAAAATGGATGAAACAAGGGCAAATACTCCAGTAAAATTGGACCTGAAAAGACAAAACTATGAAAAGGCTCAGCTAAGCATCAATTCACTTACCAATGTCATCCACACATGTGTAAGGGTTACAGGGATGTGGTGGTTAAAAAGTCTGAACAGATGGACACATGGATGGATAGATTGATGAAGAGATGGAAAAGGTGATTACTAAAGAGCTCCTGCATCTTGATGATGAACTAAAATGACCAGAAAAAGTTTCAAAGAATGCAAAATGAATGTGAAGGAACTGTAAATTAACTAAAAAGTACAAAAACAAATTATTATTACTGAACTTAGGAATTTAAGTGTATGTAACATTATTTAATGAATACTTTCTTCAGTGTTTCAGATGAGCATCAGTCCTTGGACAATTGCAAACTTTGTTTTTCATACATATTTTATGAATTTTTCAGTTGGGGGTTCAGACAGATTTACTGATACCTGCAATCTCATTTAATCACAATGATTTGTGTGTAGGTTTGATGCAGCATAAACTAATGTCCCCCAGTGATTGTTAACATCCTTGATCAGTTATATAAACTTGCTTCTGATTCACTGAATCATCACCTGCTGACCAATGGCATTGTGCTTTACAAATGTGGCATAGTGTGTTCGCAAAATGGAGTTACCCATCACCAAGTAATTTGCACAGCGTCCTTGCCTGAATAAAAGGGCCAGAAAAGTTTTAGAAATGTTAAAAATAATGACAAGATCTTCCGGAGATCGTGATACATTCATCAATTTAATTTTCCTTATGTAAATGTACAACCTTAACTCATAATGCAAAAATGCATGTTGGTTACAATGTTGTTTGCTACAATGTACAAGGTCATGGTCACAGTCAGTCAGGACATTTTTAATTACAGTTAGCATTTATCCTTTCTATACAACATAATAATAATTGGGTTTTGATGCTGAAATAATCCATATACAATGGCTATAAGTAATGGTTTGGTCAATTTTCCTAACTTGTTATCTGGTTATTGTAGGAAATACACTTGTTATAATAAAAAACTTACAACATCAACTTGCGTTCATTTTATTATTATTTATTTAAATATTCTGTATCAATTCAACATGGAATTATTTAATATTTCCAAGATATTATTAAATGTATCTACTACAATTGATCAGGTATGTTTGTAAATTCCCAAAATATGCTGGTTAGTTAGTTTTAATGGAATTATTTACTACATCATGCCAAAGAAAATGTAAAATTAAGCATTTCAACTGTAAAAAATAAGTGTTAAATTTTCTTGAAAAGCTTTCATCATAATAATTGGTCCTGCTGATAATTAATGTTTTTTTATCATATGACTCAATTAAACTGTTCCTTTGTTTAGGGTTTTGTCATTTTTCTTGATTTTCTTTTTAGGTGAAATACCAACAATTCACAATTACATATTCTACATTACATGTACAAACAAGAATCAATTATAAGTAGGAGTTATGTACCTAAATGCCTTAATCATTCACTAACATGATGTGACATTTTCTGGATTGTCTTAAATTTCAGGCAAGCTTCAGGATAATTGTCCTGGGCCTAGTGTAAACCATCTGAAACACTGTAATTTGAGTGCTATTACAAGGCATTGTCAAATATGAAACTTAACTTTTAACTTAATTTAGTTGATTACGAAACAAGTTTTCTATGTAATGGATTTATTAGTTTTAAGTGAGAGGGGGCAGTGAAGTATAAAATACATATAAAATTAAAAGCCGCCTGAATGCCTCTGGTCGATCACAGTTACTTGCTTCCAGATGTCCTTCAAGGGTCCAAGGTACAAATCAATAGCCCAATAGTTTTAAACATAACTTCATGATTTGTGACTATAATTGAAGCAGTCAAAGAAAACAAGAAAAAGAAAACCAGAGTCCATATAAAGGACTGACGCTCTACCGGCCAAAAACAATGTCCAGGGATCCCAAACAAGTCCATTTTGTTCTTTTTAACTGCTGAGTACTGAAACCATCTCTGATATTCTTAAGAAACACGAACATACTAGATTTGGTAACAATGTCTTATGTTTGAATTAACATGTTCACAAGGTACCTTTCTGATTGACACTATTTTCATTTAGGACCAACTAGATATCATAAGAAGTCTTTAAGTGAGAGGCCCATGTTTCTACAGCCATCCAATTAAGCAGCCACAACAACATTTGCCAATCTGATCAAACTTAAATCTCAACATTCCTACATGGAGATCTGATGGACACTGATAAGGTGTCATGTTATGTTGACTATGTGGTTCACCAATCAAATCACAGCTTTCAACTTCTGAAGTGACACACATCATTCGGAACATATCATTACTAATGATGACTCTTTCTAACATGAAATGCAATGCTTCATCTGATAGGCTACGAAAAAAAAAGTGGACTGGGAATTTCAAAGGCCACCAAAACATTAACTTTTATCTGTGTCTGTCAGATCTCCACATAGGACTGTGGAGATCTATTTTAATCAGATTCAATTTTGTTTGTCTGTAAATTAAATTTCCTTCCACATATTAGATACCCGAGGTACAGATGTCAAAAAGCCCAAAATATAATACAAGTCATGGCAAACACAGGTTGGGGAACAGACAGCAAGGTCTTCCTTTGTTATACAGGACTTTAGTTACTTCAACAAGGCTCAATTGTGTATTGATGATGATCAGCTTGCAGATCTTACCAGCAGATGCTTGATCTGATACACAATTGGAAATGTTGAGACAAATGAACCATCACTGGTCTTCTCCACAAAGGGACAAGAGAACTAACAGGATAAGAGTTTTGGGTCATCATGAATATGTAGTTTTTTGAAGGGGTAAAGCTAATTTGAATCATGCAATACTTATCCATCACTATTGCATAGCTTACTCCTATTCGTCGTTCATTTGATGTGAATATATCCTTCCAAAGAGTAGCTGAATTTGTCAGTTAGGTGGGAAGGCTGATGTGTTCAACTGATCAAAACCAGAAAAAAAATGGAATGTGCTCACCATTTGAGGGCGAGATCCACTTTACAGAATGTTAGTGTCACTCTGGGCGACATGCTGTGCCACAACTATATGTTCCAGTGAAAAAATGCCTGTGTTTTGTTGTGCTAACCAGCGTAGGTAGAAGGAGGAGAAGGTAGTATTGGATCGCCAAAACACTGTGTTCATGATGCCCTGCAAGAAAGGATGAGTAAGATAGGCCCATGAGGCAGTGACGGCTCAAACCTCATGGGTTTTTAGTTTCATATCAGTTTGGAACTGATAAGCTCATTTGATTGTGGCGACAATCCACTGTGAGATAGTTGAAGCTGAAATATCAATGGAGCCCTTAAGAGGAAGGAAAAGACATTTCCTACCCTTCCTTTTCTCTTTGGAGGCATTAAGATAGAAAAGTAGAGCCCTAATTGGGCATAAAAGCCTATCTTGATCATCCCCAGCACAGATTTGACCAAGACTCGGGATTTCAATAGGTACTTAAGCTACCGGAGGTAACAGATTTTTTGCTAAAAATTACAGTTGACAAAGGAGAGAAATTTATTTATAATTCCCATTAAACCGGAGACAGCCAGTGTCGATAGACAAGTCATGAATCTCACTCCATCTTCTAGCAGATGCCAAGGCGAGTAAAAACACAATCTTGAGTTTGAGGTCCTGAAAGGAAGTCTCACTCAATGGTTCATAGGGGGTTTTGGTTAAAGACCATAAAACACAAGACAGATTCCATCTGGGAGTAAAGGAGCAAGATACTTAATGAGATTGGTATATTGCGAATCCGAACAGATGGCTGTGCCCTGAAAAAATGTAAGTGTGTTGGAAATGGCAGCTCCATAGCCCTCGATAGTTGATACTGAACATCGTTTTCTCAAAAAGGAACAAAAGGAAATCAGCAACGGAAGTTACAGAGAGGCAGTTAGGATCAACGTTTTTCCTACTGCACCAATCACAGAAGATTCTGCAATGCACCCTTGCAAAGCTAGAAATATGGCTTTCATTTCTAGATTGTTGATGTTGATGTGGAGGGATGATTTGTCCCGAGTCCAATGACCCTGGAGAAGTACTCGCTCCGGCTCTAGATGAGCAACCCAACCAGAATCTGACAGCTCAACAAACAGATGGGAGTGGGGGTTGGGTGCATGCATATGGACCAAAGCCAGGAATCTGTCCCACTTCATCCACCAGCGCAAATGGTGATGAAACTATGGTCCTAGTGGAATCAGAGTTGATAGAGAATCTCTGTGTGGTTTCCACCTTGCAAGAAGGAGAAAATATAGAGGGCACATATGGAGATGTCCTAAGGGAACCAGACTCGAAGCAGCATTCAAGGTTCCCAGCAGGGATAGGTAAAGGTGAGCAGACAATGATGTTTTGGCTCGTAGCACCTCTAGAAGTGACAGGATTCGATCTATTTGATCCCATTGAACTCGGACCAAGTTCTGGTTTGTGAGGAAGTTCATCCCCATGTAAACAAAGTCCGGTAATGGAACGAGCTCTGACTTCTTGAGATTGGGTAAAAAGACCCAACCGAGTTACCATGGACCAGCAATGGAACAGATTCTGATGGAGAGACTGAACCTGAACATTGTGGAGCAGCCAGTTGTCGAAATACTGGAGAATTCGAGTTCCCAGTATTCGGAGGTATGTTGCTACTACTCCTATAACTCAGGTGAAGACTCTGGGTGTGGAAGCGATTTTGAACAGCAGAACCTGGAATTGAAAAACTTCTTGGTCCAAGCAAACCGGAGGTATTTGTGATGTGGAAGAATATCGGGATGTGTAAGTAGGGATTCTGAAGGTCAATCGAGATCGCCCAATCCGACAGATGCATTGCATTGCGGATTGAGGAAATGGTCTCCATCTTGAAAGGTTCCTTCAGAAGAAACCAGTTTAAAGGGGAGAGATCGATTATGATACGAAACTTCCGGCTTTTCTTGTCGACCTGGAAGATATGGGAGTAGAATGCAGGAGACTGATCATTCAGGACCCTTCTGACTGCCCCTTTCGGCAAAATGGTGTGCACCTCTTCCCTTAATTTCACCACATTGGACTGTGAAAGAACATGGGGATCCTTGACAGAGGAGGTTGTTCCGAAACTGAAGTAGGTACCCTCGCTTACAACAGAAAGGACATATCTATCGTCCGTGATGCTTGACCAAGCCTCTGAAAGGAGATCTAGAAGAATACCTACGGGGACGTTTAGGAGAGGAATGCATGGCAGGAGAGGGTGTGAGTCCCTAGGACTTAGGAAAAGAAGGGGGATTAGAGAACTTCCTCTTAAAGGTTCTTTGGCGACCGCGCATTGAACCTGACTGTCAAGAAGGAGGTCTTGTTTGAGATTGCGGGTTGGACTGGGGCTCTGTCTGTCTGAAGAACTTGACGCAAGGCCCATGTGGGCAATTCTCATTAGCACGCTTCCTGGCCGATTGCATTGGGCCAGGAGCAGTGGTGAAAGACCTAAGCTGGTGATCCTTCAGATCTTGGGAAGCCACGGTAGGGATGAGTCCTTAACCCTTTTCATACTGAAGCCCAATCAGACAGGCAGTTGTGTAGAACTGGACATTTTTTCAGTCAGTGGTGTAGCAGCATGAGAGAATGCAGTGACATTGGTCAATCTAGCTTTACAGGAAAATTTTTTAAAATTATTTTTCAATGTTGTATACCTTTTTAAAAAGCATAAAAAATTTCTTTAAGGTCATATATTTTTTCACTGAAAATTTTCAGACGTAAAACTTCAGTTGAAAGTAAAGTTATGTAAGCAAAAAACCATGCTTTACATTTTTTTTAATAACTTACTTTCAATGGAATTTTCTTATCTGCAATATTCATTTGACCTCCTATATGTAAGTGTATGAAATGGGGGGAATTTTAAGCCATTTAATAAAAATTCATCAAGAATGTCAAAAGTTATTACAATTTTATTAAATTTACTCGCATGAGAATTGGAGAGCAAACAGAATAATCCTTACTGGTAAGTCAACAAAGCTTTTCATTTTGGTTCAGTGTTTATATTCCACAATAAATTCTAATGTAATAATAACAGATTTATGTTGGGTTTATTTTGCTCCATTTCCAGGAATGCAGTAAAATTTCATAATATTATGCACACACCCAACATTGGCATATGTGTGAACGTTATGCGAAGCGAAGTTCTCAAAATGTCCAGTAAGCTTGAAAAGCATCCACGTCTTCAACATCGTCAATATCAGAGTCAAAAATACCAAAAAACTATTTATTATCTGCTCAGTTCATTCGATGCAAACAAGATCATGATCCCAACTGTCTAAAAAATAAATTTCACCAACAAAATTGTCTCTATTTTCATCAAAATCGGCATGCACATCATGGCCACTTCAGTACTGTCCGTCATTTTAAATTACACGCGTTAAAAGTCAGTTTTGAAATCAAATGTTCTACTAACCAGTTATCATCATCTCTGTTCATTTCATCGAAGTCAAGCATTATCTTCTAGTACTCTCCAAACAGGAGAGTGACTAGGCATCACTATGTCCTTCGGCTGTGAAGGTGACATAGAAGCACTCTGTGCCACTGCCTGTAGCGCAGCATAGTAAGTAGGGGCTCTATGTGTGCTAGAAATACCACTGGGAAGACAAGACTGCTTGTCTTTTCTGGATGATACTATGCCTCCAGCATTCTTGGTTGATGCTGCCTGACAAGGAGGTGATGGTGGTACATGAGCTGCAGCATCACCTCTACTCTGGGTCCAGGTCCAGTAGTCCATGGAGGCAGAAAGGACCAATTACCCCAAGGTGGAGGGCCCCACATTCTGTAAGGATTCATTGGGATAATGGGGAAAGAGGGGATACTGATACAATCCCCTTCCCTAGTCTGAACCCGATGGGCAGACTCCCAATCCTGCACTGGATGTGATGGTATAGTGAAGAAAGGGGGGAACTCGGTCTGATTCCTATCCCTATACCATGAGGCATCTGACTTGTGACTGGTGAATGGTGGCTGGTGATCGGTACAAGATGACAGGTCACCATAGACTGATCAGTCACCCAGATGAATGGAACAGTGACCTGAACCTCATGACCATTGGTCAGGCGACATAGGTATGTCAATGCCTGGTTCTTCTGATTCATCACTCCATAAAGTGTGGTGTTGCTTTTCCCACTTGGGTAGGCACAACAAATGCTACCCCGGAAGTGTTTGTCTGATATGTCACCCTGTAAAGCGCAGTGCTGCTCCTCCCTCTTGGGAGGACATGACATGCTACCCCGAAAGTGTTCGTATGATGGTCAGTTCATAAAGTGTGGTGCTGTTCCTCCCTCTTGGGAGGTCATGACACACTATTCTGGAAGTGTTTGTCTGATTGATGACTCTGTAAAGTGAGGTGCTGCTCCTCCCTCTTGTAAGGGCATGACACACTACCCTAGAAGTGTTGGGCACTACCCTGAATGAGAGAAGTGTTCAACTTCTCCTCCCTTACGGGGAGACTGGTCCCATAAACTCCTAGGACCCAGGAGTGCTCTTCCTAACTGGAGAAATAGTCATCTTGCAATGGATCCCTTGGGGCTCTGCAAGAGAGAAACGCGAAAAATCAGAAGATGAGGGGGATTGACGTTTACTCCACCCTTTATAAGTGCATCTGGAATTGGCATGATTCCAGGTTTCAGTACACCAAAATGTGCAAACTGCACAGCGATTCTTTCGTGTGCACTTTGAACATATGAGGCAATCTGGGTGAGTGTCCCAAGGGCCCTTCTTATGGCCACACTTTCCCATAGACTGTCCTGACACTGTTCTCTGAAAATTCTGAAAGAGAACAAAAAATAATGACAATATATTATTATGTCACCGTGAACTCACCTGTTTGTATACAGTGTGTGCAATATACACGCATGTTATGCACATTGTAAACAATGAACTCACTCGTTTCAGAATTTACTGTCTTCTCTTGGAAATGTAAGATGTTTCAATTGTTAAACCTTATTGTTCTCTAGGAGCAATGCAGACACCACAATAACATTGCAATGCAAGTCATGCGACAATTATTAATATACAGTAGTGAAAGAGAAAAAACACAGAATTGATGCTTAAGCAATTTTTTTTTTTTTTAAAAAGAAAGGAATACGAATACCTATTATGTAAGGGTTGAGCTCCGGTTGCGGTCCTAACACAAAATACTTACCCATAACCAGCTGTATATTGATAAGAAAAATTAATGTACCCTAACCTATAAAGGGTGCAACATCATGTGGTAACCGAAGAGGTCCCTTCATGAACTAAATTCTAAAAGGGGGCAGGGGTTACCAGAATATAAATAGGAAACAGAACAGATAACTTAACACTGAGATTAATATTGTTGAAGGGGAGACCGTACTGCGGTAAAACACAAGCAACAAGCAAGTTTCCTCTGGTCACGTGTCTATGACAGCCATTAACAAGATGAAAAAGATGACTATTCTGCACATGGACATGCGAGGTGTGTGCGAGTGGACTGTGTCTTATTGACAATTCTCCAATCTGTGAGAGGATGTATTCACATCAAACGGATGAGGTTTTTTCAGCACAAAAAAAAGTAAGCTAAACAATAGCGACAGGTAAGATTTTGCTTCTATTAAATTTATGTATCTGCAGAAGTGCATACAGTTTAAGATTTCAACAATTTAATCCATTTTCTGGTAAGAAAAGCAAATCATGCTTACATGTACATCCTATTCATGATCTATACAAGTAAACTTTTAAAACAATACTGCACAGTTAATTTTTGATAAAAATTCCTTCGTAGGCGCCAAAAACAAATGTTGAGCATATTTCATCCGGATCCTTTTACAAAGAGTGCATTTATTGCTACAGGGCAGAGACAACTAATTCGATTCCAACAGATGTAGTAAGACAAGCAAAACATGCTTACATCCTATGCATGATCTATCAATGAGTAACCTTTTAAAATTGTGAAAGTGAAATGCTGCATGGTTCATTTTGATAAAAATTCCTTCCTAGCTGCCCATTATAAAAATTTGGCCCAATGATATCTCCCTGTTTACATCTGGGATTACTTATGCAGAGACAGCAAACAAATGAAAACGGTTGAGGTTCAAGCTTACTATTGAAAAATTTTCAGTGAAAACCTAAAAAACTTTTTACAATCTATTTTAAGGTGTGGACATTTTTAACAGTGGTTTGCTGTTTTAAAGTTTGCCTCAGTATTCACAATATGCCATTTTGACCCTCATTTTTTAGTACAGAAATGTGAGCAAGTTCTTAATTATGCATCAGTGATAGATCCAAAAATTCCATCCTTGGGAAGAAATTTTTGTGTCAGACACTTGGCAAGTCTTGTATCGGACACACAATTCTGACTTGAGGGTGAAATTTTCATATCCTACACTGATTCATGCCTCTTCCACTTCCAGTACAGTTATTTCATCTGTATTGATTTCTATAACTGGGGTGTTGGGCTGAATAACTGTAAAGTCAATGTGACTAATGGGTTCCAGTTGGTTGAGAATGTCTGTAAAACATTCCACCCAGTGCTGGCCTTGCTCTTCTTGAGTGTGCAATAGCCTTCCATCTTTAGATGTGATCGGTACATTCTGTGTTCTGCTGCTTCCTGCGAGTTTGTTGGTGATTCAGTATAGTGTTGCTGAATCACCAGCCCTTGCTGCTTCCTCAGCTTCTTTTGTGAAATAACCGTCCAGGAAGTGGAAGAGGCAATTAACAAGCTCAAGAACAACAAGGCTCCTGGTTTAGACCACATCAACCCAGAACTATTAATATATCATGGACGTTATTTAAAAGAGGAATAAATGTAAACTTTTTAACATAATATTGAGGGAAGAAAAAGTACCAAATGAATGGAGGGACAGATGCATTATTAAACTTCAAAAAAGGGGAACCTTTCCAACTGCAACAACTGGAGAAGCATTACCATACTTTCCATACCAGCTAAGTTATTTTGCTCAGTACTCCTTAGCAGACTCAAGCCAGTTGCCAACACCTTATCAAAGTTATGAGAACAACAAGTAGGTTTCCGGGCCGGAAGGTCATGTAGCGAACAAATATTTACCATCAGAAAAATTATAAAGCAAACTTTAGAATACCAACAGAGCTTACTGATAAACTTCATAGACTTCAAGAAAGTCTCAGACAACGCCCATTGTCCTTCAATCTGGCACATCATGGAACTCTATGGCATACCACCAAAGTTCACAAACATCATTAAAAGCCTGTATAAAGACTCCAGATGCTGCATTAGAACCGAAACAGGACAAACAGACTTATTCCCTATTCTCACAGGAGTCCGTCAGGTACATGTATGTACCCTATAACCTTTTCTTTTCCTCCTGGTGACTGATTTTATAATGGGACAGGTACACACAGAGTGCTCACTTAGAATACCATGGAAGGAAGGGAGACTAGTAGATCTCAATTTTGCAGATGATCTTGTAATATTCAGGACAAAGACAACCTACAAGATGCAACCACAACCATTTCAAGCATGGCAGTCAAACTGGGACTAAATATCAGCAGCGAGAAAAGTAAAATTATGGCCATTGGGGAAATACAAAGACCTAATATAACTTGCAATGGGAAAGAACTAGAATGCGTAGGCACATTCACCTACTTAGGTAGTTGTCTGAACAATACAGGAAACACAGAGGTAGATGTAAAAATCAGAATTGGGAAAGGCATCAGCACATTTGGAAGACTAAAAATATTATGGACAACCAAAATGCTCAGTACCACAAAAAAACTCCGACTATTCAACTCCATCATTCTACCTACTATGCTTAATTCATGTGAAAACTTGAAAACCTTAGCAACAATAAGAAACAAACTGAATACTTTCCAACAAAGATGCTTAAGGTACATTCTGAAGATCACCTACAAAGATCATGTGACCAACACATCTACCCTAGAGAGGTGCCATCAAAAACCCCTATCTGACACCATCCTAGAAAAAATGATGAAATGGATCGGGCACATCCTCACGATGCCAGAAACAAGAGCAGAAAGATCAGCCATAGACTGGACTCCCACCTTTGGAAAATGAATAGGAAGGCTGAAGCAGACTTGAAGAAGGACAATGCTAGAAGACCTAAACCACATGGGACTCACCCTCAAAGCAGGAAAATCAAAAGCCAAAGACAAGAAGAAATGGAGAACTCTCACTTCCCAGTGTTCCAATAGGAATGGGAGGACCAAATAACTAACACCAATGCATGTGAGAGATTCTATTACTCTTAAATAGGGTAATAAATATTCCACACCACACACAGGCTGGTTCTGTAGCTCGTAAAATAATTAGCTGTATGTGACCAAATGCCCCCGCACTGAAGCAAACATAAAATCTATTAACAAGGCTCATAACTATCAAAAATGAAGTGCAAGAGACACAAGCCCTACAATATATATCTATATCTTGAAGAAAGTGTTCATATCAATTGCCTCAAAATATAATGAATGGTTCCTGAGGTATGGAAGTTACAAGAAACTGCTATAAATTGTTAAGATACAAAATTGTTAAGATACAAAATTGATTGAAAAATGACTGTAATGTTGTCATAGATTCAAAAAGAAGAAACCTTCTAAAGACACATGTTGATGTATAAGGCAGTTCACTTCCAAGGTGACGATGAATTATGTCAAAAGGTTGCTGAGCAAGGCTAGGTAAAACAAACATGAATGGAAAGACATGAAGACAAACAGACGAACAGAAAAGGCGATTACTTGGGGGCTACCATATCATGATGCATGGCCCAACAAGACATCTGACATAAATTCAGCAGAAAAAGGTTTGCTTGTTCTGCGATAAGATGTCTGGTGTAAGTCTAGCATTTAGACATGTACACATATGCAAGCACAGCAGCAGATTACTAGAGATGTATCTCATAGTTGAACAGTGAACCAAATCAAATTGTTCAGGAGCAATTTAACAGTCAAGCGGTGACATCTGTAAAACTGAACTGTTACAAATATCGTAAATGCATTTAGACATTTCTGACTGTCCAGCTATGAGGCATGTCTAACATCCAGTCTGTAGACATGTAATTTTAACAATGAGAAATTCTGAGTAGGTCTTGTTGGTCTGATTCATTACAGAAATTAATTCATGTTTTAAAATCCAGAATAAATGTTTAATATAAATATTAAAATTCCAGAGGAATAAAAAAGGGTGGGTACAAAGTTTCATTCATATGTAAACCTAGTTAGAGACACAAAAATGTTGAATTTGAAATAAATTTACCTTCAGTTCTGCAAAGTTCTGCATATGGTATATTTTCTCCTCATTTCAAACATTTATATTGAACGATTGTTATTGACTCACACTGTCTCATAATACATGGTACAAACTGCTTAAATTATTATATGGTCCAGTGCATGATATTTTGGACAAATTGCTTCTCAACTTAACTTTCCCAAAATGTACTGGACAAATTGCGTTAGACAATATGCACACTATCTCTCAAGTTAAACCAGAGGCAGACAGACACAGAGTCGATCCTTTGTCATGACAGTGTCGGCGCCAGGACCTTCAGTTTTTTGTCCTTAACTCTGTTTTCTAACTTTATTTTAAATTTTCTGTTTAATCCACTTGTTTTAAGACTTTTATGCAACCCTGACTTCCCTGTTCAAAATCCTACAGAAAACTATGACAGCCAGACAGATTGTCAGACAATAAACCTGTTTTTTTCTCCTACCTGTCCTTCATTGATGGAATCTGTAGATCTGTAGAGACTGCTAGATGAGGTTCGTCTCTGACGATCATAGGAGCAATTGTTGGGTATCTTGAAGGCACATCGCTTATGGAAATTTAGACCACATCCTGAAAAAAAGAGAATAAGTTCAGCATTTTTACATGTACTTAAAGTGCCAAAACAGATGTGACATCTCCATTGTTCAAAAAAGGTAATTCACAGAATGGGGTTATGTTTGACTTGTATCATGTGTATCATCCTGTGGTGTTTGCAGTAAGTTCTATATCACAAATTTCTATACCAAGATCTTCTACACCATGATTTTCTATGCCAAGATTTTCTATACCAAAAATTTCTATACCTTCAATTTCTCCACAATGTACAATCTAATTTCAAATTTCAAACAAAATTTGACAATAAACAAAATGTACAGCCCCTGCCCCCCCCCCCCCCATGCACATACTGTATGGTATTTCCCTTAAAGAAATGAAAATTATGCTGTAAGCTTGTGCCACACAAACTGTTGTCACCAGAAGTTTGTCCCCCCCACACCACCACTCCACAACCCCACCCCCACTGGAATTAAGTGTCAATAGTGTACCAAAACCAAAACCTAGCCTGAGAAGTGAACGAAGTAAATGTCACAGCTGTGCCAGAATGAAATCATACAGAAATCAATGTGCCCAAAAAACACCTTTGCTTCATTCAAGTTTATTTCTCTGAAAACAAGTATTGTAAAATGGCACATTATATGCCCACCCTGTGTTTAACAGTCCCCTATATATGCACTTAACACACTAAATTTAATGTGCAGAAACCATTATTTTCTTATTAGCTTTACCATAACAGTGGTCCCTGACTTGCTCACCCTAGGATCCATAGGTTTCTTTATTATCCCATTTGAAAGTCATCCACAAAGTCTGATCAAGGTACAACTGTACTTACTGTAGAACAGAAGTTATTCTGCAAAATCCATTTTTTTAAAAAGCTACAATGATCTTGACTTCTGTCCCCAAAGTAATTGGCCTCTTCCATACCATAAGTGTAAGCCCTCCACAAATTTTGGTTATGACATGTGGTCTAGAACTCAAGTTACTGTGCAAAAACCATTTTCTTCTTTTAGTCAGTGACCTTGATCTTTGACCGTTTGATCCCAAAAAAGATAAGCTTCTTCTTTACATCAAGTGCAAGCCATCCACAAAGTTTAGTTCAGGTCTGTGATACTAAAATAATGTTACTGTGCAGAAACCTTTTTTCTTCTTTCAGTCAAAATGACCTGGCCTTTGACCTTTTGACCCCATAATGGATAGGCTTCTTTCTTACCCCAGTACTATTTCCTCCTATGTACTAGGTAAAATATTCACATTCTGCACTAAAGCCACTGAAGAGAAAAGATCACATAAAATGCAATCTAAATTAAGTGTGATGCAGTAATCTGTAGTACAGTTTTCTCCGGGTGGCACTTTACCACCAAATGTACAGCATTATTGCAGTGGCATTATCCTTCCAAAGGGAGGTAACTCAATGTGAGGAGTATGGTGCAAACCATCCACAAAGGTTGACCAAGGTATGTAATGTATAACTAATGTTATTGTGCAGAAACCATTTTTCTTCTTTCAGTTACTGTGACCTTGACCATTTACTTTTTACCCCAGGGTTCTTCCTTACTTCATGTACAAGCTATCCACAAAGTTCAGTAACTGTAGATGACAGAGAACTCAGTTACTGTGCAGAATCTATTTGTCTACTTTGTTGCACTGGCCTTGACCTCTGACCTTTTGTCCCCAAAATATATAGGTTTCTTCACTATTTTATGTGCAAGCCTTCAACACAATTTGGTAACTTATAGATGGTGGACAACTCAAGTTATTCCCACACACAGATGAACAGATGATTTGAGAGATGAACAACTCATAGCATGATATGCTCTGCCTTAATGTGGGCATATAAAAAAGTTTATTTAAAATTTATTCATAAGGCTGGTCTGAGAGTCTCCATATGTTTGAGGCCAAATGATAGTCATTTTTGGCCAGAAGAATTGTGGCTTATGAATTGATGATGTCTGTCCATCCATCTGTTTGGCATCAACACTGATGTTAGGATTTGCATTTGGATCATTGTCTCGTGCACTATTGCTTGGCAAGTCATGACTTGCTATGCTAATGGTCCATCAGGAATATTACTATTTACTAGTTCAAACTAGGTCACTGTGACCTATTATTTCATGGTTCAGTGATCTGTGCTTACCTCTGCATTAACCTTTACGTTTTTCTCGTTGTATTACACACACTTACTGCTGAGTTATGTTATATGACACATCATAAGTACCACACAATTTTGACAAAACAAAGCTTTGCAATCTGGCCATACAGCAAATGGACATTTTCCTGCTTGGATAAAAAAAATGTTCATGAGATTGATGAAAAATAACTGCTCTATAATCTTGTAACATTTTCCTTGATTTCCTTCATATCAAAAACATATGACATTTTATATTTTCCATAATACTGTCTGTCTTCCTAAATTTTTAAAATCTGTTGATAGAAAATAATTAGCTGAAAATGTTTGAAGTCTCTTACATGGCAAAAATTTATTTTGCATAACAAATTATCATCAGGCAGATTCAATGTAAATATTACTTTACAAGCTCTTTCAACAACAACATCAATAAATAAAAAAATAAAAAAATAAGTAAATAAATAAATAAATAATTAAAAAAATAAATAAATAAATAAACAAATAAAATCAGTTAAGTTAGTACAATAAAGTTAGTGTATGATTTGTTAAAAAAAATAGATATATGTTGGAAACAAATACTATTGTTTTGGAGCACATATTAGTTGGTGCCTCTTCAAAATTTGTTGGCAGGGAAATGTAGGTCACAGTGACCTTTTTTGAACAGCTGTTGTACCAAGAGATGTATACAGTCATCTAGTTAAATGATTCAAGTATGAACACTAAAAATACAAAATTAAACTAAAGTCAGTGAAGCATGAAATATAGAAAACAGTGATCTACCCTTGTGATGAGGGTGTAGAACTCATCTATATGTACCCCTCACCAAGATTCATGATTCCAAGTATAACACTATGTAGACAGGATGTACAAAACCAAAATAGTCATGTGATAAAAACAAAAACTTAACCAGTAAAATGTGAAATGTAGGTTACAGTGACTAATCTAATGATTCTAGCATGAACAGTGTTTGAGACTGAACCCAAGTCAGTGATGTGTGAGTTATCTGTCAGTGACCTACTTTTGTGATGAGGGTGTAGTACACATCAAGATGCATCCGAACGCCAAGTTTCATGATTCTGTGTATAACTGTACATATGTCTACATTAGGGTTTAGTGGCATAACAGTACAATAATGAATATATGGTGCCAATCAATAGAAAGTTCTAAATATGTATACCCAAAGAATAACAGAAAAAAACTTTAGGAAGATGAAACCTCCAAATAAATGTAAACATGAAGTTCTACAAGATAAAAGATAAAAGGAACAGATGTTAAAATTCTGTAAATGGCATTAACAGTACGTATACAGGGTGCAAAAAACCTATTTGATCATCAGACAAATGAAAACACTTGGTCAGAAAAACCTGAAATGTATGTCACAGTGGCCTTCTTTTGTTGAAAGGGTGTGATACTAATAGAGATGCATACAATCATCTAGTCTGATGACTCCAGCATGAACAGTGTTTAAGATATAAACTTAAAAAACCAAATTGAAACACAGTTATTAAATGATAAAATAGGGGTCACAGTGATCTACTTTTGTGAGGAGGGTGTAGTACTCAGCAAGATGCATCCATCACCAAGTTTCATGATTCTACAATTTTTTGTATACAGGGTGCAAAAAACATGTTCTTTTGTTGAATGGGTGTGGTACTAACAGACATGCATACATTCATCTAGTTTGATGATTATAACATGAACAGAGCTCAAGAAATAAACATAAAACACAAAATCTAACCCAAGTCAGAAGAGCGTGAAATATGGATCAAAGTGACTTACATTTGTGATGAGGGTTTAGTATATACATGGACATCCCATCAAGTTTCATGATGTCAGGTGTAAGAATATGTATACTGAGTGCAAAAAACCTGTTAAATGCAAAACTTGACCAAGAATGTATGACTAATGTAAATGTATGTACATAAACAGCCCCCTTCCCGCTTAGCCCTTCCCCAGGGGATAGGTAATATGAAACCCACTCCAAACTTGTTGCCTGGGACCTATTAAAAAATGAATGGTTGAGATGCAGTGTACATATGCAAGGGCAGATGCTGGGAGATAGTAATCTGTAGAGATGGGCAAAGAATTAAACATCACTGAGGTGAGCAAAAATGTAAACAACAAATTATATGAATATGATGCTGCTGCACAAGGACTAAGAGTTTAGAACATAAACAAGTGTGCATATGCAGACATAATAGTCACCTTAAGGTCATAAATGTATGCCTTTTGTATTATCCAGACACCTTTCTTAATTGAACAAGGTAAATGGCTAGTGAAAGTGATTATAACAACTCTACCATCCTGCATTTTCTAAATGCTTCTTGCATGCACCCTTTATGAAAATTTTTAACCTGAAACTCCCTAATGAGGTTGGGAGAGAGGTCTTTTTCTTGAACTCAGGAGGCCTGTTTCTTTTCCACCTTATACTATTGGGTAGCTTTATAATGTTTACCACACAAGATTCTCAACACATTTAGACAAGTGGGTTTGTCCTGTGTCTTAGCAGGGGTTTCATAAGCTTCCTGACAGGGGATGTTATGTTGATTTTCTGTGTCTGACTCATTATTTCATGCTAAGTGTCTGCCTCTTGATCACCAATAAGTGGTGGTGTATTGGTAGGCCTCATGTCAGGAAATATGTATTCTTTGAATCTGTTGATATGAACCAGTGACATGACAGCTAAAATTCAATAAGTAAAAAGACAAAACAAAAACAAGAAATTTTTTTTAACAAATACAAATTATGAAAAATCCAAAACCATTCAAATGCAGTGGAAATTAATGAGGTCACTTAAATCTATACATGTATCTACACTTTACACATAGAAGGAAAAGCAATGACAAGCTTCTTAAAACTACCAGTGCTCAAAGATTGAACCCTGTCCTAATTCTAAATGAGTTGCATATCAGGCTTGTCAAAATAAAAATGTAACATGAAAGGTACATTACATGCTTTCTCTTTGTTTATTAGTGCTCCATGTAGGCACTAGTAAGGCATGGTTGACTCTGGAGATTGCTCACTAACCGGTCTCAATGACTTTGATCTTTAGTCAAGGTATGCAGTTTTGCACTAAACTTATTGTGCAGACATTTATTTTCTTATTAGACTTACCATGACCTTGACCTCTGACCATTAAACCCCCATACCTATTGGATTTCTTTCCTACCCAAAGTGCAAGTCATCCACAAAGTTTTGTCAAGAAACTTAATCTAGAACAAAAGTTATTGTGCAATGCATCATTTTTTTTATAGTCACAAGGACCCCAAGATCAATAGGATTTGTCCTTACTTTAAGTGCAAGCCCTTCACATACTCTGGTCATGGTATGTAGTCCTGAACTAAAGTTATTATGCAAAAACCGTTTTTCTTCTTTGTCAAAGTAACTTTAACCTCTGACCTTTTGACTCCAAAATCAATGTTTTTCTTTCCTGCCCCAAGAGTAAACTTTGGTGAAGGTACATGGTCAAGAACTTAAATTTGTGTGCAGAAACCATTTTTCATTTTTCAGCAAATGACCTTATTCTTTAACCTTTTGATACCAAAATCAATAAGCTGCTTCCTTAATCCAAGTACAAGCCATCTGCAAGGTTTAGCCCAGTTTTGTAATGTAGAACTAAAGTTATTGTGCAGAACCTTTTTCTTCTCTCAGTCAGTGACTTTTTGATTCCAAAATCAATATTTTGCCTTACCCCAAGTGCAAGCCATCCACAAAGTTTGGTCTAGGTCTGTGATCTAGAACTAAATAATGTTATTATGCAAAAACTATTTTTCTTCTTTCAGTCACACTGACCTTGATCATGGACATTTTAATGCCTAAACCAATAGGTTTCTTCCTTACCCCAAGTGTAAGCCATCCAGAGAATTTGGTAAAGGTTGATGGTGTGAAATTAAAGTTATTGCGCAGACATGAAAAGGTTAACAGATAGGCATACAGACATATATACATATGGACAGATGTATGTGCATACATACAGACGAACAGCATCATAAGTTTATACACATGGCCTTTTGGTGGGTGTATAAAAACCACCATGCTGATCTAATTTTCCTGTAAAAACCTTGAGTGATGAAAAGTGTCATGTTAATGTACTTCATGAATCGTAAATCCCTCGCCTTGAGAAAGCAAAGTACATGACACATGAATAGGGAACAATAACATTTCTGTACTCTGTACTTCACTCTTTACCTGTAATTAATGCTCACTTATCCATCATGAATAATAATGATCTGCTTGTGTGTTTCAAATCTCTTTCTCACTCTTCCAATGTAATGCATTAGTGGTTAAACATATTGACTGGACCCAAGTGATTGTTTGGCAATTAAGCTAAGGGAGGGGATTAACAACTAATGAAAGCACTCAAAGCAATGTTTTTACCTTAGATGAATATTAATCATTTTAATCCACTAGTTCTGAGTTGCTGGCTGCTGATTCCATTAATATACGGCCAGGTTATCTTCAGCAATTGTTACTGTACTGTATGAAACCTAAAGCTATAGTTTTCAAAAAAACAGAAATAGTATTGATGAAAATAAAAAAAAATATAAAACATTGCTTCAAGTGATACTGAATCAAATTTGAGTGAACAAAGTCTCACATAATTGTTCCTGAAGTACAATTTTAAGCATAAGCTATTTTGGTACTGAGTACCGGTTGACATCAGAACTTGGTGCAAACGTTCATTTAAATACAAGGGAATCAAAGTCACAAAATTTTTGTTAAAGTACACTATAAGGTAGAAACTTTTTTGGCAGACAAATAAACATAAAAAAATGAGTCAACAAAAAGTATTGGTGTATTTCTTTCTTAAATTATTGTGATTTGTTACATGTCCAACACCGCTGCAACACCATTTCATCTGTCCATCATTACACTAGCATTATCTGAACCAGAGGAAATACAGTTCCCATGGGATAGACCATGGTTGTCCAACATATGGCCCATGCACCAGAATCTGGCCCGCCAAACATTCATCTTTAACTTGTGCCGACTGGTAGTGAAAAACAAAAGCCAAATTTATAAACGGTCCCGTGGGTGAGGGAAAAAAATGCAATGTGGCACCTTATGTGAAAGGTTGGACACCCCTGGGATAGACCATTTGTGTAGTTCACTGTCAAGTAGAAGGAATATTTCTTCACCAGTACACTGGCCATGACACATGGGCACATCTATAACCTCATTCCTGCAGTTTCATTATAATATGTTACAAGAACAGGATAGTAGTCCACTTTCCTACTGCAATCAGTCGTGTGGGTAAATGGGGTAGTTTCAATATTTCTGAAATTGATGCACTGGTGTCATCTCCAAAATTATGAATTATGGCAGTACTTTTGGTGTGTCCACATGCAAAATCACAGGCTACTACTGAACCAGAAAAATCCTTTTGAGGAGGATGTTGTCATGATCCCTCTCTGCTAGTTACATGTATATTATGTTCAATCATGTTCATTCAAAAAGTCCATGAACAATGTCCCTGTACAAGTCACCTTATCTTCTGCTTGTCCCGGTTTGGAAAAACAAAATGATATCTTGGCATTTGTTGCCAGTAGCTGGGCCTGCTGCACATATTTTGACCTAGTTACTTGCCTTCTACCATCATCCCTACTTCCACGCCTGATACTCACCATTTTTCTACACAATGTGCAGAAATGGCAATCGTTCTTTCTTTGGTGATCCAGTACAGGCCACACACTTGCCTGCTCTGGCCAATACTTCTGATGTGAATTGGATGAGAATGACATCATTAATAATGGTTATTTGTCAGAGCATATCAGTTCAACAAACACTTGCCACGTGTTTCATGCTCAGGCCTACACAATATACAGTAGTAGCTGTAACATCATTGGCTAATATACGAGGATTGCAGGTAAATCTTAGCAGCTTGTCCACACGGGTGCACGCTTGGTACACAGAATCGACCGTCAAACTCAGACAAAATCAACTCAGCTGGGATGGACATGGAATCTGTGATGCAGCAACACCCAACATAGTTTCATAGTGACACCCAAAAATGAGGAATCATTACACAGAATACGGAGAGGTTGGCATGTATGATTTTTACAAAAAAGGGAAAGCAAGTCGTGTTATCAAAACCACCATGTCACTAAGTATAAATACCATCATGAATCAAAAAAGCCAAAACCTTAAATTTTCTGGACAGATAGTTTCAAAATTAGTAATAATTTTCAATAGTGCATAAAATTACCTGACATCAATTACTTATTATAAAGCCGATAAAAAAATATAAAAAAAACCCAAGCTGGAATGTAAACTAAGGAAGGCTTTAACTGTACTCACAATTTTTTTCGAAGTTGTCTGCTTCAGAGATAAAATGTGCTATTTATTAGGGATTTTGATATGCTGAATTCAAATATGACAATTAAAATAACTGATTGGCTACTGTTTCCAAGATATTTAAGTTTTTACATTTTACGTCTATGTATATTGTGTACATAGTAGAGTTTTAATCATAAATTGTAAACCTAGGTCTTTTCATGTGTTTATGGTTGCTTTACATGATAATATTTCACCTGTCCTGTTTATGTAACACTTTAAAAAACAGCAAAAGGGTTATATAAATAAAAATTATATTGAAACAAAAGTAAAAAAACTATTATGTATATATAAGTACATGTACATAGTTTAGTCCTTATTCAGTGTCTACTCGGCACTTCTTGGCTTGTCTCTTGTATTCATTAAATGGAGCATCTCTTGGCACTGTCCAGCAATAGTCTGCAAGCATTGATGGGCTCCATTTGCCCTGATAGCGTTTCTCCATTGTTGCAATGTCCTGGTGAAATCGCTCGCCATGCTCGTCACTCACTACTCCACAGTTCAGTGGAAAAAAATCTAGATGAGAGTGCAAAAAATGTATCTTTAGTCACATGTTGCTACCAAGGCTTTTGTATGCCTTGAGGAGGTTTTCCACCAACTCCCTGTAGTTGTCTGCCTTGTTGTTTCAGAGAAAATTTGCTGCCACTAACTGGAAGGCTTTCCATGCCATCTTTTCCTTGCCATACAGTGCACAGTGAAATGCATCATCTCGAAGAAGTTCACAAATCTGACGACCAACAAAGACACCTTCCTTTATCTTAGCTTCACTTAACCTTGGACATTTTCCACGGAGGTACTTGAAAGCTGCTTGTGTTTTGTCCATGGCCTTGACAAGTTCTTCATCAGACCCAGCTTGATGTGCAAGGGTGGTAACAAAATCTTCCTTGATTCAACAAGTGGTGGATGCTGAACACTATTCATCCCAGGCTCCAATGACTGTCGGAGTGGCCAATATCTCTTGATGTAGTGGGAATCTCTCGCACGACTATCCCATTCGCATAGAAAACAGCAGTACTTTGTGTATTTAGTCTGCAGACCAAGCAAGAGAGCAAGAACCCTGAAATTGCCACAAAGCTGCCACTGATGTTGGTCATAGTTTATGCACCTCAAAAGTTGTTTCATGTTTTCATAGGTTTCCTTCATATGGACTGCATGACCAACTGGAATTGATGGCAAAACACTGCCATTATGCAGCAAAACAACTTTAAGACTCGTCTTCGATGAATCAATGAACAGTCTCCACTCATCTGGATCATGAATGATGTTGAGGGCTGCCATCACACCATCGATGTTGTTGCAGGCTACAAGATCACCTTCCATGAAGAAGAATGGGACAAGATCGTTTTGACAGTCACGGAATATGGAAACCCTGACATCACCTGCCAGGAGATTCCACTGCTGTAGTCTTGAGCCCAACAGCTCTGTCTTACTCTTGGGTAGTTCCAAATCCCTGACAAGGTCATTCAGTTCACCTTGTGTTATGAGGTGTGGTTCATAGGAGGAGGATGGGAGAAAATATGGGTCACGTGACATTGATGGTTCTGAACTAGAAGTTTCATCCTCTTCGTCTTCCTCTTCCTCGTCTGACTCAAGTGAGAATGATTCTGGTGCATCAGGAACCAGTAGTCCTTCTCCGTGGGGTACTGGGCATATAGCTGACGGAATGTTTGGATAATGCACAGTCCACTTTTTCTTCTTTGACACACCTTTCCCAACTGGAGGCACCATGCAGAAGTAACAATTGCTGATATGATCTGTTGGCTCTCTCCAAATCATTGGCACTGCAAAAGGCATAGATTTCCTTTTCCTGTTCAACCAATGGTGACGATTTGTTGCACAAGTGTTGCAGCATATGTGTGGGGCCCACATCTTGTCCTGATCTCCAATTTTGCAGCCAAAATAAAGGTGATAGGCTTTCTTAACCATAGTGGTTATACTGCGCTTTTGTGATGCAAAAGTCACTTCACCACAAACATAGCATAAGTTATCTCCATTGTTCACACAAGTACGAGGCATCTCTGCTCACTTTGGCTAAACAGAAATATGTCCCTTTGCAAAATCAAACACTGACAAATAAGAGAGCACAACATTATGATTTGTAGAGCTGATATAGGGCAATTTCTTCAGCAGAGTGATGTCAGCTTAGTTATGATTGCATCATCCATGACTTCTAGGAATAATATGATGCAATTCATATCATGTATGATGCAATATCAGCTTCAGATTGCATCATTCACTGTTTTGCCTAAAAAGCAAGTACTGTCCAAACCCAGTCCTAGATTTATTCATAGATCCAGTCAAAGATGTATTTTAGTCATGTCTGGTTTCAATTGAGATCCCTTCCCTTTATAACTCACTTATCCTCCGCCATTCCCAAGTCAAGGGTTGTATATACTGACCCAGTATAATATCTTTAAAATTAGAGTAAATAAACAATTTTAAGCATCATTTTCGTTCTCAGTGATCCAGAATTAGTAAAGTTTGACAACATTTATTGTGGAAGCATTTTGGCTGTAGACCAGTGTTATTGGTAGGAGGTAAAAGTGAGGGCCAAAACTTATGCACATCTAATAGCATGTACATGGTGGGAAGAGTCTTTCCAGTATACACAGTCTAAAACGCATCATAAGTCTCTGAACTAGGGTAACCTGTCAACTACTGGGTCAATACTTTCTACATTTAGCCTAGATCTGTTACTTCAAGGAGTCCAACTTCAGCTGCAATTATACAAGCAATGGTGCTGCCTCCTTTACCATCTAGGCAAAATGAAAAATTGACAGAGGGAATACTTTAAGGAATCCACAAAAAAAGAAAAGCCAATTTTTCACCAGTTTTGACTGATTAATAAATTCCTTAATAAGAAATTATGGAGATTGCTGGACAATTTCAAAAAAAAATGGTGGGGGTACATGTACACCAAAACATAATCATGTAAATGTTCTTTACTTGCAATCAAAGATAAAATGCAACCTAGTGGCATTTTGCCTCTGACGTTAGAAAATGTATAAACATTTTTCCACACTCTGTGCATTTTATCCATTATGTGAAGCTGTTAATGGTGTTTGTAATAACATGTACATCTGGGCATAGTCTAGTTTCAAATGGTGTAAGAGTGCAATAAATGTGGTACATGGTACCGGGCAGGCCAAAAGGGTAATGCATCAAGTGTGTGAATGTCAGTTTCATTTCCTATCTTGTATATGGAAAATACATCGTAAATAGGTAAGTAGCTACCATCACTGACAGAACCTACTGGAATCAGTTACATACCTTCACACTTTAGCCCCTGTTTGACCAGTCCGAAGAGCATTTCTCCGCAGAAGTCACAGAAGTGGGGTGACTTGTAGCTGTGGACGTACAGACGGTGTGGTCGGATCTGTAAATCCTCCATTGTGGCCTGGGCTGAAAAACAGAACAAACCATCCTGCTATTTTTGTGCTGGACACAAAAGGCACCATATGGAACAGCTTGAAATTAAAAAAATCCCTTACCCAGCATCATAGGACAACAAAAAGTTTGCTAGGCAAATAATATCAATCTATTTATAGGAAGATCATTTCTAACTTGCACAAGTGTAGATTTGTCAATTGTTTGCAAAACCAAAATTAATGTGTTTGACTTTGCCTATTAAATGGAATTTCAAAAAGCTGTAATAACTTATAGAAATAACTTGCTGAAAAATAAAAATAAAACTTCCAATCAGATGAGAAAGTAGACCACAGCCATTTGTACATTGTTTTCTCCAGGCTGCACCCTTGCATCTTTTAGCACAGTAACATTTGAAACAGTACACAGACATCAACTCATGTAAAAGGTACACACAAATAACTACATATATCATTTGCAAGCTTGTGCTCTGTATGTCAACTATTAAACAAATCCTCTAAGTCATCAAGAGACTTGATTATAACCCCCGGACCATGTGACAAGGTTCTCACTGATCAAGATTACCTGGGGTTTTGACTGATCTCTAAGCAAGCAAATTGTAAGGAAGTAACGAATAACAGAGTTTTTCACACTGAATACTTTGGTCAGTGAAGGTGATAACATGTGAAGGTCCGATATAAATGCATTTACTTTGTATTCAAGTTCTATTCTAGAAGTGAGAATTTTTGGGGAAATTTTCCTTCCATCTGAAACCAGAGTGTACCCAATGATTACTTAGCTCACCACTATTACTAAGACTCCTGTAGCCATTGTGAACATTATCATGCCAAAATAAAGTCCGACTAAAATGATCTTGGCCCTTCTAACTAAAGATTTTGTTTCAATCTTATATATTACATGTACATTTTAACTTTTAATCCTTTTAAAATGTATCATTTTAACTTTTAATTAGCACTATATACCATGTATTGTGCTGGCATACTACAAAACCATCTACCTAGATAACCTTCCACTTACCCACCTACCTACCTACTGTGACCGAGCATAAAAGACATAAAATAATAAAAAAAAAGAACTTTCTTTTCTATGACATCAAAATAGGGGTACTATAATGAATTGATAAAACACATATATTATTATCTTTGTTTTTGCATGAAAAAATGTTAAAACTTATTGTTCTTAAAATCTGTTTGAGAAGATATCACTGTCCACCCCTAGATGCCAAATTTTACTAGGTGAAAGTCACAGGCTTTGAGGAACCTTGGAATAACAGCCAGCAGTACCAACATATTTCATGCATGAATTACTTGGATTGCCACTACAGGTGAGCCCCCACATGAAATAAATGCAGCATTCAGTCCACTCATCTAATTTCTATACTCAATTCACATATACAAATACATAGTTAACCTGCTGAGGTTAGCATATCACAATATGCTATGTATAGTCATTAATATTGAAAGTTTATCACTGAATACACATATTTGTTCCTACTTCCAACTTCACTGGACAGAAAGAACCTTCTCAGTAGGCTAGGTTGTATATGCATGTAGGTATAGCATGGATTAATATATGTGATCATAAACACAAGTACTTAACCCATGCTAGTAAAGCATAAAATTTAGGTCACAGTGACCTTTGTTTTAAGGGTATAGTAGTAACTGAGAGGCATCCAATTATCAAATTCATGATTAGAACATAAACAGTACCCACACAATGAACTTTTAATGCAAAACTGCAACAAAGTCATTGAAGCATGAATACAGGTCACAGAGACCTCTTTTTGCCAAATGGATGTAGAACTTATAAAGATGCACCCACATACTAAGTTTCATGATTTGAGGTCAGTTACTGGTACATGTAGTATGCATATAACGACCAAAAACTTGTGTGGTCGTGTGCTTAATGCAAAAATGTAACCAAAGCTAGTAAAAGATAAAATATAGGTCACGATAGGCCTCTTCTGTTGAATGGGTGTTGTGGTAACAGAGACACATATCATCATCAATTGCATAATTCTAGCATGAACCATGCCTGTGAAATGAATATCAAACACAACATTTAACCCAAGTCAGTGAAGAATAAAATATGAGCCATAATGACGTATTACTGAAATGAGGAAGTAATGCTCATAAAGATGCATCCCCAAGTTTCGTGATTCTAGGTAGGATAGTACATACATAGCACTGCAAAAAACATGAAGTCATGAGCTAAATGCAAAACACCTAAAGCCAGTAATATGTTAAATATAGGTGAGAGTAACCTTGTTAGTTATGGATGTAGTACTAAGAGAAATGTAAACAATTAGCTAGTTTAATGATTAAAGTATGAACAGTAAAAGCATCGAACAGAATCAAAGTCAGTGATGTGTGAAATATTAGTCACAGTTGCCTGCTTTTCACTTAAGGGTGTAGTACTCATCAAGATACATCCTCTCACGAAGTTTCATGATTCCAGGTAAAACAGCATGATATGACAGATAATAAAAAAAACCCCAATGTGGTCATGAGCCAAGTGCAAAAGCTTCACACAAGCCATTAAAATGTTAAATGGAGGTCTTTTGCTGCAAAGATGTAGTACTAACAGAGATGCATACAATCATCCAGTTTTATGATTTTAGCATGAACAAAGCCTGAGAAACAAACTTAAAACACAAAATTCAACCAAAGTCAGTGAAGCATCAGATGACCACCTTTTGTGATGAGTGTGTAGTACTCATCAAGATGCACCCCCTCACTAAGTTTCATGATTCCATTTATAAGAGCATGTATACAGGGTGCGAAAAACCCTGAGCTAAATGCAAAAACTTAATGAAGAATGTAAAACTAATGTACATCTGTGTACAATGTTGGCCAATTCAGTCTATTTCCCAGGGGGTAGGTGCTATGAAATCTACTCCAAACTGTTGCCTAGGACTTAGAAAGAAAGAATAGTTGAGATTCAGTGAGTGAGTGAGTGTGTGTGTGTCTGTGTGTGTGTGTGTATATATATGATTTTACCTGTATGGATGTAAATGTCGGCAAAGATGTCGGGGGTAGTATACTAGTGTACCACTACTTCGTAGAGGTGAGCTAAAGACCGAGGAATATTCTTAATGAAGACATAATGGTAGGGTTTAAAAATATTATTAGTGACTTTCATGCATTTGGTTGATTTTTTGCAAAAGCTTTTAGAAATTAGTGTGAATCGCACAATTGTATATCCTAGAAAAAAACCTGTGTATTTAGTGGCATAGGAAATGACTGAACTGAAATTAATGACTACGACAATGGGGGCACTGCCTCAACATCTCAGATACTGGTACTGGGAGTGGTAGCTTGGTTATCAATCATAAAGAATGTATAAGAAAATACTGCTAATAATAAAAAATAAAATAACTGGCAAAAAGAATGAGCAACATGAAAAAAAAGATTTTATTTCTTTTCAACTGTGCAGCATTTTGTAAAAAACAACTCATGATGGAGTTATTGTTAGGCACTACATTATTTCAATTCTTATCTGCAACATTATTTTCTTTAAAACAAAAACATGAGAAAATTTCACAATAATTTAGCATGAATGTGAAATACATGTACTGTTATGAAATTAATGCAGTATTTTAAAGGAATTTAATATAAACATTCATAATTGTGGCAATGTAGGAAGCAAGTAATATGCATAATAAATGATGAAATAATTGGCAGGGCACCCTGAAAGTGAAAAGGGCCCCTTTTCTTGAAAAGTTGAAGAAAACGTTTTAACCCACTGAACTTAAAGATGCTACATGGAGGAATTTTATAAATTGTTTTCATAACAATTGTTTTTTTCCTCCCTTTTTGTACATGAAATGGAATTTTAAAGGATACATGTAACAAGTAGTGGTTTAACAATATATTGATATATCAGTATGTATTGGTACACTACTGTATTGCAATTTATATTGGTACAAATTATTCCATATCAATATTTTAACCCAAACAGTCTACAGTGGTCCCCCTCTTAAGAGGTCACTGTTGTTATAAGACCACCTTGCCCGACACCAAAATAGTATATTTTAAACATGTTGCCCCCATCATGAGAGGCCACACCTCACTTTGGTCTATAGCACAAGGAAAATGGTGAAATTGTTAGCACTGGTACCATAGATTCTTCAATAGTATGAGCTATTCTGGAGGGACTACTAGTACTCTCGAAACACATATGCTTTGACATCATCTATCACAGACCAACAAGTTGTTCTCCACCTCTGTTTTATGTTTATCTGACATGACTGGTGGGAGATCTCGACTTTCAAGCTACATGTATTTATCCCCCTCCCCCCTCCCCAGAAAAAAAAAAATTGTGCTTCTATTTGGTCGAGGGGAAAATACATCTTAAATTTCCCTGAAATCTGTTCATTAGAACTTATTGTGCAGAAAATAAATACAAACTCAGATTCTGTTGCTAAGGACAGTGACCATAACATACAAGCTGCTTATCTCCAAAACAGCAGGATTCTTCCATTGGGTTAAGGAAAGTGATATGCTAAATCTGATTAAAACATGCTAACTACATGTCAAGCCCACCCCCAAGCTTCAGTAATGATGGCATCTATTTAGTTAGAAAAGACTAAGAAAAACAAATATTAAGGTTAATCTAGGGTGTGGATGTATGTATGTATGTATGTATGTGTGGATACAGATGGATTGACATGTGGACATACATACAGACATGCACATGAATGCCAAAGTGATTGCTTTGTAGAGCTTCATCCAAGACCCACCCCACACAATGAAAATACAAAGGTAAAATCTATTTCTGATTAAAGCAACATTGACCTTTGAACTAATGATCCAGACCAACATACTGACAGGCTTCTTAACTGGGCTGACAAATCCAAACATACAAACTTTTCTTCAAAACAGTTTAAATCGAATGGAAGTTGCCTGTTTCTGTATATATATTATCAGAAGGAAGGTGTGCTATTCTGTCGAAATGCAAAGGTAAAAACATATGAATTGCTCCAAAGTTTTGAGGCATAAAAATTTAAAAGAGTGATTGGTCAATTAATTGAAGTCAAACAGCACAGCAACATACAAAAAGTTATATTGTGTTGAGGCAATTGGAGTAAAGTGTCTTGCCCAGGACACACAAAGGTGCCTGACCCGGCCTGGTCTTGGCAGGATTCAAACCTGCACCCTACGGGTCATGCCTATGATTGATATTTTGTAGATACTCATGAACACATTTGCTCTTCTACTTCCACAGTTTATACAGCAGACAATGATAATTTGTCACTTCTGAGAACTCAAATATGGATCAGTCCACTTGAAATTAAGTGTTCACAGTCATCATACTATAAACTTTTAATGACCCTTTCTGTGTCATAAAGTACAATAATATCCAGTATGTTGAACAAAGTATGTTATACCTGTGCATACCATTTGTGCTATTTCTGTGTACCAGTAGTACAGTGCAATAATACTCAGTATGTTGAACAAAGTATGTTATGCCTGTGCATACCATTTGTGCTATTTCTGTGTACCAGTAGTACAGTGCAATAATACTCAGTATGTTGAACAAAGTACATAATTCCTGTGCATGCCATTTGGTGTGCTATTTCTGTGTACCAGTAGTACAGTGCAATAATACTCAGTATGTTGAACAAAGTACATAATTCCTGTGCATGCCATTTGGTGTGCTATTTCTGTGTACCAGTAGTACAGTACAATAATACTCAGTATGTTGAACAAGTACATAATTCCTGTGCATGCCATTTGGTGTGCTATTTCTGTGTACCAGTAGTACAGTGCAATAATACTCAGTATGTTGAACAAAGTACATAATTCCTGTGCATGCCATTTAATGTGCTATTTCTGTGTACCAGTAGTACAGTGCAATAATACTCAGTATGTTGAACAAAGTACATAATTCCTGTGCATGCTATTTGGTGTGCTATTTCTGTGTACCAGTAGTACAGTAATACTCAGTATATGTATGTTGAACAAAGTACATAATTCCTGTGCATGCCATTTGGTATGCTATTTCTGTGTAGTACAGTACAATAATACTCAGTACATGTACAGTGTATGTTGAACAAAGTACATAATTCCTGTGCATGCCATTTGGTGTGCTATTTCTGTGTACCAGTAGTACAGTGCAATAATACTCAGTATGTTGAACAAAGTACATAATTCCTGTGCATGCTATTTGGTGTGCTATTTCTGTGTACCAGTAGTATAGTACAATAATACCTAGTATGTTGAACAAAGTACATAATTCCTGTACATGCCATTTGGTATGCTATTTCTGTGTACCTGTGTAGTACAGTACAATAATACTCAGTATATGTATGTTGAACAAAGTACATAATTCCTGTGCATGCCATTTGATGTGCTATTTCTGTGTACCAGTACTATATTACAATAATATCCGGTATGTTGAAGAAAGTACCTAATGCCTGTGCATGTCATTTTATATGCTATTTCTGTGTAGTATTGTACAATGATACCTGGTATGTTGAAGAAGGTACATTATAATTGTGCATGCCATTTAGTATGCTATTTCTGTGTAGTATTGTACAATGATACCTGGTATGTTGAAGAAGGTACATGTACATTATGCATGTGCATGTCATTTTGTATGCTATTTCTGTGTAGTATTGTACAATGATACCTGGTATGTTGAAGAAGGTACATTATGCCTGTGCATGCCATTTAGTATGCTATTTCTGTGCAGTATAGTACAATAGTACCTGCTATGTACAACAAAGTACACTGTCAGATGGCATGCTGTCATATGATAACTTGTATCTTTTCATTCAATAATTATGTTATGTACTATTTCCATGAACCAACCCATATCCCCAATAAATTATCTTTGTTAATATAAATTCATCTGTGATTATAAATGTGAGTAATAATATCAGTCAACCAGTACATGTACATGTATACTCCCCCCTTTTAAATATAATCAGGTAAACACTTAGCAATCATTGTCACATCAAATTAATTCCTGTATCTTTGATCTCATCTTAATATATTACTAAATAATTAAAGCTAATTGAAATCTAGAAACGACTTATATATGTGCATGATGAATCAGTCACAACATATTTGAGCAACTGAATTTATAAATTATAGTTCCTGTTTTAAAAATATATTTAAAGATTAAACTAATCTGAATTTCATTATCTAGCAAACGATTTTAGGTCTAACAAAAGCCTGAACTTATTCAATTAAGATTTGACATCTGAGATGACATCACTATAAATGAAGACAAAGTCTTGCATAAATAAAAAAACTAATAATTAAGCTCGATTATTATCACAACACTTAAAAAATTTATTCTAAGACTGATTAAAACCTTGAAATATTTTTCGTTTTTGAACCAACTGTCTTCATATCCTAGTATTGATTCAAACCATGAAATGTTTCCCTTTTGAACCATCTCTCTTCATATCCTAGGATTGATTCAAACCATGACATGTTACCCTTAAATTTGAACCAACTGTCTTCATATCCTTGGATTATATTTCACTGACATTCAAAATCCATTTAATTTCCTGGAAATTCATATTGTAAATCATTGTTTGCATTTCATAAAGTCAGTCCTTGGAAATGTCAACTACTATGTGTCATGTTTCAAATTCCATGATATTCCCTGTGGTGATGACACAAAATGTTTTTTTTGACAGGTATTTTATTCTTCTCAGAGCTACATGTATGTGTACCAATCTATTGTATGTACCATATAAACTGCACATGTGAATATAAAAACCTAACTGCTTCAAAGAATTGTAATGGCAGCATCTCTTGGCAGAACATGGACCATTCTGTTTTTAACTACTTTCTCACAACTTTCTTTTTTTGTGTTATTAAGTTCTGGAGCTTGTTTGCTTTTCTCTCTAACTTTAAATTGTATCTCTTTTGTTACTGGTTTACTATCTGAACTGTGATCACCAGAACGGGTGGACTTCTCCTCACTTAAATTCTCATTAGCTTGCTCACTTTGCTCCCTGTCACTAAAACGTTTTCTCTTGCTCACTTTGCTCCCTATCACTAAAACGTTTTCTCTTGCTCACTTTGCTCCCTGTCACTAAAACGTTTTCTCTTGCTCACTTTGCTCCCTGTCACTAAACGTTTTCTCTTGCTCACTTTGCTCCCTGTCACTAAAATGTTTTCTCTTGCTCACTTTGCTCCCTGTCACTAAAACGTTTTCTCTTGCTCACTTTGCTCCCTGTCACTAAAACGTTTTCTTTTGCTCACTTTGCTCTCTGTCACTAAAACGTTTTCTCTTGCTCACTTTTACACTCATGATACTTTTCTTAATCTATAATACCTTAAGTTCATTCAGGATCATTTATTTTACTTGATTATTTTGTTAGGCAATATTCCTCATGCAATTATATAATAAAGAGTAAATGAACTTAAAGAAATTTGAATAATCAACTTAAAAACCTCTTTAAAACCCATGTCCCTTGATCATCCCCCTTTAAATTTTACTATTATCTTGACGTGCACACTGTAACTAACTGTAAAACTGAAATGTAATGCTCCATGACATATAGTGTTGATTATATTGTTATATTGCTTGTCACTCTTGCAAGTTATTTAGGTAAAGAAGACGCTCTATAAAAACTCTGGAAATAGACTAACCTATTTGCTCTGTAGAACTTGTTCTCTGGAACTTGGAACTTGTTGATCAAAACCAACATTAAGGCTGTTCATTTGCATTTTGCTTCGAGTTGACCAATACATGAACTCACTCAAACGATGCCAGCTATTTTAATATGTTTGAATAGCTGAGGTTTTTCTGTTGAATTTGATAATGACTGCTATATATTTCATGTCAAAAATTGATAATGGTGGCATTGCATCATCTCGTTGTTATGTATAATTTTACCGATTAGATCATGAGTGCCATGAAAGTCAAATTATGCTTCGAGTACATAAATGAGACTTGGCAGAATGCAACCAAACATAATCCTTCATGTGACTACTGTAGATTGTACAAACAAAAACAAAAACTGCACAAATATCAAACATTATATTTTAAATTTCATAAAGACATGCATGTAATACTGTACCCCTGTGTGTGTGTATGTGTATATATATATTTGTAAATTCAACAGGATATCAGTTATTTTCATCCTTTATTCCTTCAAGCTCTTCAAGTACATGTAGATACATTATACTGCCAAAGTATTTTGTAAATTATTTAAAAAATTCATAAAATTAATTTACAAAAATACTTTGAAAGTATAATGTATGTACCCGAAGAACATCCATGATGATAATGATACAAAAGAAGATGATCAAAGAAATAATGGATGAACATAACTGAAATCCTGCTGAACGTTATTTCTATTTATGAACTGGCATATGGACCTATTCACTTTTTTCACACACACACACACGTGTGTGTGTGTGTATGTATGTACATGTTAATTAGTTTATACCATGACACAAAGAAGAGACTCCCTTTTTGTTGGGCCCATCTTTTATTTAGATATCAAGTAAAAACCATAAACATTGAGCTTGATCTAAAAAACTGTAACATTGACCCTAAGGGCATGAACAGATGGACAAATGGACACTCACGGATGCCGAAGTGATTGCTATGTTAAGCCAAGGTGGGCTCAACAAAAACTTTCCTAACAAGGACATGGTACCAGCTGCAAACAGCAGTGACCAAGATTTACCTGCACATCATGTGCAGGCAGATCAGAGTTTATGCTGTTTGACTGAAGTCTTCAGGATGATTGCTTGTGAAATGATTGAGCATTACACCTTTTCAACAACTGCTATTTTTACATTGCTTCAAGTCCAAGTAAAAAATTTAATTATAGGTTGGTGTGCATTTTCTTGTGCTACTCTTAGTTGAATATTTATCCCCAAGTATGGGTTATTACATAGAAAAGTATGGGTTACATAGAAAAGTATGAGTCATTACATAGAAAAGTATGGGTTATTATAAAGTATAATATCGATCCCCAAGTATGGGTTATTACATAGAATATCTATCCCCAAGTATGGGTTATTACATAGAAAAGTATGGGTTATTACATAGAAAAGTATGGGTTATTACATAGAAAAGTATGGGTCATTACATAGAAAAGTATGGAAAAAAGTCACTAATTTAAAAAAAAAAAAAAAAATCATAATGGAATGAGCATTTACAAATTCTTAAAATTTTCACAGCTTGAAGATTATAACTAAGAGTCATTGATCACTGACTCCTCTTATTAAATAGCTTATGAAAAGGGTATGCTGGTGAGTGAATTTGTTCAGTATGACACAAAAACTAAGATCACATCTGTTTTCTGCAACAGAAAGTCTGGGTGGTCAATTTATTGCAGCTCATAAATCGCTCTAGATTTCCCAAAGTCTCACATACTTTTAATTTGATTTTATTTTCTTTCATTTTCATTTGATTTTATTTTCTTTCACAGTACAGTTATTGCAGTTACTAAAATTGTACAAGAAACTTTCTTTTTCATTATTTGATCAAAGACATAAGTTGCAACTATGTCATTTTGCATCTAATCTCCCAGAGTTCATTATGCTGTAATACACCAAGGTAAAAAGTAACATCATAATTTCAAGCTGCACATTAGGAATTTAATTGACTAAAGTGGTCTGCCTTAAGTAGAATGAACTGCACAGACCCTGCTCCACCTGTGCATTATGCAATGGTAAATCTGGTTTGACAACGTCTGCAATTACCGGTAGGTGTACATAATACATGTACATGAGCGAATTCGGTACATTATAATCCAATTTTGATAACAAAAGCCCTACTGCAAATTTGTCAAGTGACTTAAAATCTAACATGTACCTCAAGCAGTTTGTTAGTACTGTAGAGAAAATGCTACCAACTGTTCAATGCTTTCTGGACAAATTGTGAGCTGCATTTAGAAAGTCTAGCTCATTGCAAAGACACTTGACAATCAAGGCTGAAACAGTTAGTTGTCTAATTGCGTATATTATGTATATTATATTTATAATACGGTACATGTCCATGAGGTAAGTTGAACTTTAGTCATTTTGTAAACAACATATTTACTGCATTTGAGTTCAAGGTCAGTCTTGTTTACATAGCATTTAACAATTAAATTTGAATTTTCCATATCCTGATGTGAGAAAAGTCAGGTACACACAGGATATTTCCATTAGAGTTGCTCATATTCTAGAATATTCTGTCGGATGACTTATCCTTATATTTATACAGGTTTGGTAAACAAGATTTCATTCCTATACTAAACTTCATATTATTAAGATCAGTCTATTAAGGAATTTATTTAAGTAATCAGATGTTACAGTTGTGAAAATCAGAGCAAATTCTGAGAGAGGAATTATTTATTTGAAATATTCATTGGAATTACTAAAAGTGCTCACTCATATTGGATTAATACTTGACTTTGGGAATTATGTGAATTCATTCAAAGATATTCTGGATTACATCATTCAGGCATATCAAGACCTTCAAGACTACTGACACATCAGAACATTCAAGATAACTAGCACACCAGGACATTAAAGGCTACTGGAATTCTTTCAGAACATTCCATATTTAGGACTTGTGATTAGAACACTTAGGATTATTGGATTATTTGGACTTTAAATCATGTTATTGCAAGTTTCTTTTTGAATTTTCACTTTAACTCATTAACCCCTGAGCCAAACAGCTAGGTATTCCCCTACAGCATACTTGCAGAGGGATCACCTAGAGCAGTGTTAGCCTTACCAGTAGCTGTATCCCTGAGACTCACTGACAGTACTTGACTTGCTGATTTTTTCAGAGGGGGCTACATGAAATAAATTAGTTATTTTTTGCTTTGTATTCCTTCAATTAAGCTAAAGTTTGGCACAGCTGTTCTCAATAAAATTATGTAGATAATGGTATAAATTTCATGCAGCATGCAGAAATAAAATTCATCCATAAAGGAAAAAAAAAAATTATTTACTTACCAATTTGCTTCTTTTGTCATTAAAAATCCATTAAATCCATTGTGAATTCACACTGAATAATTAAAACCTTCAACACATGAAATAATTCACAGAAATTCCATTTGTCATCTCTCTTACAAACTTTAACCTCGTGTGAAAACTGCATATTTCCTCACACTTTACTTACCTTTCTTCCTTAGAAATCTCCACTAAACGTTTAAAAACTACTGAAACACTTTGAACAAACTCTGAATTATGTACACTCGTGCTAACTAAATTCATTTTCCCAAACACAAGCAAGTCTTTATTTACCGATTCTTCAAAATATCTACAAGATATGGTTTAATCCACACATAAATGAATATATCTCCATCAGAGTCTGTCAGGTATGTGTCTACTTCCAGTGGCTGATTCTTGTCATTTTGCATCATTTTCAAATCTAAATAACTCCACTATTTCTGGCGCAATCAAAATCAAATTTTTTTCCCTTTGTTCTGCAATGTTTCCTCTATCTATGTAAGCTTAAATTTGATTGGTTAAACTGCCTGCATAATTAGAAAATAGTCTGGAATCAACCAATGGTTTGCGCTGCTTTAACTTGTCATTCGGGATACAGGCCTAGACTAATACTGCCACTCAAATGAGGCGCCCGGGATTCAAGCAAGGTAAACTGCGCCGAGTTATAGTGGCACTTGGGAGATGAGGGATGCAAAGTGTGACGACTTATTGTGGCGGCAGGGGTTAATGAGTTAATTGACTAGAAAAAAAAATGCTTGTTGATTTTACTTACAAAGCTGGTTTCACTTTCTTTCTGTTACATTATTTTAAGACCTTGAGTCATAACACTTAGAAAGAGCTTTAAAAATGTCATAGTCACATGGAATACTGTGTCACTTTGCCAAGGAGGCAGCTGTGGTAACTCAGTGGTTAGCATGTCGGACTCACAACTGAAAAGGTGTACACCATCGGATCAGACTGGGTTGGCTACCATGGTGTATCCATTGGCAAGATACTTTACTCCAATTGCCTCAGCACTAAATAACCTACTTCTGTTCTTGTGCCATAAAACAACAAACCAAACCAAACTTGCCAGGAACCTTATATAGACCACTGTATTACCTATAATTGTGTCATGTTCTCTAAGTTCTGGTGCACAATCAATCTATAAAAATGAAATTTTTTGGTACATTAGTTTTTTATTCAGATAAATTTTTTCTTATTTACAATGTGCAAACTATTGTTTTTACATGTAAGAATGAGCAAAAAACTGCAACTCATATTTGTACCTAAGATTAATTGTACATCCTTCCAAAAAATCATGAATATAAAGTATACAAATAAGAAGCTATTACTTGTTCTACAGTTTCAAAAAAGATGTTAAAATATTTCACCTTTGATAATAATCATTATGGACTCATTTAAAAGGAAAATGGGGAGTTTCAAATCTAACATCTCCATATTAAAGTACCTAATCTGGGTTACTGAATTTAAGGTAAGCTACCACGTTCTTTTCTTTGTAGCCTGCTGGGCTAACATCTAAATTTGAAATTTGTTGGACCATGCATTATTATTATGGAATCCACACATTATAATCAGCCCAAAAGAAGTTTTGGATATTGCACAATTACCATACTTTTCTTTTGTTTTTCGAATGCACAAAATAATTCATTATTTTTGCTGTCCCACAACATACAAATAGATTTCATTAAGTGTCCAAAAAATCCTAGCCCCAGCAACAAATACTGTACCTATGATATTGGTCTGCCCCTTTAGACAAACTGCAAATTAAATTAATCATGCATTATGTGCACTGTAATGAAATGAACACAGATATTACCTGCTTAGTTGTGTCCTATTTATTTCAATCCATAAGAAAATGCAAGCACATTAGACAGGTAAGGTAAAAATCCACCATGTTTTACTTTCCTATGCCATCATCTATCGCCCATGAAAATCTGCAGAAATAACTCAGATTGCTCTAAGGCTTTGTCACTGATTAACCGGAATGTAATTAACATTTACATAGTTAACTTCATTGAAGCTTTTAGTAGACTCCAGCAGCCACTGTAAACATTATTTATCATGCAGGACATAAATTCTGACCAAAGTTAAATGTATCTTTACAATAAAATGTTGACACCATTTCTAGCTGATTTTGTTGCAGTTTTTATTTTTACATTTTTGAAACTCAACTTTTAATCAGCACTATAT
Organism: Margaritifera margaritifera; assembly: GCA_029931535.1. NCBI lineage: Eukaryota > Metazoa > Mollusca > Bivalvia > Unionida > Margaritiferidae > Margaritifera > Margaritifera margaritifera. The sequence continues at coordinate 3,814,826 of JAQPZY010001573.1, forward strand.
AGCCAGAGTTGTGCTGATAACTCATTAACCCCTGGCGCCACGTTTACGCGTCATGAGGTTGTACCCTACTTCCGAGCTCTGTAACGTGAACATCATTTAGGATACACTAAAGTGCATGGTATTTCAGGAAAGTAGACAGATGTAGCTCTACAATGATACCAAATAATGTCGACTTTCTACTCGCATTAAAAAATACAGCGAAAAAAATGCAGTTTTTGAGACCCGATTTTTTTTAGGTCAAAAATTGCCAGTTCCGGAACCGGAGTGTGTGTCCGGATTTTACACTTTTTGGCCTTAGATCTAAAGCAGACCGGTCCGAACTGCACACAGACAGATGAACCTTTGCAAAAAGTAGGATAAGTTTGAGATTTGGAGTAAAAAGGGCCAGGACACAAAAATCAGGGATCCAATACGAAAAAAAAAAGAAAAAAAAAAAGAAAGTCCAACTTTTACCCTTCTGCACATGCGCGAGCGTAATAGCCAATCAAAAAACAATGTTTCGGATACACCTAAGCATCCGGCTAAATGAAAAACTTTCTTAAGCAGATGTGTTTTGCTGCATTCAGAAGTAACCCCAAAAATGCGTTTCCTACCATTATTTCAGGCGAAAATGAAAAGAATCTCCAGGGGTTAATGAGTTCAATCATATAATAACATAATACTGTGACTGAACAAAAAAAGACATAAATAAAAAACAGGAACATTTTTTCTATCATATCATAGTAGAGGTACATGTACTATAATGAGCTGATGAAACCAGAAAATAATTTTGCTAAAAATCATTGTTCTTAAAATCTGCATCAGAATCACTGGCGTTGAGTAACCTTGGAGGACAGCCAATATTAGAAGCATAGCTCATGCATGTACCTTCATTAACCACTACAGCTGAAGCCTCACATGAAAAACACGAAGTCCACTCATCTAATTCCTATACTTATTCACAAGTACAATATAAAGTTAGCCTGTTGAAGGTAATGTATCACAATATACAAGGTACAGTTTTTAATATGGAAAGTTTACCACTGAATAAACATATGTATTCCGACTTTCAACAGCATTGGTAAAAAAAAAGGGCCTTTTCTGTAGACTAGGGTGTATATAACAGTGTAGCATGAAAAATCTAATACTTAACTTATGAAAGACAGTAAAATATGAAATATAGTGACAATGAGTTTCTTTTGTTGCAAGGGTGTGATACTAGCAGAGATGCATATCATCATTAATTTTTTTAATCTAGCATGAGCAGTGCCTGATAAATGAACAACAAATACACATTTTTTTGTTTGTTTGTGGTTTTGTAGCTTCAACGCCATTTCCCAGCACATGATAGGATATACTGGCAGCGAGTATATTTGTTGGAGGAAGAACCCATGAAAACCACGGGAAGAATCACAAACACAAGGGAAGCTACTGGCAAGCTTTCTCACATACTGCATTGGCCAAGTCTAGACTTGAATCCACGTGGACAGAGGTGAGATGTGAGAGATCTGTAAAGGCAAATGCCTTAGACCACTCTGCCCCCCGCTGCCCCCCCCCCCCCAAAATACAAATGTTAAGCCAAATCAGTGAAGCATATAATATGGTCCATAATAACCTACTTCTGCACTAAGAGAGTAGTGCTCATCAAGATGCATCTCCTCACAAAGTCTCATGATTTTAGATATGCTAGTATGCACTTAGTATGCAAAAAACCTATGTGGTCATAAGTTAATTCAAAAATTTAACCTAAGACCAATAAAATGTGAAATGTAGGTCACAGTGACCTTTTTGTATGGGTGTAACTGAGATGTATACAATCATCTAGTTAACTTATTCTAGCATGAACAGTTAAAACACAAAAATTTAATCAAGGTTTAAGCTACAAAAAGGGCAATAAATTGTGGGAGCACAGTGATTTGTAAATATGTGCATCTTTAGGTGATGACCATAATATTTACCCCGTTTCATCGCAATTCATCAAAAACTGCGAGACTAGTTGCACTAACCAGATTGTCATACGCTGCATAAAGCTACATAACAAAATGGGCAATAACATTAACAAAAATTGCGGGAACAAAAGTAATTTGTTGATAATGTGTATCTTGAGGTGATAACCATAATATTTACCTAATTTCATGGCAATCTATCATAAACTGTGGGTTTGTGTCATAAACTGCATTAAGCTACAAGACAGAAAGGGCAATAACTCCAACAAAAATTGCAGGGGCAAAGTGATTTGTCAATATGCACATCTTAAGGCAATGTCCATAAATATACTAAATTAAGTTTCATGGCAATCCATTACAAACTGTGGGACTAGTTGTATGAAGGAGATTGTGTCAGACAGATGGATAGATATGAGGATGATGGAGGCATGTATATAATAAAAACTGTATTGTGGTAGCTGGTAGGAGAGTAGAAAGTAAAAGTCTGAACATCATCAACATGAGTCCCTCAAAGGGACTGATGCTCTACTCACTGAAAAGAACTTTCAGGAAATCAAGATAAGACCATTTCTTCCTTCAAACTGCTGAGTGCTGAAACCATCTCTGATAATCTTCAGCAAAAACAATATTTTCAAACTAGCTGCTGTGGATGTCAGATTGGCACCATTTTCATTTAGGACCAACAAGACATCATATGAAGTCTTCTGGTGGAAAGCCCATGTTGATATGACTTCCCATTTTGGAGAAGTACCAATAACAAGATTTTCAAGCTGGCTGCCATGGTGGCCATACTGGCTATCAAATTGGCACAATTTCCATTTAGGACCAACTAGACATTATAAGAAGTCTTTTGGTGAAAGCACAATATCAATATGACCTGCCATATAGGAGATGTAGGTATAACAAGATTTTCAAGATGACCATTGTGACAGTCATATTGGAAGTCAGATCAGCACCATTTTCATTTAGGACCAACTAGACACGAAAAGTCATTCAGTGAAAACCCCATGCTGATAAGACAATTCATTCAGGAGTAGTGATAACAAGATTTCGAAGAATGCCACTGTGGCAGCCATATTGGATGTATGAGCAGCACAATTTCATTTAGGACCAACTAGACATCATAAGAAGTTAAGAAGCCATTAAATAAAATCCCCATGTTGATATGACCATGCATTCAGGAGGAATAGCAATAACAAGGTTTTCAAAATGGCCACTATGGCAGACATACTGGATGTGCAAGCAACACCCTTTTAATTTAGGACCAACCAGACATCATAAGAAGACTTCTGGTGATAACCCCATGGCAATATTACTTTTTGTTCTGGAGGAGAAGTGATAACAAGATTTTAAAGACATATTGGATGTCGGATCAGCACCATTTTCATTTAGGACCAACCAGACATCATAACCCCATGTCAATATGACTTTCCCCCCTGGTTGAGTAGCAATAACAAGATTTTGAAGATGGCTGCCATGGTGGCCACAATGGACGAGATCGGTATCATTTTCAATTAGGATCAACTAGACATCATAAAAAGTCTTTCAGTGAAAACCCCATGTTGATATAACCATCCTATCAGGAGGAGTAGTGATAACAAGATTTCTAAGATGGCTGCTGTGGTGGCCATATTGGATATCTGAGCAGCACCATTTTCATTTAAGACCAACTAGACAATGGAATGAATGTTTGTGAAAAGTTTCATGTCAATTCTCAAAGTAGTTTAGGATGAGTTGCGATAACAAACTTGTGTTAACAGACAGATGGGCGACAGACCATCCCATAAGCTCTTCTGGTTTGAGACCAGTAGAACTAACAAAACTAATGAACCAATCCTTGTCCAAAACTTTTATACAAGACTAATCACAAAATTAATTATATTCCATCCCTTGTAAATTCACAACAGTATAAAAAAAATAAGGATCTGTTTTGTCTTAGATTAATTTTTAAACAAGTTATTCTCCAGTGAAACTCATACCTAGATGTGTGACCTGTATGTGACCAGGTGCAGGTTTTAGTATTATCTGCAACTGTAGTGTTAAGTATCTCTTTCATGTTGATGCAGTGAACTTCAATAGTGTTCAATTTTTTTTATTATAGAATGATATATTCTTCTAATGCTTTGTGACTGAGATTGTATCATAACAGATCAGTAATATAGTTAAAACAAATGGTCTTTGTTATATTATCAGTGTCAGCAACCTAATACATGTAAATAGTGAATGTACTCCAACAATTGTGGATATTTTCAGTTTGGTATGAAGATTCTTACTGACTGAAAGAGAAGTGTTTATAACGGATCTCACTAGAAAGAAATTTTTTTTATAAATCTTGGCCTAATTGTACAAGAGTCTGTATTCAGTAAGATGAATAATGTTTACAAAATCAATATACTAATGATGCGATCAAATTACTCCCTGACATTATTACAGTAACAAGATTTTCTAAGCTAATGTCATTTTTCTGGAAAAGAACTTGTACATTCTGCAGTATGTATGTATGTATGTATGTATGTATGTATGTATGTATGTATGTATGTATGTATGTATGTATGTGTGTGTGTGTGTGTGTGTGTGTGTATGTATGTATGTATGTATGTATGTATGTATGTATGTATGTATGTATGTATGTATGTATGTATGTATGTATGTGTGTGTTTGTGTGTATGTATGTATGCATAGGTTTTAACAACACATCATCATACTCCTGGCTATACAGTGCTGAGTAAGTTCAGGTATCAAAACAAGGGCATACAAAACGAAGATAGCAGCAAAAGAGAGTAGAATCCTTAAAATACAAAGCCAAATTCTTGATATAAACTGCAATCTTTTAAACTGTGCAGGACCTTCTTAGCTGGAACATCATCGTGGGATGCATCCCAATGCAAAAAGTTTGTCTCCACTAGTTGCCTAACTCTTGTGACATTAAGGAAGGAAGGCACACCTGGCCTATTCTACATCCCCTAGCCAACATTGGGTAGAGTATAAAAAGAGGATTTAAATAGATCAGTCAGGAAGCAAGTGCTAATAGAAAAACCCCTGCCCTAAAAGTAATAATTTAACAGAGCCCATTCTTATATGTTAAGATACAAATACATACCAAGTTTCATGAAGATATCTCAAACGTTTGAAAAATATTAATTGTCAAGAGTGTGACAAAATGTCAGTTGGACACCAAGTTCTTTGCTGGAAAAATGGGGATAATTCTTAAAATGCTGATCAGAAAAATTGCTCAATGTTTCTTGCAACAGCTCAGACTGCCTTTATGTACTTTCTAATAAAACTCTGTGTCGAGTGACTAACTAATAAGAAACAAGAATGGACTAACGCATACATGTACGTCAAAAGAACAGGAAAATGTTAATTACAATATTTAACTTTTGATGTAAAGATGTTGTACCCCTCAAGTTCCATAAAGTAAGTCCAAAAACATCTTTTTATGGGTATTTGGTATATATTATATTTACTTTAAAATTGATTGATTATGTAATAATAATTACATAAGAATAACAATGATACTCAGTTTACAGTTTGCCAATGTTTGCCGGAGCATGCAGGAAACACTTTAAAACCAGCTGGCACAAACTCGTGAATGTGCTCCAACAAACATTCACACACTATGTGTGTGCTTAATGCAACATGTAGATGAAGCAAGTATAGTCTAGTAAAATGACAGCATTTATATAAAAGAACTGTTTCGCTGTCTCATTTTTCTACAAAGCATGATAATTATGACCTATAAAAACAATTTCTAGGTTTGTTGGCATAGAATCTGCATTAAAATTGTGACTAGATCTGTATGCTCAGACCATAATGAAAGACAAAATATTATCCATATTAATATTATTATCCATATTAATATACAACTGAATACATATTGGTAACCTCATGTTGACCTTACTGCACTTATTGCTGCCTGTAGTATAAATTTGCTTTCCATTTTGTTAAGCCATTCAACATTTAGATTTTAAAATTATTGCCATGTTTTTTACACCATCTTGGGAATGTTGTGTCAATTATTATCTGGAAATTAACTTTCATATTTTTCAATTCAAAAGTTCAATTCCAATAATTTGTGATATTCATGTAAAGTTTTACAGAACCAGTTTATGGTTCAGAAATAACTAAAATGACCAACATGAGACCCATATGGACTTGATATTGCTTGCTTCACTTACATTACTGTAAATGACCATGCAAGTTGCTTTCTTTTTAAAGCTTTTTGATAATATACCTGTATGTAAGGTATAACAAGGAATCTCTTAAATCTTGTTCAATGAAGCTGATATGTGGTTGCTGGCAAAAACATAAGGAGGTCTTAAATAATGTAAGTGACAATATGATGGGGCTTCAAGAGTACATGTATTTCAATATATTACATATTATAACAAGAACATTTTGTGGCATACATACATTTTCAATACTCAAACCTTCTGAGTAGGAGAGTCAATTTAGGTCTTTTTTTAATTCAGTTCATCACATTTTCAACTTTTATATAAATATCCAAATCTCATAAAGATCACTAGCTTGCAAGTCTTAATGTATTATCCATTTGCAGTATATAAGATTCAACTAAAAAAAAGGCACAGAGGCCCCCTCATATAAGGTCACACTTCTGCAGCAAAAAAGTGGCCTTATAAAAGGGGTGGCCTCTCATGTGGGCGACAAAGTGGATTTCTGAGTTACTACAAACTTAATTTAAGGGGGCCCAGGTGGCTAAGTGGTATAAGGCGATCACCTTTACCAATCACTTACATCCCACCTCTGTACGCGTGGGTTCAAGTCTCATGCTAGGCCAACATGGGTATGTGAGAAAGTTTGCCAGTAGCTTCCCATGGGTCAGTGGTTCTTCCCAGCTATTTCGCAGGTTCGTTCCCACCAGATATACTGGCCGCCATATATAGCCTATCATGTGCTCAAAAATGGCATTAAACCCATAGTAATAACAACAACAACAACAACAAACCTCAAATTTAAAGACCCAATGAACAAATCTATTAATCTGAGTACTACAGAATGCATTTTTTTTCCCAACAAAACCATGAAAAATTCTACTAAAAAATAATTGAATTCACAATAACGAATCAACAAATCTTACCTGACTCCAAATAACCTAAGAGCCAGTCCTCACAGTAGTCTGCTACAATTCCCAATAGATCTTCCAATGAACCACTTTTGTAGTGTACACTGGTAATACTTAATATCAACATGTACGTTGGAACCTGACCATTAACTTTTAAACAAAAGTATGAATTGAACCCAAGTCAACATATTTTCTTTCTTTGATTCCCAATTTAAAATAAAATCAACTTGGCAGCTTGGCAATTGAAATTTCCGATGTTCCAAAGTAACATTAATAAAAAAGTTCATCATATTTCTGTAATGAACTGACAAAAATATAAGCCACTCAGAATATCTTAGCACTGAGCTGCTGCTGCTGATTATGCTGTGTACTGTTACAAAAGTCATGATGAAATAACTATATAAAGAAGCCATAGCTTGTAGCCAGACAGACAATTCCTTATTATATCTTTATACTTTCATAAAGCTACACTGCTCTGGAAGTAACAAAGCCCAAGGAATCGCAAAAATCATAGTTATATATGAATGTCTTCAAAGCAAGGTAAACTATAATATAAAACACCAAAAGGAGCTTGCAACAAGATATTGTAGCTCAAACCCAGCATTCTGGTAGCCCATGTAATCCGTGTAAAGGATTTGTCAAACCCAGCATTCTGGTAGCCCATGTAATCCGTGTAAAGGATTTGTCAAACCCAGCATTCTGGTAGCCCATGTAATCCGTGTAAAGGATTTGTCAAACCCAGCATTCTGGTAGCCCATGTAATCTGTGTAAAGGATTTGTCAAACCCAGCATTCTGGTAGCCCATGTAATCTGTGTAAAGGATTTGTCAAACCCAGCATTCTGGTAGCCCATGTAATCCGTGTAAAGGATTTGTCAAACCCTGATGTAACATATATCGACTGGGGGTTTCATTAAGTGAAACTCAAATTATTTATTTTCTGTTACACAATTTCTAGATGCTAACTTTCTTCTAAAGTGCTCTGAATGTTTGTTTACAAGTTGTAATTTAGAGGACAGTTGTAGTACAAAACTGTCTGTACAATGGCAGAGTCCAAATTTTGATGTGTTGAAAAAAAAGAATGATGACAATGTCAGTACATGTATGTCTGCAGATTTTACCCATGTGCAAGCCTGACTGGTTTCAATACAAGGACACATTCTTCTTCATACCAAAATGATCCCAATCTGCCCTCTGACCTCACAGTCAATTTCTGGAGCTGGATATTACCCTGTACCTACTATATTTTGTAGACTTATTGGATAAGTGTCAAAGATGACACTGCTTGAATGTTTAGCTCTGGCCAGCTGATCCAATAGGAATCAACATATACAATAATTGGCATGGGATGAGCACATGTACAAATTTGTCTGCATCATAACAGATTTTTTTGTCACAGATGCAGATATGTGGATGGATAATCCAAACTGCAGTTTTTGGGGGGGAGTAAAACTAATTTTAATAATGTAATACTTACCTTGTCTGAGCTCATAATTCCAACCTTCCATTATAATGAAACATTCAAGAAATCAAGAAACAGAGAATACACAGAACCAGTCTGACTGCCATGTCATCAGCTCATGCAGGATACCCAAGGTTAGAAGTGAAATTAACTTGTAAAATTTGAGGGGTTTTTTTCAGTTTTTTTTATCAAGGTTTAAAAAAAAAACAATTTTGAGGTTCAAGACACAGTGTAATTACAAGATTATCTCCATGGTGTGCATAACATTTATTAAAAATTTGAATATCCCTAAGAGAAAAGGGACTCTGTTATGGAGCAGTTAAGAGACCATTCAGTGAGGACTGTTTTGCCCAACCTGGACAGACTGTCTGCTAATACGTTCTTCTTCCCTGGAATGTGGCGCTTTATGAGGAATGTGGCTGGCTTGGAGGGTTATCCAGCAAAGGAGGTTCCAACTCCACGCAAAGAGAAGCGGCATGTGAGCCTCCTTTATGTCGGAGATACGCTACGATGGGCATGTTGTCGGAGGAGACCATGACACAACAGCCTCTTACTCTGTTGATGCATCCTAAAGCACTTCTGGTAAAAGAATCTTAATCCGAGCAATGGTTGAAGCAAACAGACTTTGAACTGTGCAAAGAATGAAGCAAACGCAATGACAATGCTGTTGATGATCTGACAGTGATATGACATAATGGGTCTATCAAATGAATGAGAGAATAAAATGACCGGATGTCTTTAATTTGCATAATTCACACATTTTCTTGACTGCTAGGCTAGCCTAACAAAGAAACGCGCACAGGAAAACTATCTTAAGGGTAGGGTTCTTGAATGAAGCTTTACCCAGCGGTTCAGAAGGGGGTTTTGACACAGCATGAGAGATTCCATTTTGGTATTAGTGAACGAGATACTGGTCTCTGCAGCTCAAAATACTTGAAAAAATTGGAAAGATGAGGGTCCGAACCAAGGACCGGACCCTCAGAGAACTTCAGCATGTTGGACAGGGCTGCCCTATAGCCCTTAATAGTAGAAACCGAACATTCTCTTCCTTTGAACAGGAAGAGATGAAAGTCTGCCACTGCATTCAGAGGGGGACAGCTAAGATTAACGCGATTCCTACTGCATCAATCGCAAAAGATTCTCCACTTTGCATTGTAGACCTTGGATGAAGAGTGTCTCCTGACTTGGATGATGCATTTGGCAACCTTCCTCAAAAACATACCCTGGTGGATAAATCGCTTGAGAAGGTGGAGAATCTGTAGGCTGTTGTGGAGAAGAGAACCTCTGTGGTGTGACAGCAGGTCCCTCCTCTGAGGTAATGTCCTGGGCTGGTCTTGGGGCCCCAAGTGGCTGAGTGTTCTAAGGCGTTCGCCTTTACAGATCACTGACATCTCACCTCTGTCCGCATACGTTTGAGTCTTGGCTTGGCCAACGTGGGTATGTGAGAAAGCTTGACAGTAGCTTCCGGTGGGTCGGTGGTTCTTCTCAGTTTCTTTCTCCACCAAATATACTGGTTGCCATGTACAGCCTATCATGTGCTGAAAAATGTCATTAAACTCACAAAACCAAACCATACCTGGACTGGTCTTCCAACAGGTTGAGTAGATTGCTGAACCATGTTCATTTGGGCCACAGAGGGGCTATCAGAATAAGCTGAGCAGAGGAGGTCCTGACTTTGTGGAGCACTTGCGGAATCATTCTTAAAGGTAGGAATGTGAAAGCAAACAGACATTCCCACCTTAGACTGAAGACGTCCACTACCCATTCCCTCTGACCTGGGACTGGGAAGACATAAAAGGGGAACTTGTTGTTCAGTCTCATCGTGAAGAAGTCCACCAAGGTTCTCCCCCGCACCCTGAACTGGAACTCTACTATGGATTGGTGCAGAGACCACTCAGTGAGGACTACTTTGCCTCTCCTGGACAGACAGTCCGCCAGAATATTTTTCTTGACCAGAAAATGTAATCCATTCCAAGGCTGCCCACTGAAGGAGGTTCCAAACCTCTACACAAAGAGAAGGAGCATGTCTACCTCCTTGTCGCCTGAGGTATGCTACTACTGAAATGTTGTTGGAGGAGACCATCACTCCATGACTCCTTATCTGCATGACACACCCCTGTAGGGCTAAAAATACCACGCTCATTTCCAAATTGTTTATGTGAAGGGTAGCTTCTTCCTGGGACCATGAACCCTGAAGAACTATCCCTTCTGGCTCTAAGTGAGCAGCCCAACCCGAATCTGACATATCCATGAACAGACAGGAGTGGGGTTTGGGGGCATGCACTGAGATTCTGGCCATAAACTGGTCCCGATTGGCCCACCAACTCAAGTGGTGATGAAATTCTGACCCCAGAGTAATCCAAGCCAACAGGGGATCCTTGTGCAGTATCCAGTTCACCAGAAAGAGTACCTGGAGAGGGCGCATGTAGTCTTTCCAGGGAAACCAGGTCTGCCATGGAGTTCTAACTACCCAAAAGGATAGATATAGTGAAGCCAACAATGAGGTCTTGGCCTGAAGTGCAACCAAAAGAGATAGGATTCTGTCTATCCTGTCAAGTGAAAATGAACTCACCCAAGGTTGGTGAGGAAATTCATCCCCACGTTAACAAAATCCTGAAACAGGATTAGCTGTTTAACAGGAATTTCTCAAGGTTAGGAATGAGTCCCAGCCATGTCACTGTGGGCCAGCAGCAAGACAGATCTTGCAAAAGGGATTCTTTGAGGTCATTGTGCATCAATCTGTCACAGAAATACATGTACTGGAGGATGGGGATCCATAGAGCTCATGGATGGGTGTCAACTACTCCCATCACCCTGGTAAAAGCTCTAGGTGCTGAGGCAGGCCGAACAGCAGAGCTCAAAATTGAAAAAGCTATCAGTCCAGGCAAAACCTGAGGTATTTCCTGTGAGGAGGAAACACTGGGATCTGAAGGTACACATCCTGAAGATCAATGGGGACTGACTGTTTTCCGGGACTTATGGCATTCCTGAATGAGGTGGTAGTCTCCATCTTGAATGGTTCCTCCTGAAGAAACATGTTTAGGGTGGAAACATCAATGATAAGCCAAAACATTCTGCCTTTTTTGGAACGCAAGAGTAGAAAGTCAGAGACTGGTCGTTTGCCACCCTCTATCTGCCACCTCTTCTCTTAATTGAGCCAGTTTTGATTGGTGCAAAAGAATGGGGGTCTTTGCAAGAGGAGGATGTTCCCGGAAACAAAGCCGTTATCCTTCCTTTAGTATAGAAATGACCCGCATATCTTCCATTATGTGTAACCAAACCTCTGAAAAGAGGGTTAGCTGAGCACCCACAGGAATCCAGGAAAGAGGGATGGACGACAGGAGAGGGTTCAAGTCCCTAGGGCACCTCCCCTGTTCCCTTGGGAAAGGGGGAGAGGTTACAGGATTCCTCCTTTGACCCTTCTGGCTGCCTCATCTAGCTAAAGATGGATGAGAGGGAGGCGTTATTTGATGTTGCATCCTGGACTGTTGATGCTGCATCCTTTTAAAGAACTTTGAGGAGGCCCTGAGGGGTGGTCAGGATGAGGATGCTTCCTGGCTGGTTTCAGGAGCGACTGCGAGATGCCACAGAGGGGAATGAATCCTCTGAAGATGTCTTCGCTGCCAATGGAGCAGTCTTTAGACCTCTGACATGTCCAAAGCATTATCCCTGCAGAGGTGAAGCAGCTCCATTGATAGCACCATGAACATTGACAAGCATGCCTTGAAGTTTTGGAAACAACCTCCAGCAAGTGCTGGAGACAGAGATTCCTGCTTGAGAAGACTGAAGGAGGCTGCTGAAAAAAGATTGACATGCAAGACTATGGTTACTAGCGTACAAGCTTTAAGCTCCTTCGCCTCCAGCATCTTGACTGGACGGTGAGCCCAGGTCCCTATCAAAATCCCCATCTGCAATGCCCAGCATGTGTGTGTGTGTGTGTGGTGCTTAAGAGGCCAAGCAGGAGAGTGAACCATGCAGCAGGATGCTTCAGTGGTTGCAGCATAGAGTGGGAAACAGACTACCCTTTATGTTACCTGGCAAAAATTCCCAGCCCTTAGAAAACCTTTAAGAAAGTTGCCTTACTATGGTTAAATGAGGGAGTAAAGGGAGGTCTGGACATGATGCGGCCACTGAGTCTCTCTGATGAGAGGGCAACTGGGGAGATGGGGTATCCTCATCCTGCAACTCCTCATGAGGAGTGGTGGGACTGCCCTAGTAGCAGGCTTTTATGGTGGAAGGGAAATGACTCTCATCCATCCTATAGGTGTATCCTGTGAGTGGCAGGACCACCACCCTTACAGAATTTTTAGGGGGACAGGAACACTTCTTGTCCCTCCTTGATTGTCTAGTGGGAGAGGACTGGCACACCTCCTTATTGTTTGGCTCCACATGAGCAGAAAATGCACGGCTGTGATCTGCCACATCTGAAGACAAGGCATGAGCATCCATGGCACCATTAACAGGAAGGAAGATTCACTTCACAGTAATGGATGTCCCCACATCCCATAGGGATAAAAAGGAACATAGGAAATGGGAATGGGTGGGGGTGGGATGCCAATCTGATCCCCTTCCCTAGTCAGACGAGTATATGCTTACATGCAGACTCGCCCTATTCCACAACTGGATTGATTGGTCAAATGTAGAGGGGTGGTGGTTATCGACCTGATCCCTGTCCCCATGCTGCTGATGGGACTCCATTGACTGGTGACTGGTACTCAAAGACCAGTGACCAGTGACTGATCAGGCGATAATGATGAGATGGATGAGCCTCCATCAGATGAGCCAGAGTGATATAGCTGCTTTCCCATCTCAGGGATGTGCGAGTTGGTCTCTGCATGGTGCCTTCACTAGGCTGCTGATCCTGACAGTGCCTTGATTCTTCAGAGGCAATATGTCTCTCTACTTCACAAGAGACTGATCCCATACACTCATGGAATCCAAGAGTGCCTACCATGATATTGTTCTGTGACTTTTCAGGAGCTTTACATCTCTTGATTTTGCGAGAGATAAATCCCATAGATTTCTGGGATCGAGGAGTGCCCACCCTGAGAGAGTTTTGTTACTCTTCAGGTGCATTCCATCTCTCAACTCCACTGGAGACAGATCCCATACACTCCTGGGATCGAGGAGTGATTGGTCCCATACTCTCCTGTAGGACTCAGAACGATACTGTCCCCAAAATTATTTGATGCAACAATTAAATTAGTACTACCTCAGTGAGTATTTATTTGAAAATGTACAGACAAAGCAGTACTATTAAATTATTTAAATGCAGCAATGCAGTGACAGATAATGCATTACTGCTATTAAGGTGCAAATATATATTAAAGCAATTACATTGTTAAACTTCACCATTTCTTTCAAATGTCTGCATATGATACTAAAGTTAGTTCAGCTCAGCATCACGAATAAAATCCGCATCTGCAGCTCAGTGAATCTTCATGCAAGCATCTCTAAATGTAGCTAATATTGACTTATTGGAGGTGTCGCATGACACATATAAACATTGTCTGCATCATCAAGTTTTCATAGATGCGGATGTTATTGGTGATGCTAAGCTGAACAGAATACAAATTATTTTTCAAAATGTCTCTGCTAACTGAAAATAAAGCAAGCTGAGGGAAGAATTACAGAAAAAAATACCATGAAAATGATAGATATCTTGATACTTTATGCTACCGGTATCTCTACTAATTTCCTTACTTGTTTCCTGTAAATGCAGTTTTTTCATAACTGAGGACAAAACTATTTCTGCAAATTCAATATGGACACCATGTTGACCTATTGATAATTGTCAATCAACTACAGTTTATCCATATTCCACAAGGTTTGGTTTGGTGTTCTATGGCACAGCACAAGTGGGTTATTTAGTGCTGTGGCAAGTGGAGTAAAGTGCCTTGCCCAAGGGCACATCACAATGTAACATAAAATCAAAATCATTTTTACCTTTAATTCTCCCCATTTCAACAAATGTTTTCACTGTATACCCAAATGTATTGGCAAAGATTTGGAAAGATAACCTTGAATTTGCATAAGTTGATATGCTAAGTGTAGGCGGAGTATGGATTGTGATACCTGTACAGTGAAAACATCAAAACGGACACTATACATACAGGACACCTGTTTATAAACGACAACATTTATGACCACCTTTAATTACGTTAATGTCATTTATATCTGTAACCTCTGTACAAAGGAAACCAGTCCACAAAGAACAAATTTTGTGGTCCTTTGATAGTGTTCAGACCAAGTAAACAAAATCTGGCATTTCATGTAAAACGACAAACTCTTCTAAAATCCCATCAATGCCACTTTTTCTGACATTGTATTTGTGAGTGAACATTATTTTTGGACATTTTCAAATCTGGCCTATTTTTCGGATTTTTTTAAATTTTGGTATTTAGTATTGACCACTATGAATACTTCATAGTTCTTCAGTTTGACAATCTGAACTAATGAAGAATATACAAATTTCAAGCCTGTTAAAGGAAACATAATTTCTTCTGCTTCGCCTCAACAGACAGTATTCACTTTATATGTGGATGCATTTGCTAATGTGTGTTTTACAAAAATCTATATGCCATATTAAATGAGTTTGTCTTCCCCAACTCAGAACAAAACACGAACGAGGTTTCGTATTCATTACATACCCATCTCTTATGTCTTCCAAATATTTTTAGGTATACAGTGTGAATGGAATTCAAAATTTTTGATGCTTCTAAATGAAATGATGCACATATGTCAGTGAAAACACCTAAATAGTTCCAGTCTAGGTATGCAATATGGAAATCCATATCATGTAAGATTAAATAAATATATATTACAAGCAACCCTTTTTTAAAGCTAAAAAGTAAGAAAAATGTAATACTTGGCTTAATCGAAAAAACTTTAACATTGAAACTTAATCTAGGAATGTACAGACAGACAGACAGATACACACACACACACCAAATTGACTATGTCTAGCTACTGCCAAGGTGGGCTCACCAAAAACTGGATCTAATCAGGACATTGACCCATAATCTAGGGATGTACCGACACACACACACACACACTCAGACACCAAATTTACTGCTATGTCGAGATTCTACCAAGGTGGGTTCAACAAAAATGGGATCTAATCAGGGCATTGACCCTTAATCTAGGGACATACTGATCAGTAATTTTGGAGTGCTTTGGTCCCCTTAATGGGTGAGATTTGCTGCCAAGGAATAATTGAGGAAAATATAATACTGGTGACATATGCTTTCTTGCTGATGAATTAATGCTGTATTTGAGTCATTTTCATGAATAAAACATCTACAACAATTAGACGTAATTTCTGCTACGAAAATAACAGAACACAGCAGATAGTAATTGTGATCATTTAGATAAGGAAAGTAAAAAAGCTCGATTGCATTGGTTAGACATTTCCAATTATTTTGGTTTACCTGTCTCTGACTTTTAACCAGCTGTTACCAAGACTCTAATGAATGATATATGCCTAATTCAACTGAATTGCTTCTGTTATGGTGTAGCTAGTCAATTACAGAAAATAAGAAATGAGTAGATGTTTGGAACTGATGACAATGCATAACTATACAACTAGTAGAGTGGTGTTTGGAACTGATGACAATGCATAACTATACAACTAGTAGAGTTGTGTTTGGAACTGATGACAATCCATGACTATACAACTAGTAGAGTGGTGTTTGGAACTGATGACAATCCATCCATGACTATACAACTAAATTCAAACTTGGCTTATAGGTCACCTTCATGAAGCAGTCACCTATTTTAAACAACTGCTGTTTCAAGGTTATAATTTACTTAAAGTGGCCATCTTTCTCAGGTCATTTTGTTCACACACAATTTATACTCGCTTACAAGTCGGGTCTAAATGCAAATAACATAGATCCTGATATGCCATCACATAATGCACCAGCAGATCTGGGCCTATGTTGTTTACTGATTACTCCTAATAAACCGCACAGACCCAGATCTGCTGGCACATTATGCGATGATAGATCTGGGTCTATGCAGTTTACACTTGGACCCAACTTAAAAGCGAGTATACATGGTACCTAAGAAGGCTCCATAAGACAGGCTGACCACAACTACGGATTTTTCTGCAGTACACAGATTTTTCTTCTTAGTTGCTGATATAAAGAAAGATATATACTCCAAAAGTATGGATTTTTGTAAAGAATCCAAATTACATTATTAAACTTAGCACTTTTTTAAGTTGTGCATTTTTTGCTTTGTTTTGTAAAAATATATACAATAAATGAAAATAATGCATGATGAGGAAGGAATTGTAAAAAAAGAAATTGCATGTTATTTCAACTGATTTTGTTAAAATGTGGACTTTCTGAAATGTTAACTAAAAGTAAGGATTTTCAGAGAAGTCTATGTGGTCACCTACTGCACAGCATGTCTTTCTACCAACTAATTATTTCAATTTGGATTATTCTTTATTTATTTTACCTACTGTATCTACACACTTGTTATTTCTGGTTGGATTCCTTGTCTGCTTGATCTGCATACAAGAATGCTGTATTTAATGTTCTCTTTTCAATTTGCTGAACTTTTTCTCATTACATTTTATTCTGAAAAAGTCTGTATTTTTTTCCTCCTCTAAAAGCCTAGATCCTCCTACAACCCTTTTACTACTAATATAATATAAATATTTCAAATCCATGTAAGGTGACAAGATACTGAGTGTGACGCAATACAGGGTTAGTGATGACTTTAACTTAAATCTATTATAATTAACAGGCATGAGAAATAAAAATTTCAAAAATCCTTGAAGTGACAACAAACTCTCTTGATCATGTTTACAGCTTGAAAATAATCTGACATTTGTGATCATGTTGGACCTAAATGCGAAACTACTTTAGTGATATTTGTCATGAGTAAAAAT
This sequence comes from Margaritifera margaritifera, assembly GCA_029931535.1. Lineage (NCBI taxonomy): Eukaryota > Metazoa > Mollusca > Bivalvia > Unionida > Margaritiferidae > Margaritifera > Margaritifera margaritifera. The sequence continues at coordinate 3,832,196 of JAQPZY010001573.1, forward strand.
CTCTGAGATAAGGGAATTCTCTTTAGATAAAAGCATTCTCTGCAGATTCTCATGCATAGTCTAATAAGATACTAATGTTGTTTGCTGATTTTTTCCTTTAAAAAAAGTATTTTGTTTTGGTACATGGTTTTATGAAAGTAACAAAAATCATACTTGCGATGCTTTAAAAGTTGTTGAATGATAATAAATGTTGCAATCATTCTAAAGATATTCAAGAATGACCATCTACCAAAGTTTCAGGGTACATACCCTCTGTCTCTCACTCTCTGTAGCTTTCTCTCTCAGAATATGACACTGAAATGCAACTTCACTGTTGATTTATTTTTGACAGAGTATTATGTTCCCCCTGGGGCTGACGAATGACAAGAAATCAATACTCTGTAACAATCTGATTTTGGAATGGAATCAGGCGAAAGAAAGTCTCCATTAATAATCAAACTATTGCATGTAATCTCCCTACGGACAAATGTGATCATACAGCTTGATTATAAGCATTTCTTGTCAAGTAATCATACTCCTTTATCAGCTGCATGTACATGTAATTTTGTCACGAATGACAGATTTGTCATGACAATGTTTATAAATGATTCTTTTGCAAAGCACCAGTGAGGATGAAAACCCAGGGACACCTGCCATAATATGTGCTTTACCATGGGATAATGTGCCTCTAACTACAGTACAGTGCAGACCCAGTCACCCTGATCTACCAATCCTTCATTTTATTGTCGATGCGGATCTATGCTCTTTCAAACTGGGTGTTCATTAGACAAGACCGATCAGTATAATAGCTATCTTTTGTTGCACTCATAATATATATGTCCAGAGTTCTGATGTAAAAACATAAAATTCATATTTGATGGAACAATCTTATCCTTTGAACGATACTGTGACTAGTTAAATTATATTCCTGGAGAATAACACACACATTTTTGGCAGATTTTGTGTTTGCTTTCAACCATGAATTTCAAGTACCATTAATGAGGTACTGCAGTTGAAGATAAAAGACATCTGGACCAAATCCACAAATTTAAGCACCCATGAAAACTCATCTATATTCCCCCCAAAGATGACAAAAATATTGATACTAACAAAATATCAAGCCCACCTTTTATTTAGCAAGAAAGTAACAACCTTGAACATTGAGTTTTAATATAAAAAATTTGAACATTGACCTTGATCTACATGTAGGATGTCACCAGATATACAGATGGACATATGGATATGCACAAGGACACCAAAGTGATCACTACATCGAGCTTCCACCAAAGTTGGATTGAATATAAATGAGCTAAATAAAAGATAATAGTTGCTGTAGAAATTCTTAAGGACATGAAAAACTAATTAGAATCCCTCAAAAGAACCAAAGTTCTACTGGCTGCAACGAATTTCCAGGAATCCAAGACCATGCTGAGTGTTGAGTCATATTCTTGAGTGTTAATGAGATTTTCAAATTGGCCTCCATGGTGGCCATATTAGATCTAAGATCAGCACCAATTTTTTTTCAGACTAACTAGATATCATTAGAAGTCTTTGGGTGAAAACTCCACGTCATTATGATCATCCATACAGCAGGAGAAGCAAGAACTACAGTACATGCATCTTGGATTACGGAAAATCCACATTCCCACAGTGGACCTTAATCCTTTCATGGCTCGGATGTAGTGGTTGTCTTGGATTAAGTTTTACTGCCCCAATTAGAAAGTCACAGCAATATAATTATGTAATAGTGGATGTGCACTACATCGCATGGAACTTCCATGTTGGGTCAGCTCAACTACAGTACAAATTACAGAATGCTCTTTTTAAGTTGAACACAATGCCGTTTAATATTCAAAGACTCGCCCGCTAAAACACATTCACATACGCGTATTGCGAGAGATGAAAGAAAAATTTCCGAGCAAAGAATCCTGAGACTATTTAGGTGCTTCACAATATATACAAGGTTTAATGATAGTAATTTGAGAGAGAGAGAGAGAGAGAGAGAGAGAGAGAGAGAGAGAGAGAGAGAGAGAGAGAGAGAGAGAGAGATTCTGCCTTTAAACAAACAAAAGGAATAATGAATCACATGTAAGTATTAGTGGATTTTATTCCAAAAATAAAAAATGCAGTAAATACTGTGATTTATTTTTTCATTGCCCCAGTCACTTTTAAATTGTTTGTTTAACATGTTCCCACACAATGAAATATCCACAGTGCTATCCAGAATACTAGTCCAGCCTCTGTTTAGTACTTGCTACCCAAATATACACACTGTCTTGTTTTCTCAGGAACTAGACATGTGTTTACTTTTAGCATGGACCTACTGTTTTTATGCAGATTCTGTGAATCATGTGATGCTGCATTCTATAATCAACAGCTTAAAAAATATACTTAGGATTGACGGTTTGGTCATCTGATGAGCTTAATATTACCAAATGGACGGGTGAAAGTAATGAAAAAGTGTAATCACCACAATATTTTTGATAGGAGATAAACTTTTATTATTTTCAGTTAGTGCAGATACAATTTATTTGGTACAGTACATTCTTTCAATCCACATGACAAATACTGCAAAACCATTCCTGAATATCAAGCAAATATTGTTTATCAGTTTACTTAATTTGTTACATTTTGATCCAATTATCCTTTTTAAGAAGTTGATGTAAATTCATATAAAACACGGACCAAATGTGTATTGATACAGGGTTTAGCAATTAGGCCAACAATCGCCCAAACTTTGGACTAGTTGAATCAAAAGCAATAATAATCGAAGGTTAACTGCCTAAAGATATACATATACACAGCATAGAAAAAAAGGGTGGGACCAGTTAGTATGTGCAGATGGGGTAACAAATGTTTTTTTGTTTTTTTTTATATAGCAGTAGCAGTTAATTTCTCCTGGACATCCATCAATATCATCATCATCTTTTGCAATTCAACCGAAATGCCTACTATTATGCAAACTTAGTTGTGAAATCGGTATCTGCAGCAGATACAACTGTATTTAATTGTATAATAAATAGCCTCCAGTTTTGTACGTCATTTTGATTTTAGCTTTATCTAAGTGGAATTTCTTCTTGTTCATACATTCCCCCCCCCCCCCGTAGTGTATTACGCATAAACTGAACACATCATATCTATCAACAATGCCTTGTATATTGCCTGAAATTGATAAGCTATGTGTTTGCCAAGGCTGTAAAATATATCTCTAATTGCATTGATTGCAAAATAATACATGGCTTCATATTTTTATTGGCTTTAAACAGGATTTACTGCACAACTAATTTTAAACTACTCAAAACTGGAGGTGAAAGAGGTATTGGCTTCAAAGGTTGTAAATCCGAATTATTTCCTCTTTATTTTAACAGTTCATATTATTTCTAAGGTCGTCGTGAATATTGTCACTGTATTCACTTTGATTATTGCAGTAATGCTCACTTATTTGACTTTCAATGTATTGAATTTCTGAAGCTTTAAGTTCATACATGTTAATTATGACCAAATTCAACAATAGATACTAACAAAAAAAGAAGAGCACACTAGTAGCAGGTTAATAACCCAATTAATTATATAAATTCTTGTTAAAAAAAAAATGAATCGCTAAGCAGCAATTTACCTATTTACTTATTCTGAATAAAGAGCGGCAGTGCTCAAAGAAATTTTTTTCACACACAGGCCCAGGGCTGGTGACTTTAAAAAAATCCACAAGCCCAGACTAAAATCCACATGTACTGACTCCAATTAGAAGTGCCCAAAACAGCCCTATTTAATTTACTACTATTTGTCACACAATGTTGCAATTGCTGTACTTTAAATATGAAAAGAAATAACTGAAATCATATTAAGTTCACTTGCGTGTTTATTCAGATCTCAAAATATTTCACGTAAAGCAATATTTTCCTCCAGGTCCTTATGTCAATCATTGTCCAATTGCTCTATCAATGTCATCCTTACTCACTGGATCAGCAGTGTTGATTTCATAAGCATCTAAAGCGTGTCTTGCATTATACAGTTTCTCTTTACACTTTTGATGTTGTTCATAGGTGCAGCTTAAGATGTTTAACTAGTGTTGCATTACTTACTCTTTTGTTTCTGCCAAAATCATTTTTGGGTCGGTCTTTCCTTTTCATCTCACCTATGCCAAAGGAAGGACAATTTTTTTTATCAATGACTCAAAAGCCATCATGGATGACCTTTGATCCCTTTAATACTTATAACACCTCAAAAAACACATCCCGCATTTGGCCTAATTTCTCCAGATTACAACAATAAGGTAATCAATGAACAGCTTGTTGTGTACACATATTAGCGTTAATCCATTAACTCAGCCATGCATCATCGCACTGGTCGTAACAACTGCTGGAACAGTTCCGGTCCCCAGTACACTGGTTCTGGCTGGTTTCTGTAATGCGTGGATAGAACGCGTAACAATACCATATTTATTCTTTCTTTTTTCAATTTAAAAAAAAATATGTTAATTTTTATAAGCGGTACAGTTCAACTGTAAAATGGCATGTTTGGTAGACGGCCTTAAAAACGTTATTTTATTTATACCACCTGTAGAATCACATGTATGTTAAAGCCAAGTGATCGCTAATTATAGGTAACCTAGGCAATCTGTTCCTTATTTATAGGTCACATGCTTTGCTTTGTTCACAAAGTTTACAGCTTTCAATAGAAGTATGGTAAGCAGACGATCTTCATATGGGTAAGGGGCATACTTGAAAATAAAATTCTGCATTTCATCAGTACAATAAAAGTTTTCTCAGGCAAATTAATTTTTTTTCCCGACAAGCCCAATGGGCACTTCACTAAGAATATAGGAGGGGCCCACACTGAAATTTAGAGGGCCCTGGGCTATTGGCTTTTTTTTAGCACTGAGTGGAATAAAATTTTTATTTCTAAACTTTGTCAGTATACGAATTCCAAAATGAAGAAAATTGCAGCATATTTCAAAATTGCATACTCTCTAATTATCAATGCCTGTTTCCGAGTTTGCGATAAAAACTATGGGTAATGTCGATCGAAAGTTAATATTCATAATCTCTCTCTATCATTAGAGCGTATAATGAACACATTTTTACAAAGAAAGATGCATTTTTTTGAAAAAAAGAAAGCCTGTAGTGTAATATGGCTTTTGTAAACATGTCATAGCTTTGTGCTGCTACAATAGACTTGTATTATATGTGCTGCATTGAAAGATTAATGGGGAGAATACAAATTTTATATGGTTTGTTTTACATACTGCTAGAAACCAGTTTTAGGTGAAAATATCACAACTTAACCTCATTGCATTTTTCAGTCCACATTACAAGTCCAAAATTCTTTTTTCCACAAACAACAAAGAAACATTTTCATTCAGAAGTTAATGTTTCTTCTGAAACATTGGTGCTAAAAAATAGCATCAAAGCTCAACACCTTCCTGATTGGCAATTGTTATCTAACTCTCTTTCATTCATGTCTTTTTAGCCCTTGCATTACAGGATGTTATCCCAGTTTAAATGGCTTCATTTAACATAAGCCCTTTGTTTTCATAACAATTCCCATCACATGCTTGAATTCTGATTTAAGTAATTTAACTTCTATTCTATAAGCTACTGGAGGTGGGGGGGGGGGGTGATATGATTTCATTTAAAAACAAATACACTGCTTGCGATTTTTAGAAACTAAAAAATATTAATAATTTTACATCTGAATCAGGAGCATTACAACTTGTTTTAACATTTAATTGTTCGGTCCCTAATCAGGAAAATAAAAATATTATATATCATTTGTTTTATATACCACTAGAAACCAGTTTTACACAATAAGATCAGAAATTAACAGCTATGCATTTCTCTGTCTAAATTCATTTTTCACAAACTAATATCTTCTTAGTTTTATAGTGTTTGGTTTTGTGACAACAAAAAACATTTTCATTCAACAGTGTTTATTTTGAAACATCGAAGCATGACATTGACCAGTAGCTGCTAGGAACTGTCCCTAATTGATGTAATTTAAGACTCTATTCACTTATTACGCTACGGGGGGGGGGGGGGGGGGGGGGGGGGGTCATATAATGCTAGAACCCAATGCAAAGTCTAGTCAGTTATGTGATGAACTGAATCTCAAAACAAGTTCCTAAGTCATGAATCTTATAGCAGCTCATAGTCAGTAATTTGACTAGTAAGTTTCATAATTATGGACACCAATATAATACCATACACTGTATGTAATATAGTAAATACTTGCTATAATGAACCTCACTATCATAAATTCCTTGATATAACATTTGCAAAGGTTCCCAGAGAGCACTCATACCTAAAAAGAACACTTCATTATAACAAATGCCTCATTACAATGCATGATTCATGTTGAACCAAAATCGTTTGTTATAGCAAGGGACTACTGTACTTACATGTACTTCTCTAGCAGTAAGATTCTAATACTACAGTCTCACATTTGTCTTTTACTATTTAAAAAATATATATACAGCCTTGAGTTTCATAAATATTTTCAAATATTAATTTTCATTATCAGTACTGATTAGAAAAAACATTCAGTATAATGAAAACACGTCGCTTTGCATTACAAGGATTACATGTCATTTCTGTTATAATATGGTATGAAACAAATTCCTTGAATGCTGCACAAATTGCTGATTCCAATTAAGAATTCTGTTTATATATACACAGGGCTCTCAGAGACCCGAGTTTCCAGGTCAAATACGCATGAAATTCTCAAAGGATGCGCCCTTTCTCCCTGTAACGTGTTCCCATGATGCGCCCCTTTTTTATATTTTTATCAGCCATGGTCAATCTGCAGAAAGAGCTAAAGGCTAGACTTAAATGATTAAATGAACAGGCATGAAGCCAGTGTAACTAATTAACAGTTAATCCTTATCACTGTAATTATCTTGTGAAAAGGACTGCCCCTCTGAAGGCTATTCTGATGTACTTCAAAGAAACCGATGTTCTCTTGAGTGTGTATGTAAGCACCTGCAATTGTTCGACAAATAAACAATGCCCTATTTTGTTGTAACAGTGCTTTAAATAAATCATCTGCCACAATAATAATAATTGCTATTTAAGTATGTGTGATTTGTACCAGAGCACCAACAGTAACAGTAGAGACTTTTTAAAAGAGTGCAGAAAAGTATGTCGACTTGTAAAAATGAGTCAGCAAAATCTGTTTTCATTTTTCAGGAAAGGGACTTGTGATGAAAATGACACTAATTCCAACAAAAGGCAAACAAGAGTCCATTGAAGGTACTGATGCTCTACTGAGTGAAAAGAATTTCCAGGAATTCAAGATAAGACCATTTCTTCCTTTTAACTGTCGAGTGTTGAAACCATCTCTGATATTCTTCAGTGATATAAAAGAGTTTCAAATTAGCTGCTGTGGTAGACATATTGGATGTCAGATTGGCACTAGTTTCATTTAGGTCCAAGTAGACATCATTAGAAGTCTTTTGGTGAAAATCCCATGTCATAATGATCATCCATTCAGAGGGAGTAGTGACAACAAGATTTTTAAGACAGTCATCATGGCAACCATATTGGATAAGATTTTAAAGATGGCTGCCATGGTGGCTATACTGGATGTCAGATTGGCACCATTTTTACTTAGGACCAGCTAGACATCATAAGAAGTGTTTTATTGAAAACCCCATGTTGAAGTGACCATCTATTAATGAGGAGTAGCGACAACAAGATTTTCAAGATGGCAGCCATATTGGATGTTAGATCGGCACCATTTTCATTTAGGATTAACTAGACATCATAAAAAGTCTTTTAGTGAAAACCCCATGTTGATATGACCATCCATGTAGGAGAAGTTGTAATAGCAATAATTTCAAGATGGCTGCTGTGGTGGCCATATTGGATGTCCGAGCAGCACCATTTTCATTTAGGACCATCTAGATCATGCGATGAATGTGTGTGTAAAGTTTCATGGCAATCATCCAAGTAGTTTAGGAGAAGTAGCAGTAACAATCTTGTGCTAACGGACAGACGGATGACAGCCAGACTACAGACCATCCCATAAGCTCTTCAAGTCTATGACCAGTAAAGCTAAAAATAGGCAAAAGTTCCATTTGACTGTTGATATTTGAGTATCAGTACCTAAAGCTTGTGTGAATTCATCTTGACAACAGTTCACATCTGCAGTCTCAAGCTATTTAGGTACCATACATGTACCAACATTAATTTATCTTTTCTATAGGGCCCACATTATATCCCACCTTTACTCCTTAGGGCCAACTCTTAAGGCAATTAACACTGTTTACTAATTAACATATTTATTTAGAATTAGTTTTTTGCACATATGCTGCTTGGTATATTTTTTCATTCCTTCCTTGTTTCATTTAATAATGGTAATTTACATTTATACAAAATGTACATTGTAATGCCAGGTATATTTCAGTGTCTACTTCCAGTACCAGTGTGTAGCCATCTGTAATAGCCTTTATTATTACAAACAGCCAAGATCTGTATGTACCTAGGTGAGATCTTTGCACTGCTTGCATGTCACAGATCATCAGCATATCACATAGGTTTTAACACATTTGTAGACTGGTTTTCTACTCTTACCTGATAAGACCACCTCGACCAGACAACCTTCCTTCACATCTGCTGGACTGATTATCAATTCTAACACATTGGAGCTGTTGCTGTCATGGCGAAACAAAATAATTTTGTCAGCCAGTCCATAAAATCCATGCTCTGGAAACTGTAAAAGAAAAAAATCTGACTAACTGTCAACACTGTATACATATGAATAATTCTGTAATTCCATGTCCTGATTCAAAAATAAAAGTTAAAGTAAACAAAAGATGGTTGCTTCAGATCTTAAATTGTTTCAAAGAATGCATATCAATGTTCCAAATGGATAAGCTAACTTACTTCAAAAAGTTATCTTTAATTCAGTTGGTGATAAAAAGGTTAAGTGAACACTCGCTCAATGTGTTCAGATTAGTTTGCCCTTAAAACCTAAGCAAATTGTGCATTGTACAAGCTCATTTCATTCCAACTGGTTACTATCATTTTTGTTTATGGTATATATTTGCATCTACATACAGTACCTGTTATGACTGTATTGTACAGTTACAACCAGTACGATCTAAACAACAGTTCAAATCATTTACAAATTTTGCCTTAGTAGATATCTCCATATAAAAGACACATTTTAATAAATACAAAGACATTTATGAACCATTTTCATCTCAACTCTTATTATTTAAACTCTAAACAAGAACACCTGTCCATGAAAGCAACATTTTGAGGTCCCTTCATGGTTTTCAATATACAGGGTCTGGGGCTACCAGAATGCTAGGTATGGGCTACAATAAGTTGAGTTCAGGTAGCCCAGTGGAATATTAAATTATATCATAACTTCTACATTATTTTCCAAAACATGTATAAAATATTCAATAGAAAAGAATAATTATAAATAATAAGGAAAATACTTATCAATGGCTCATAACAAGTAATGAAGGAAGAAAAATCTTACAGCAACCAGTTAAAAATACCTTCTCTAGACTACTGAATTTGAACAGGGTTATCAGGTTCTTTTTCTGGCAGCCCAGTGGACTATATAAGTTACCATCAGATTTTTAAATTTGTTGGATCACTGCAGTGGTCATCACCATATAGGGCAACATTCTCTGTGATGATGATGATGTTGATGAAGTGATATCAAAATGCTGCCAACCTCTACTGATGGTAAGGCAATCATGAAAAATGAGCTATTGGTGCCAGTATGCTGGTGTAAGACAAGATCGGTGTCTAAACTTTAGCTACAGTATTACTGTGAATCACTTGAAATTTGTGGGTATCAAATTTTGTGGTTTGGTCAAAAACACATTTTCTTGGGTATACTGAGCAATGATGTCCATATCTCTATAAAAGAATCTGCAAGCATTCACTTTCATGCACTTTCGAGCAAACAGACTTATTCCCTGCAATAATCAAGTTGATTAGTAAGTTATTCATTGCTAAAACTTAGCAAAGTTGTGAAGGCCTGAATCAAAGAAGATGCCAACATCCTCCTATACACATGTACAAGCAAAGAAGCTTAATTCCACTGCTTAAATTAAGATTGCAATAAGGTTTTCTTTGTTCTTAAAGACTGCTATCAAAGCATAAGGCTCTCAACAATTATTGCTTATGTGCTAAACAAAGACAACTGCAGCAGGACAAGATTTTTTAAAACAAAGTTGATATCTTTTTCATATGTAAACAGTTCAGTTGCTTTTGAGTTTCACTTTCTCAACTATCATAGTGTTGCGGACACAGTAGTCAAAGAGCAGAAATCTTGAAGTAAAGTCTCCTACCATTGCGAACCTGCCCGATCCTAAGGACTTCTCGGTTTGTTGACAAGAAGCTGAAGGCATGTGACCATTAGTGTGATCAAAAAGGCAGTAGCGGTTTTTGATGTTTTCAAAGCAGATCACGGGCAGAGGCTGCCATCTCATTCAAAGAAACTGATATGTTGCAACCACCGGATTTATCTGTCATGGCTAAGGTGATTTATTAATTAAACACACACGAGGACAGTAGAGATGTACTCTCAGATAAAGTCTTGACTGACCTGAAAACATCTATCCTTAAGCCAATTCAAAGTGGATAATTTTGACACATGACAAAGTGTCAATTCATATGGATATGATTTAAATGGACTTTGAGAAAGCAGGACTGATCTGCTGATTGTTTAGTCAGCAGTTAGTTACATGTATGAAACATATTTAGTAATATCAAAGTGCTCGTGTTTTATTTGCTCAGTGAAATAGTGAATAGTACTTGTGATTAGTAAAATGCAGTGAAAACTTCTTTTATTCATGAAATGACTAATGTTAGAATCAGACATGGTAATTACTTTCACAATTAGGGATGTAGGGATTACATGATTGATAATCCTCCTACAGATAGAATTCCAGATACATGGAAAATTGCTATTGATAGCATTGAGTGCAAGTCATTTACAGTAAGATCTACCAATACGCATACTGTCAACGTTGCGCCGTATGAAACCATTACTATCAACGGCATTGCCCGCAATGTTGATGCTCATATAGCAGAAGCAGTTACAGAGAACTTGGGAAACTCTAAACAGTTTACGGTCTGCCCAAGGGTGATCAGGATTGATCAAAAGGGGTCATATTCCAAGGTTCAGGTTAAACTTTGCAATATGTCCGCCAAATGTGTGACGATAAGACCCAAATCTGATATATGCCAGATAAGTGAAGTCAAAGTTGTTGACAACTTAGCTTCTGATTTTACCCCCAGCATGTCCAAAGATAGTGGACATCCTCCTCTGGAAGATCTGAAGGTTAAGATCGATATCGAAAATCTGACCCCGGAGCAACTGGATAGACTCAGGCAAGTATTGGGCAAATGGGACTGCATATTTTCAAGGGGGCCCACAGACTTGGGTAAGACTGGTCTCATCAAACACAAGATAGTGCTTGATGACGATAAGCCTTTCAAACAGCCATACAGGAGAATACCCCCTGGGATGTATGAGGAGGTGCGTCAGCTTATTAAGGAAATGTTAGATGCTGGTGCAATCAGGGAATCTGATAGTCCTTACTCCTCTAATGTTGTGTTGGTCCGGAAACATGATAACAGCCTACGTTTCTGTATAGACTACAGGACTCTCAATGCAAAGACTCGGAAGGATGCTTATATGCTTCCAAGGTTTGATGATACGGTCGATGTATTGCAAGGGGCCAAGTTCTTCGCCAAACTGGACCTAAGGTCAGGCTATTGGCAAGTTGAGATGGAGGAAGAACATAAGCAATATACAGCCTTCTCGGTGGGTCCGCTCGGCTTTTATGAAGCGAACCGCATGAGTTTTGGTCTGTGCAACGCTGGGGCTACTTTTCAGCGTCTTATGGAGAAATGCATGGGAGAAATGCACCTCAAAGAGTGCCTCATTTTCATAGACGATATTCTCATTTTCTCCAGGACGTTCGACGAGCACAAGGAACGTTTAGAGGCAGCGTTCGCACGCTTACATCAGCACTGTCTTAAGCTGAAACCCTCTAAATGTGAGTTGTTCATGTCCTCAGTCATGTATCTGGGTCACGTTATATCTGAGGGAGGTATACAGACTGACCCAGAGAAAACCGCTGCGATTAGGAATTGGCAAAAACCTAAAAACATTAAGGAGCTACGTCAATTTTTAGGGTTCGCAGGGTTCTATCACCGCTTTGTCGAGAGATTCTCGCAGATAGCACAACCATTAAACGCTCTATTAGAGGGCCATGGCACGACCAAAGCATCTCGAAAGAATAAGTCCAAAGACAAACCAACAGCTCCTTGGACTTGGGGCACTGCCCAAGAAAGCGCCTTTGCAACTCTTATAGACAAGTTGACCACTACCCCCATCTTAGCATTTGCCGACTATACTAAACCATTTATCGTGCATACGGATGCTAGTGTCTCTGGTTTAGGCGTGGTCCTATATCAAGAGCAAGATGATGTGAAAAGAGTCATTGCCTACGTGAGTTGTGGATTGAGACCCAGTGAACGAAGCTATCCAGCTCACAAGCTCGAATTTTTGGCGTTGAAATGGGCTGTGACAGATAAATTCCATGACTATCTCTTAGGTTCATCCTTCGAGGTGGTCACGGACAGCAACCCGTTAACATATGTCCTTTCAACGGCAAAACTCAACGCTACAGGGCTTAGATGGGTTGCAGCTCTAGCAAACTACAATTTTTCCATCAGGTATAGAGCTGGCAAAAATAACATTGACGCCGACAGTCTCTCGCGTTTACCACACATGTTCCCAGACGTGGTGGAAGGCATTTGCCATGCAGCCACTGTCTGTGTACCTTTGATTGGGAGTATTTCAGATGATCCGGCACCTCATTCGGCCGATGAGGTGTTTCCATCTAAACATTTTAATAACATCAAGTGGGACAGAGAACAGTTGACTGATAAAACTCTAGCGAAAATTATTGACCTCAAGAGTAAGCGTTTTCGGCCCAGGGAGGAGGATCTCCGGAGAGAAAATGCGTCTGTGCAAAAATTTCTCTGCGAATGGAACCGCCTTGAAGTTGAAAATGGCGTTCTCTACAGGACCACTTCTCTTGATGGTCAATCGATCAAACAGCTTGTGATCCCAGAGTCATACCGGAGCCTAGCCTTGAAAGGTATCCACAACGATATGGGTCATCAGGGCAAGGAGAAAACACTCTGGTTAGTTAGGCAAAGATTTTGTTGGCCGGGTCTGGAGAAGGACGTGAATCGTAAGGTGGAGTCTTGCGAACGGTGCATACGTAGAAAGACCCCGGTTAGGGCAATGGCCTAATTAACCCCAATTTACACCACTCGCCCGATGGAGCTCGTCTGCATAGATTTTTTGTCTCTTGAGCGATCTAAGGGAGGGTTTGAGAATATCTTGGTGATAACTGATCATTTCACCAGGTATGCTCAGGCTGTTCTTTGCCGCAACCAGACAGCTCTGACTACCGCTAAAGCCCTTTATGAACACTTCTTTCGATATTACAGTTTCCCAGAAAGGCTTCACAGCGACCAGGGACGTAATTTCGAGGGTGGAGTTATAAAGGAGCTATGCAAATTAGCGAACATACAGAAGTCTTGCTCCTCCCCATTTCACCCACAGGGGAATGGTGCCTGCGAACGTTTCAATGGAACGCTCTTAAAAATGCTAGGGACATTGGAGGAAGAGCAAAAACAAGATTGGAAATCTTACATTGCTCCAATAGTCCATGCATATAATGTTACCAAGAATGATTCCACTGGATTCTCGCCCCATTTTCTTATGTTTGGGTGGCACCCCCGGCTTTTGGTCGACGCCTATCTGGGCACTACACCAGATAGTGGCAAGGCTGCTGCAGAGCCTCACACATACGCGGATTTGCTTACACGGCCGCAGCGAGGAAGTCGAGCAATAGCCATGCTAAGAACAAGGCCCAGTATGATAAAAAGGTCTGAGAGTCCAAACTTGAAGTAGGGGACCGAGTCCTAGTGCGCAATGTTGGACTAAAAGGGAAACAGAAATTAGCCGACAAGTGGTCCAAGGATGTATATCAGGTGATATCAATCCCCAATTTAGATATACCTGTGTGTACAAGGTAAGGAGGGTCGAGGGTTCGCAATCTATTCGCACGTTGCATCGTAATATGCTTTTTCCCTTTGACTACCTTCCTTGTGACCCAGCCCCCATGAAACCGGTTCAGAAGAAACTGGGTGTACCAAAAGCTACCCCTTTAAAGTCGAGTTCTGAATCTTCGAGTTCTGATTCAGACACCGACCGGTATGTGATACCACACAGACGACCGCCGGGAAAAAGAATGTTCAATTCCGTGAACACTCCACACGAACTGCCCCTGATAGTAGATCACCATCTATTATCGATCCCCATATTAGCCAGCCTCTTGAAAGTGTAAATTTTCAAACCAGTAGGTCTAGGCAATATGGCAGTAGTTTAAGTGAACCCACGAGTCATTTTTCTACTCCCTCTCATGTCTCGCATGAGAGTACTCAGTTCAGTCCCCCAGAGATATCTGCCGAAAGGTCAGTTCGAAGCCCGACGATGTTACAGGGAGACCCGGACCGCCAGTCCGTGAGGTTGATCCTAAGCCCACCGACGCCACAGGAAGATTTAGGCCAGCAACTGCTGAGGCGTTCAACCAGAGACCGAAAACCACCCGACCGGCTAGGCCAGTGGGCGTACTCGCAAACGGTTTATTACGTATGAGTTACTGATAGTCCAATTAATGTAAATTAAATACAGCAAGTATATTTTAGGACGACAATTCAGTTGTTATTATTTTAAATAATTAGTTGCAATTCCAATTTCAGTAGTTTTATGTATTGTCTGCAGGGAGAGTAAACTTATTAAGTTCTGTATTTGTAATCATTTCATAAGTATGATTAATAGTTTTTTCTATTTTTTTCAAAAGACTTGAAGTATAGTTCCGCAGGGTTTTTTGTTCTTGTGCTTTTTACGCAGCAAGCACAAATTTGCTAAATGTCAGGAGACATTTACACGTAGGGAGGGAGTATGTGACCCAGGACTTGTGTTGTATACCTATGTGCGTGTTCGTCATGAGTGAGTGAGCGAGTGAGTGATTGATCGCGATGCATGATTCCCGGGCTTCACGAGTCTTCAATTTGAAACAATTATACTCTTTGAGTCTGGTAAGGTATCATTTGTATTTTTTGTGATAAAATTATAAAAGTTAGCGTGTGGGTTGTGTATTGTGCATTGTATTTGTGTTGGTTATATTCAATCCCTTGTCTTTCACTTGCGTGAAAGACAAGTGCTTTTCTTATTCACGAATAATTCTGCTCGAGATGTTGTCCGTCTAAGAACCAGAGTAAGAATGCCAGAGGATTTTGTTAGTGTGGCGGGGAATCGATGTTAATACTCGTGAAGCACGGGAATCATGCATCGCGATCAATCACTCACTCACTCACTCACTCATGACGAACACGCACATAGGTATACAACACAAGTCTTGGGTCACATATATATTGACGATATTGAACAGTAGATAATAGTGCTTTTGTGATCAAGACATTATGTTGCATATTTTCATGTATGAATAGTGGCTACCAGTAATTTTATTCAAGGATACATGTGCTTAAAAATGGGGCAAACTGTGATGGACATTTAATTTTGTTGAACTTTTTTGTGGTTACTTTTCTCGTCTGTTTCCAAATTTCATCAGATTGCATCAAGTTTTAGTGATTATTAATTATTATAAACATATATAATACATGCTTTAGGAAGTAAAAATGGTTACAAACCAAGAGCAAGTTTGTAGTTATTAATACAGCATTAGACTGAGTCATTACATCAGTACAGAGCTTTCAAGTTCATTAAATTCTGCATGCAAATTAAATCATAATCAACCAATTTCCACTGTTCCTCATCTTTCATAAATGTATAACTAAATATATTTCACAGCACTACAAATCCCATTGATTTTAAAATGAACAAAGAAATAAATAAATGAGTGATGCTTTACCATCACATACAGCCAGGGGTGCTACGACTATCAACCCGGTTCATATTTCATTGTGATTTTAAGTTCATGGTTTATCTTACTCATGAAATTGGTACCCCATGAATGAATTGACAATATCCAACTGATTCAAAATCTGCTGGTAACATGCACCTGAGAAGAAAATTTCATGCACAAGTAATCCTAACAAAGTTTTAAAGCTCTGACAGTAACTCCAGGGAAAGGTGAAGAAAAACTTCTGCCATTCAAGGTTTACATAAAACCAAATGCATACAATGATGTATACAGTAGTACTAGGCACAACTCCAATGACTGAAGTGATTTCTATGTATCCCTTGCTTTTGCTGGCAAGACAAAAATGGTCACAAAGCATGCAAGGACACAAACGATATACCATAATTATCTGTGTATAATTAGCACCCAACTGCAAAAGGCATAATTTTGTTTTTTTTTTGTTTTTATTTGTTTTAATGGCACTTTCAACACAATATTGGCTATATTATGCTGAGGAAATGGAAGCTAAGTGTCTTTCCCAAGGAGACACAGAGGCAGCCTAACCAGTCAGGTCTGGGCGGGTACAGAACCTGTGACCCTTGGATTATGAGTCTGACACTCTACCAACTAAGCTACATCAGACAAATAGCATGGGTCAAGATCTGCCATAACATACAAGTAATATGCTCCAGCAGATGAAAGTCTTAAATATTGCTGTCTGTTCTACCTATAATTTAAAATTAACAGAACCAGTGATCTGCCATCGCATTATGCCATTCACATCTGGGTCTTCACTGTCCCTGATACAAAGCTTTTTCTAGGATTTTCAAAATGCAAGTCTAGGGCCACAATTTCTCCAAAAACCAGAGTCCAGTATATAATAAATGTACTGTAGGCCAAATTCTGCAAACTGAAAGTCAGTGACCAGGAATTGAAGGTCCTGGATGTCAAATACTCCTATTATAGAGAGCTCTATATTATACACTGTTAAATACTGTACAGTTGTTTAATAATAATAATAATAATAATAATAATAATAATAATAATAATAATAATAATAACAATAATAATAATAATATTAAAAATAATAATAATTTATTTACAAAGAGTGAATCATTTAGTTAAAGACTATTCTCATTTAGGGCCCTCTTAAGAAGAAAGTATACAAGTATACATCATACAACAAGTTAGAGTTTTCTCCATGACCCTCTGTGACTTGTACCCATATCTACATCTGACCAAATAAAAGCATGATATTGCTACAATTTGAAATATTTTAAATTTTAAACAGACTTTATGCATCTCCATGCAAACACTATCATATCCATTTCCATTCTAAGTGAACAGCATGACTAATGTTAATCCTGCGGCATCTTAGTACAGGTCACTTGGATGCTTGTTGATTACAGTTAACCATCATGCACCTCTATTTTTAGGTAAATGAATTAATATGTGATTATATGTTTCATACTGTTTGATCTGCTTCAGATACTTCCGTAAGCAACTGTTTAGCAAAATGGGTCATCGCTATGATATTCCGCTTTCTCAAAAATAGACTCGACCTGCATCCTGCATCCGAGCATGCATCTGAATGAAGCTAGTCAAGATTATAAAGAGGTATTTGGGGTTCCAAATTCATGGTGCGGGGTTAACATTAGCCAATCTGTTCACTTAGAATGGGAATGGATATGATAGTGTTTCCATGCAGATGCATAAGGTTGGTTTAAAAATTCAAAATATATGACAGAAATGAATCATTTTCATACAAATTTTTAGCAATATTGTGCTTTTATTGTGTCATATATAGGTGGGGGTACAGGCTGCAGCGGGTCCTGGAGAAAATTAAACTATTAATTACTAATTAGTTTAACATTAATGTAAGTACTACACGCTCAAGATATTTTTTATTAAAAATTTTAATATTTTCCACCAATTTTACATGGAATGAAAGTCAGTATACCACCAAAATGTACCAGAGTACTGAAAGTTTTACCAGTAACTTGTTCTAAATTACGTATCACCAAACACTGATCTATAACAAAATTAACTGTACTCAATAGTCATGTGCAATTCCTATATGTATATACAGCTGTCACAAACCCACACACATCAAACCAGCCAGGAATCTGCCTGATTGTCACAAAGAACATGTAGAGGACTTTTTTTTCTTCTAGATTATAAGTATTGGGCATATTGGTGTGAACAAAACCAAATGATATCTCCTGTGTTAAAGACAAATGTTGGTGGTGGTCGGGAGGAAGCAAGTAACATGCTCACAAACTTGTGCAGGGTGGATTTATTTTTGGGTGAAGACGTATAAACTTGACATTTGCTAAAATTTTCTGGAAGTGGAAGATGGACATTGGGCATAGAAGATTTATGTTAATAGTTCAATAAATATTTTCTCTTAATTTCACATTTAGTATGCAAGGTCATAAAGGATACACATGGTGTACCAGATACATCCCTGATGTTGGCAATATTACATTATTTCTTTGGCATTACATACAAGTGTATGATTACTAACAGTATGAAATGTTATATACATGTAGTAAGAGTCAGGCTCTTCCATATAATAAAGTGCTGTGAAGAACATACATCATTTCTATATATGGAAAAAAGGCTAATATGAACAGGCATATATCTGCACTTTTTCACCATGTTTTAAACATCTCTGACAAAATCCACCAATAAAACCTGTTATAAAATCATTTTTATTTGTGTACAATGCTTTACGTCATTACATTACACACAAAAGATTAATTAAAATATGCCTTACTTCAATCTATTTATAGATCATGAATACACTATTCGTGGCTTATATACAACAGATGACCACCTACAAAAGACAGTTGTGGACTATTTTTAGTCTGTCACATGACTTGGTGTGACAACTTGTCTCATGTATTACTGTACATGTCATGATAAGATCCCATGTCTAGAAAGACAAGAGGCTTTGTTTCCTCCTGGACTATAACTGTCACATAAAACACTATTCTTTCCCCTTAGCTTTATTATCATACTTAGATGGTGCCCTGTCCCATAATGATGTAAATGGGGTGGGGGAGAAGATTAATATACTTTTGTATATTTTACATTATTTAAAAATATTAATTACTAACTTTTAGCTAGGATAATCACCTACAAATTTTCACTGATAACAATTTATACAATTCAACACCTGAACTCACAAAGGGGACATTTCCAGCACATACAATTTTGTTTAAAATTTTCTTTTGCAACTAATGTCCTTCTAAATTAGAAAAGAATCTAAGATAAAAACTAAATATACAGTGGATAATACAAAGAAAATTTCACAACTCAAGAATAATTTTAAGATAAGGAAAACAGATCTCTAATTTTGAAAGCAAGCTCATAATTCCCAGAGCTCTCTGTATTGAGAGTCCTTGCTTCCAGGACTTTCAGTTCCAGGTCCTGGGCTCCCAGTTTGCATAATCTGACCTAAAGTTTCTTAAATATTGTACAATTGGTTTGGGTGGCAATGTGGCCCTGGATTTGTATTTTCAAAATCCTACAGACAGCTCTGACATTTTAGAATCCTTACTTGTTATGATTTGCAGATCTATAATCTGCAGACTAGTATGTAACCAAGAGGCCCAAGTGGCCTGATATTGCTCACCTACTTAGTTAACATACATCAGCCTGTGAATTCTTGCAAATTCACACATACTGAAACAGTAGAGGGGAAAGAAAAGGTTACAGTACAGAGTAGCTACAATGTCTACTAATGTTGGTGTTATTTATCTTTCTATTTTGCAAGAAAAAAACCCCAAAACAAAAATATATGTATATATATATATATATATATATATATATATATATATATATATATATATATATATATATATATATATGTGTGTGTGTGTATATATATATATATATATATATATATATATATATATATATATATATATGTGTGTATATATATATATATATATATATATATATATATATATATATATATATATATATATATATATATATAATCAGCCTGTGAATTCTTGCAAATTCACACATATTGAAATGGTAGAGGGGAAAGAAAAGGTGACAGTACAGAGTTGCTACAATGTCTACTAATGTTGGTGTTATTTATCTTTCTATTTTGCAAGAAAAAAAGAATATATATATATATATATATATATATATATATATATATATATATATATATATATATATATATATATATATATATATATATATATCAGCATGAACTCACCCAAGATCTTGATATAAGGTTACATCCCAAATCTGATTAAGATCTGACCAGAAGAAATGGCCTCTAGAGTGTTGACCAGCACATGCATGGATGTGACTCATAATTAAACTCCTCTGAGATCTTCATGATATAACTAACATACCAAATCTGATCAAAATCTGATAGGAAATGTGGGCCTCTATAATGTTCACAAGCACTCATTGATGGATGGACAAAATGCCATACCATAAACTCAAATGGCCTCTGGCCAGGAGAGCTAAAAATGTGCTTATGAAACCAAAGAAGCTTGAGGGGGTATTTCATAATGAATAATAACCAAGAAAAGTATGGCTTGGGGACACTGCATATTCTGCATACACAATTATGTACTTATTAATACATATGTTTTACTAATTTCTGTACATGTGTACCTAGAATCTGTAGTGATTAGCATATTCTAGGTACTGACATATACTTATTAATAGAGTCATTTCTGCAAAAGTTGAATACTTCCCTTTATTTACCCTGTATACATAACATAAATTTAGGGATAATAGTCAAATGGGTTTACTGGATAATTTGTTATGGATACATGTATCAATAATTATGAAAAACAGTTACAATTACAGGTCTACACATGTGCAATATAAACTATATCTATTAAATTCTTTCCTTTTTGACATTCTCATCAATATACCTTGATGAACCACCAATATCTCAGGAGAATATTTCCAAATGACCCATTAAATATGCTCCAGGATATACTCATACATGTACACCCATTCCTCCATTACTGTAGGTTTTAGAACAGCTCTCTGCAGAAAACTATACACCCAGATTTGTATAATAATTTGGTTAAAGAGAAATGGTAATGTGATGAACTTGAAAGCTGCAGTCCATCCCAAAACCAATGTTTACTAACATGATGATCATCTTTGTAGCTCTTAACTATTTAACATGATTGTTGTACTGCCACGATCCACATAGATTGTCCAATATGGCTTAGTACTGTAGCAGATCAGTGGTTAATGCAATGATTCGTAACCAGTCTGCAGGTTCGATTCTTAAAATAGGATCAGCTATTATGGCATATCCTTTGGCAGGTTAATTTACTTGACTTGCTTCAGCAAGATATACTGTAACCTTCAAGTGGTGCAGTGTCATAACCAGTTTGGCTTATTAAGTTTATGGATAACCCACATGTTGTACACAAAATGTAAAATTACTGAGTAGCATGGAAATCTGAAAAGGAGATTTACTTTCCCCACACAGTAAACAGGCACTATGTTCAGGTCATTGTTAGGGCTGCAACATTTACATGTGTACACAGCTTAGTGTAAACATTTACAAAATCGGTAACTGTGTAAACGAACATGCATATGGTACATCTGGTTTTAGCCAATATGCATGTTCAGGCAGTATGTCCAGTTGCATTATGTATTTCTTCATCATATACACATATATGCAGCTGTATGAAACAATATCACAACAATCCTAAGGATGTTCTACCTAAATTATCAGATATATTCAACAAAGGCATGTCTTACAAATTGAATCCTATCATAATATTGGGTAAAAAATGTACAGAAAATGAAACAATGAAACAAATGAAAGCGCAATGAGGCACGACATGCATATTAATTGTCAATGGCTTATATATGAATATATGTCAGCTGTCAACGTGCAGATCAGGGAAAGGTTGAGTTTCGAATTGGTTCAATTAAAAGGCATCATTTCGGCTATTGTATACATGTACCATGTACAAGTTTAGAAATTTTTAAAAACTTTATAGCCTTAGTCATTGTTCTGTTTTCAGATTTACTTTTTTTTATACTTTTTTCTAAGGCAGAAAAACTTTAGATATGGCACAAATAATCTGAGAGCAATATGGGGACATTGAGAACAGTTGCTCTACTCTTCGATGTCTAACTTATGATTTGTGTGCAAGGAAGAACATAGTGAGAATCACATTTGCCTATTTACACATGCATGTTATCTTGTCTACCGAAAGGAATTGATCCCCTCGCAGACTCCACTTTTTTGCATGTTTCCGGTGTACATTTTTGCAAAATATTTTATTATTCTTCATTGACAGAGACGTAAAATTATGCCATTTCCCAACAAAAATTTTTCATTTTAATGCAAATATCCCAATTCCAACTTTAGGAATTAACTCCTTACAATTTTTTTTCCAATGAGAAATTTATAACGGCGCAAATACAAAACAGTTTCCCAGCATTCTGAGCTAAACAAGCTCTTCTTCAGGGGAAGAAACAATTTACATCCACAAAACAAATGCTAAACACAAACAAAACAAAGAGAAATTCTTGACTCCTACATGTTTCAATGACGGGGTAATAAACAAAGGATAAACAATAGAAGAAAGAAAGAAGACAAAATTTAAAAAACTGTCTAAAACAGGTAAACTACATATCTATGTTATGCTGCCATCAGCCCAACAGTGTTGTGTAAAAAATTTCTAAGAAGTTTTTATCATGTCTATCACGCAGAGAACCAAAGTGTTTTGACCTAATTCCAGGCTTGGAACAAAGGACTGACACCATGTGCCACGTATATATATATATATATATATATATATATATATATATACACACGCACATACACAGAGAAAGAGATGCAAAATAAAAAATGATCTCTATATAAAAAGTGTTGTTAAAGGTAAATGTGCCTAAATGATCTCATAAAGAATTGAGGAAAAAACAAAATGATCCTCTATGCAGTAAACAGAAATAAATTTCACCTTGGCATATAAGAACACAATCTGACAAATCGCAAGCCTTGATCCCAGTATTGAATTGTGCAAAACTTCATCCATTGTTCCCAGTATTGAATTGTGCAAAACTTCATCCATTGTTCCAACATTCATGAATAGCTAATTGACAGCTTTGGCAAAGTCATACAATAAAAACATGCCTGTACATAAGTTTCCATGGTAACGTTATTATAACTCATATTTCATCAAAGATACATAAAAACTCAGTAATTTTCAATATCAAATGCTGCTGACAAATGATTCACAACCATGAAGGTGAACATCAGGTTATCAGAACTTGACTTGATAACATACATTTTCAGACAAATACCTTCATTAAAGTACAAAAAGTCTGTAATGCAGAATTTGCATTTAAAATATTTCAAGCTTAGATTAATAAATCCATTTTAACAGATAAATGGAACTCATTAACTTTAATTTTCAGAGAAGACAGTTACTCCTGTTGGACTCCAAAATACTGAGTTACTAGTAAGCCTATTATTGAAATTATAATAATGAACTACATGTATTTAGGGAAAATAAAAAGACATAAATTTGTTTTATTCCAAAAGTAAAAGACTGATCCAAATACTGTAATTCCTACAAATTCTATAAGAAATTTAAGAGGGAATGGCTATACTGTACCTCCATGGCAGCATTGTCTATGAAAATGTAGTTTTTTGGGGGGTAAAACTAATTTTAATTATGCAATACTTACCCATCACTATTATATAGCTTTATTCCTTTTTCGTGTCGAAAAACTCGTCCGTTCGATGTGAAAACATTCTCCCACTTAAAGTGGAGAATTTGTCAACAAGCCACGTCACGCCCGTGCATCTCTCTGCGCCTGCGCGAACATTCATCTTTTTCATAGACGAAATTACGCCAGGGCATCAGAGCGGGGTGGGAGGAGGGCATTTGATAATAGTGATGGGAAAGTATTGCATAATTAAAATTAGTTTTACCCCCCAAAAAACTACATTTTAATAGCAGCAATACATTTACCCATCACTATTATATAGCTGAATTTGTCAGTTAGGTGGGTCGGCTGATGTTAAACTGATCAAAAACAGAGGAAAAATGTAAACTATTCACCATTTGAGGGGAGATGTCCACTTTACTATTTGCTGGAGTCCTTCTGGGCCACATGTTGTGCCGCAACTATGGGACCCAGAGAAAATATGCCTGCGCTTTGATGTGCTAATGAGCGGAGGTAGAAGGACGAAAAGGTAGTATGGGATAGCCAAAATGCTGCCTTCATGACGTCCTCCAGAGAAGAGTGATTTAGATAGGCCCATGAGGCAGCGACGGCTCGAACCTCATGGGCTTTTAGTTTCATAAAGGAAAGGTCTCTATCAGTAAGGGACTGGTAAGCTCTTTTAATTGTGGTGACAATCCACCTTGAAATCGTGGAGGCCGAAATATCAACGGAGCCCTTAAGAGGAAGGAAAAGACGTTTCCTGCCCTTTCTTTTCACTTTTGAAGCATTTAGATAGAAACGCAGTGCCCTAACTGGGCATAAGAGCCTATCTTGATCATCCCCAGCACAGATTCGACTAAGACTGGGGATCTCTATAGGTGATGGAGCTACCGCAGGTAATTGATTTTTGGCTAAAAATCCTGGCTGACAAAGGAGGGAAACGGATTCAAAATTGCCATTAAAACGGAGACAGCCAGTGTCCACCGACAATGCATGAATCTCGCTACGTCTTCTCGCAGACGCCAAAGCGAGTAAAAATACCGTCTTGAGTGTGAGATCCTGAAAGGATGCCTCACTCAATGGTTCATAGGGGGTTTTTGTTAAGGACCATAAAACACATGATAGATTCCATCTAGGCGTCAGAGAGCGAGTGACAGGTCTCTGTAGCTCAAAATACCTAATGAGATCGGCAAGGTGGATCTGAACCAATCTCCGAGCCCTGAGAGAATTTAAGTGTGTTAGAAATGGCGGCTCTATAGCCCTTGATAGTAGATACTGAACATCTTTTGTTCTCGAAAAGGTACAAAAGGAAATCAGCAATGGCAGTTATAGAGGAACAGCTGGGATCAACACGTTTCCTACTGCACCAATCACAGAAGATTCTCCACCTGGCATCATAGACCTTGGATGTAGAAGCTCTCCTGGCCTGAATGATGCAACTGGCAACCCGGCCCGAAAACTTGTTCTGGCGGATAGATCGCTTGAGATGAACCAAGCGTGAAGGTGGAGGATGTGTGGGCTGTTGTGTAGGAGGGAGCCCCTGTGTTGTGACAGAAGATCCCTCCGGTGAGAGAGAGATCTGGGTTGATCTATCAATAGATCTAGAAGATCGTTGAACCACGATCGTTGGGGCCATAACGGAGCTATGAGAATGATCCGGGCAGTGGAAGTTCTTACTTTTTGCAGAACTTGGGGAAGCAATTGGAACGGTGGGAAGGCGTATGCGAACAGACGATCCCACTGGAAGCTGAACGCGTCCACTGCCCACGCTCTCTGGTCCAGGACTGGGGAGACGTAAAAGGGGAGTCTGTTGTTGAGCCTGGTCGCAAACAAGTCCACGAGGGGCCTTCCCCATAGTGAGAAAAGGGACTCTGTCACTTCGCGGTGAAGAGTCCATTCTGTGAGAACTGATTTGCCTGACCTGGACAGACTGTCCGCTAAGATGTTCTTTTTCCCTGGGATGTGGCGAACTCGGAGGGAGATGTTCTCCGAGGTAGCCCAGCGAAGGAGGTTCCAGACCTCCACGCAAAGAGAAGGGGCATGTGTGCCTCCTTGACGTCGGAGATACGCTACGACGAACGTGTTGTCGGAGGAGACCATGACACAACGACCCCTTACTCTGTCGACGCACCCTTGTAACGCTAATAAGACAGCCTTCATTTCTAGGTTGTTTATGTGGAGAGACGACTCGTGTAGGGTCCAAAGGCCCTGAAGAGTTATCCCCTCCGGCTCTAGATGAGCACCCCAACCGGAATTTGACGCGTCGGCGAACAGGTAGGAGTGGGGATCCGGAGCGTGCATGGGGACCCCAGCTAGGAATCTGTCTCGATTCATCCACCATCGCAGATGATGATGGAAATCTGGTCCTAGAGGAATCAGAGCTGATAGAGAATCCTTGTGTGGTTTCCACCTTGCGAGTAGGAGAAACTGTAGAGGGCGCATATGGAGCCATCCTAAGGGAACCAGATCTGCAGCGGCGTTCAAGGTTCCCAGTAGGGATAGGTAAAGGCGAGCAGACAACATGGTTTTTACTCGTAGTGTCTCTAAGAGTGCCAGGATTCGATCTATACGCTCTCGGGGAATCCGGACTAAGTTCTGGTTTGTGAGGAAGTTGATTCCTACATAAACGAAGTCTTGGGATGGAATCAGTTCTGACTTCTCGAGGTTGGGTAAAAGACCCAATCGAGTTACTGTGGACCAACAACGGAACAGATCCTGATGGAGGGACTGAACCTGAACGTTGTGGATTAACCAGTCGTCGAAGTATTGGAGGATCAGGGTTCCCCGTACTCGTAGATAAGATGCTATTACTCCCATAACTCAGGTGAAAACTCTGGGTGCGGAAGCTATTCCGAACGGCAGAAACCGGAATTGAAAAACTTCCTGGTCCAAGCAAAACCGGAGATATTTCCGATGAGGTGGAAAAATCGGAATGTGAAGATATGCATCTTGAAGGTCGATGGAGACCGCCCATTTCCGATGGCCGCATCGCATTTCGGATTGAGGAGGTGGTCTCCATCTTGAAATGTTCCTCCAAAAGAAAACGGTTTAAGGGGGAGAGATCGATAATAAGGCGAAATTTCCCACTTTTCTTGGTGACCAGGAAGATTCGGGAGTAGAATGCAGGAGACTGATCGTTCAGGACCCTCTCGACTGCCCCTTTTTGTAAAAGGGTATTTACCTCTTCCCTTAGTTTCACCAGATTGGACTGATGAAAGAATACGGGGGTCCTTGATACTTTTAATACATATAATCTCTGTATTACTCAGGTACTACTGTAACTCCTAATCAATCTGTAACATGTACATATAAACTAACAGATTAGCCAATGCAGTTACGCTGTAGATAGTATAAACATTTGGGTCAATTTTAATATGGGAACCTTAATTACATCAAATACATGTAACTGCTGGGTGGAAATTCACCAGACTTGGCACACTGGTTCTAATGAGATGGCCATTTTCAAGAAGGGTATGATTTTAGGCCCTCCTGGGAAGGGGAAAAATGACAAATATACAAAAATTCCAATTAGTGACATTTTTGAACATGTTTTTACCAAACTTTGTAGGAGGAGGACAACACATAATACATCTAACACGGTTTGGGTTAAGATTCCTGAGTCATCCTCTGGAGACAGGGGGTGGGGAAGAGACACAAGACATGATAAAAGTGGGGAGATTTGCCATGATGTGTGATTGAAGTAACTCAAATTTACATGTATTTATTTTGAATGACCCTAGAAATTTGTTGTAAGGATTGTGTCGAGTGATGATAAATTGACCAATATACACATTGTCCATTTCTTACGAAATAGTCATCAAAACATATTTTGTCTAATTAGCAAAGATGGTCATTCCATACACAACTTCTTGTCACTTTACTATGTCCTTTTCTTTTGTCTTTCTTGATTTTTTTGCATATGAAAGTAAACTTATGAAATGTCTTGTCAACAAAATAACTCATATTGGATTCAAGTCCAAAGTAGCAGCCTTGTGTCACAAAATACCAAGTAATGATCAAAATATTTAGAATTTTTTTAATGAGTATATTTTTCATACATTCTATGGATAAATATATGTTAAGTAAAAATCTGGTTTTCTGGTAGAATTTATTCCCTCAGAACTCCTAAAATGTACCTCCAAAGATACGTAAAGTGATGTCCAAAATTACCCACTGTAATACCTTCCATGATTAAATTTCTGTTTACAATCTTGTGTGACATCATAATCAAGCTTCCTTACACTATATAAGTGTAATAATAATATGGCTATTTCAAATGGACTTTATTATTTTATTGATGCATACAGTCAAAATTTATGATCAAAGACCATTTAATTTTCTTTTCCTGAATTTATGGAAGATAAAAAGGCATATAAAATATGGACATACTAATAAAACCACGGGCAACTGTGAAGTACATGTATCATTAAAAGCTTTGCAACTACCGCAATGTCTTGATTTTGTTCCTTAACATTGCATATTACAAGTGATCACTAATCCATGAATATATAAAAAGATTTTGGCAACAAATGAAACCTAGCATGTGTGGACTATATTTGACATTATATAAAAAAAATGCAGAGCTCTCTCAAAAAAATAAAAAAAATAAAATAGAAGTCTAATATTAACTTTTATTCTCTTCCTCATCAAATATAGGTCATGCCACCAGGGCTTCCAGGCACTTGACATGTTACCGTACAGTATATTATTTGTATACCACACAGCATTTTCATTTATTTACAAAGATTTTACATTTGTAATAAATATGAAAATGCACTGATGTAATTTATTCTGACTCGTTGTGCTATTTATAATAAAACATTGCCACAAAAGTAAAACCTTTGAGTTGATTCAAAACTTTACTGATCAATGAACAGTATATACCTTTTTGCACATCACATTGATCCTTTTGTATCTGTAATGGAGGAATGAAACATACTGATATATATTCTACAGGTATTACAAAATATAATGTTACTTTTGATTTCCTGTTGATGACTGATTTTAAAATACAAATTTAAAAAATATATATATACCAAGATATAGAGAAGGGATCTGATGTTACACTTAAGAAATTTAAAGCGACTTTTACAATTCTATTTCAGAATAAGAATGAGTAACAACAAAAAATCTACCCCGGATATCACGACGCAAAAATGTCACCTTTGGAAACCTCTTCCATAATTAATAAAGAAATTGTAAAAACTACTCCCCGTAAAAAGCCTGGGAAATAGCCAAAGGCTATAGGTACCCTGCTGTTTCTTTGATCTCAAGAGCTAAAGCAGTGACTTTGGGCCTCATTTGTATATCAAAATGGAGTCAGACAAAAGTTCAGAAAACCTGAAATATCAATCCATGTCTAATTGTAGTACCAGATTATTGCATATATAAAACTGACCTAAATACTTAAAAGTGGAGATTGCTGAGCCATAAACTGTGAGGGTCCTGGAAGGAGGACTCTCTACTGAGAGTTCTGAAGACAGACTGAAAAGAATGAAGAAGACAAGAAAAGGAAAGAAAAGTCTGGGCATCCCCTGCCCTGTCTATAAACGTAAAGAATATGGAAGCAGAAATATTGCAAAATCTGGATAATAATCATATACACTTATTGTTGAAATTAGTGAAGATCATATGCACTTAATTTCTTATATCAGCTTAGTGAAACTGAGTTGAATACAAGTATTTCACAAGTATTTTATTCCAACACTTAGCAAACTTTATAACACACTTATATACAGGGGAAGCATGTATGCTATTCTCGGGTATATGGTATATAAATATGGCTGATTAACAAAAAATGTATAGCAAGAAGATAAACCAGGCCTCAGAAAAGTATAGATGTGTTTATAGTTTCATATTAAAAAAGATTGGGTCAGTCAGTCAGAATAAGATTTTTTCCCCCCTCATTTGTTTTCAAAGGGATTTGGTCCACATGTGGAGTGGTGGGGGCCTCCTACCCTGTACTCCACCACCAATCTCTCTCATTATGGCCCAAATAACACATAAGCCCCCTCTCCCTAGGGGTGAAACGATTCATCAATCTATTGATACATCGATACTTTTGCCATATCGATACAAGAGAATCGATACAAAACGATACTTACCCGATACAAGTTACTTTAATCTTCAGCAGTCAGGAATAATTATTAGTCTTTTGCCTTTTTATTCTTTATATTGCAAATTCATCTGAGACAGCTGTTGCAGGTACACACTCGTTTTTGTCAGTAAAAATATTTTTACTGACACCCACTCACCTTCTACAAATTAACACGAGGTGACGTGATTCATAATCTGCCCCCCCCCTCACCGATTCCATGCTAATTATTTTATCCTGCAGTATTTTCAGCATAAAGGAGACAGTCCAAATGTGTTCCCCGTGTATAATGAAGTACTTTACTAATGATTTAATAACCACTTTTATGCAAAGTTTTCTCTGTTGCTTCTTATCCTGTCAACTTAGGTCGAATTTGAAGGCTACATTTCGGGTGTATCACACAGTGAAATATGTTACATTCAATTCTGATTGGTGGTTATTGTTTGTTCCAGTTCAGGGTAAACAATAACCACCAATCAGAACTTAATGTAGCTTATTTCCTGCATGACACACATAAAGTACTGGCATCCAAACTCATCCAAGTAGATACAAAGCAACAGAGAAACTTCACAGAAGTGGTTATTAAATGATCTGTAAAGTATTTAAATCATACATGTGAACAAGTTTGGAATGTCTCTATTTATGGTGATATATGTAATCAGTGACTGAATGTGCTGAGGGAATAAACAAAATTAGCACAGAATCAGCGAGGGGGCAGATTTCAAACTGCACGAGTTTGTCACCTTGTGTAAATTTGTTAATCTTTTATCACTAACAAAAAATTAGTGCCTGTGGCCGCGCAGTTGTTTTGCATCTGCAGGAAGTAAAATGTAATAGATTTTGTTGGTATTCATACCCACTCCCACACCTGGACTTGTTCTATAAGTAAAAGTCATAGAGGTCATGTATGTGTTCAGTACTGACTATTTCAGAAAAGGGTGTTGTTTTTAGAAATAGCGATTATTCACTTTATTTGGATCTTTATTCCTTTGGAAAGTCATTATTTACATGCCCCAAGAAACATGTATGTAAAATCTCAATGTTAAAGTATGTGGACATTTTTGGACGAGGTCAACCTAAAGGTGTGATCCAGTACAATCCAGACTGAATGTTGCATGCTGTGATGTCACAATGAAAGCTATGCATGTCAAAAAATAAAATCGTACTACCCTATATTGTGATGATTAGACCTGACGTGCTCTTTTCTTAACCCAGTTTAGTACCTGGCCACAACTGTAAAAGTCCACATCGATTAATAATTTTTGTCTGGAAGTTTCTTAATGACAGTTACTGTGCAGAGCATTCAATAATCAGGATTGAATAGACTTTGGTTAAACTATATTAGTATTTAATTTTAGAACAAAAATTAATATTTAATTTAAGATGAGTAAATGTACCAACATGACCACACTGACATACACTTTAGATGAGATTTTCCTTGCATGAGGAAACTGCACTATTTCTTCTGTTTTGAAGATAACACGTTAATGCAGGGCTCGAAATTAGCGGTAGTCCGCTAGCCCGAGGCTAGTAGATGTCCTGTCGGACTAGTAACTTTCATAATGTAATAGTCCGGTGGGCTAGTAAGTTTCGGTTATCAACAGTCAGCGTTTGTTTACGCCTCTACCTAATAAAGACTTGACTTCAGCAGATGTTCTGTAGAATCAAGGCAGTGACCATTGTAAACACAGTCATAAAATATTAGCATCAGAAGATGAAGTCAATTTCTGCCTCGGAAAGGTGCGTTTCTATAACAAGAAGCCATCCGATTTTGCGCATTTTGCTTAACAGCGCCAATTATGGTCCTGTCATTAACAGCGGAAGTTTCATAATTGATCCTAATTAATCTGATAACGAATGAAATGAAAAATGACGTGGAAATAGTCAAATGTTAGTTCTTAAGAGATTTTTATTTCCAACAAATTTATGGCATTCTACAACTTTATATGCGGAAAGTTATTCAGATTTAAAATCTCTCCCCTCAACCATAAATAAAAACAATTGTGTTTCTTGTGTTTCTTTTGGATCATCTGATTGCAACGCGTGCTGTTATAGAGGGGCTGAACTTCACTATATTAGACATGGATAGTGAAGCGATCGTACTTTTGTTTTACTTATTTCTTTTTCTCTTCATTTTTCTATTGCACATTATATATAATATATAAAATTGAGAATAACCTGTTTTAAAGCATCTCTATCTTTCTCTCCCACACGCACGGATACAACATGGAATCCAAATCATAAGTTCGGTAAGAGTTTACGTATTCCCTGATTGCCAAGCTTTCTGCAGTTAGCGACCTCATCGTTCACACCAAGTCATAAGGATGTGTCTTCCGTGAATGATTTTTAATGATTCTGATAATGTTTAGAAAATTTTTTCACCAAAGTTAACATTTAAAAAGTAACGCTAGAATGCTTATTAATTATAACCAAATTTTACTTTTTCAGTGCATGATACGATGACATTTTTAGGAAATATTCAGAAAATATTAAAATTTGACCATTTATAAATCTACACATACATAAATTTGGAAAAGTTCATAAAAGTAAGAAAATTAATACGAAAACTGTGTTAGACGTAGCGTCATGGAGCAAAAAGCACGAACGAATATTCCCACCATTGGGCAAAACTCCCGACCTTGTGTTCCAGAGTCAAGTACGTTTGCGTGTGTGTGCGTGCTAGTATGACACTTTATCCACTCGACCACATTAACAAACTACAAAGTGGTATACCACACACAGAAACACGACAAAAACTATTCAAAGAAATTAGTTTGTATGTTTGTTTGTTTAATTTCTTTTTTTTTTTTTTGGCTCGCTAACCAAACGCTTAAACAGTCACAAACGGGAAACTGCATATTTTACATTTGCATCTAAATAATTATAAGAATTAGATCAATGTTACGATTACGTTACTGACACATCATTTCCATATAACTACTTTTTTCTATGATGATAAAAATAGTTTTTATATTTTTCCCTTACAAGAACGAATGAATACATTGTGGTCAGATTAACTAAGAACAATTACCAAACTTCCGCTGTTAATGATGAGACCATAATTGGAGCTGTTAAGTACAACGCGCCGAGTCAAATGGCTTCGTTTGATAGGAACGCACCTTTTCCAAGCTGAAACTAACATTACCGTCTGATGCAAATATTTTATAACAGTGTTTACAATGGCCACTGCTTTGATCCTGCAGAACATCCACTGAAGTCAAGTCTTTACTAGGGAGAGGCCATTTAATTTTAAGGGGGGGGGGGGGCAGAAGCACATGCTTTGAAACATGTTTCTTGCTCTGATTTTGTTATATAAAGGACACTGTGCCATTCCTTTTCTTACTTTAAATAATCCGCATCAGCTATGCTGTAACATCTCGTATTTTAAAACGAGGCACAATTCCCTCCTTGCAAGACAGGCAAAATGTGGCGTTTTATAGAAGGTGTTCAGCCACCGGAAAAAAACAGAAGTTGAATGAAAATGACATAAAAGAGAGGAATAACTGTTATGATAGGGAAAAGCGTAATCAAACGTTTCAGAAGACATGGTCAAAACACTGGGAATGGCTGAATTATGATGAGGAGAAGAATGTTATGCGGTATAATTGGGTTACGGAATTCGCAAAAACAAACACAGAGAAAACATCCAGACGGTTAAGGAGACCAGAACAAACCCGATATGGACCTAGAGTGCAGGTGGAGGACAAGAAAGGAGACCTGGATCCCTTTCTGGAATTGGATCCAGATTATCTTGAGAAACAAGGAATGTGAATTGACTGATTGATGATTTGAAGCAAGATTTATATTTCTGTACTTCTGCATTTCATATGATAATGCCATTTATGAAATAAAATTGTTGTTAATCTCAATACGAGTGTGTGACATTGTTTTGTGGACAGGACTAGTAAAGATTTGGCAGGACTAGTAAATTTCTCAGTATACTAGTCCTTCTGGCTACAAAGAAATTTGTGTTAAATTCGAGTCCTGTAATGTCTTCCGAATTTAAGAGAAGACATGAAATTAATAATAAGATGTTTTTAAAGCATTCATGTAGTGCAAAACAAAGGATGTGGTGGCCAAGATGAGTCCTGCACCTGATCAAATGGAGCATCCTGAAATGGCCTAAAAGGTTTAATTAAAATCACTGACAACTAACAGGTAGTCTGTTAGCAAGTATTGTTGTTATCTTGTCATGGATGAGAATGGCATATAAATAGATGCCAAGTCTATGTCTCTGTAATATACTGGAAGTACAACCAATATGTCAACAACATAAAAAGGCACCACCTACTACTTACAGACCTTCAAAAGATGAAAAGACCATTAACTGATTAAGTTGATATGTGTATTGAAAATGTATCATGAATCGTATAGATATTCTGCACGGGTGTATCGTTTCACACCTACCTCTCCCCACAAACCCTCCTGTGGTTTTTCCCCACAAATTTATGGAAAGCAGACATGTTGTGTGACCTTGTTTTATTCCTTTGAGAAAAGACTTGTTAAGTGTTACTCAACAACACAATGTTATGTGATAGTTAGATCTGCACAGTCTTATATAATTACTTTAATAATTTCTGTTTGAGTGATACAACTTAGTGTCAATTTTAAGCTGACAACGACTGTGAACAGTGTGTAAAGGTAGCCATTATTGAATCATGCTTTCTTATTATCCAGATTTTACTGTATATTATTTCAATAAATACTATTAAATTACTGCAACTTATTCTACAAGTTAATACTTAAAAATTTAGAAACACAATCAAGGTATTTGATGTACTTATAACTTTCTTTCTTTGCTTACTTTAGTTTTCCTTCTTACAATGGCAATATAATACCTACGATTAGTCCCTAATGGGCAGTTATTACATCCAGGTATTCTGAGGTGATCCCTCATTCTGTTGAGATCAAAACTTGGTTTTTATCCTTTGTGCAATCATCAAGTTTAGACCTTATTTTTGTAGTACTGAATGTATTATACACTTAAATAAAGGTATTACTGAAGGTCTTCTCTGCTAAACACTCAACACGATCATGGAGATTAATGAAGTATACAGACTTTAATTTTCTGTTAAAATCATTGTAAAGATTTACCTCATGTAATGAGTCAGTCCTCCTAAAGGAGACAATAAACAATAGCTAATTACATCATGAAATACCAGACTATTTCTTCATGCTCACTGTTCATTTCATAAATATTGCAAATTCCTCACACCATAATACTAAAATGGTGAGTTAATTGTTCAAGAAATTATGTAATGCCTGCTGTTACTTTTCATGAAGGTAAAACATTTTTATACAATAATTTTTGATGCATGTAAATTTTAAATATTACAGTTCTTAAAATGCTTCTTTAAAGAATGGCAAAAAAACAACTTTAAACAGAAATCTCAAATCTGACCTTAAAACATGGGGAGTCAAACAACCAGCAACAACATCATCACATGCTTTAAAAGTAAGGAAACAAATAATAATTATACAGAAAACTGAATGCAATTAATAATGATTTTAAAATTCAATAATTCAGTTTACTGGTTGTGAAATGTGCTGTGAACTCAATTTTCTTTTTGTAATCATTCAATATGAGTGATCTTTTAACTACTAAAATGAACCTTTACAAGCATAACTTTGTGCTGTGTGTCATACTATCCCCAACCATATAAATGGTATGAATTCCTTTCACAAATGATGTATGCTTAAAGTCCCTCGATGAGTTCAAAGGCAGCCTAAATCCCATCATATTCAATATCGAAAGGAATATTCTTAAAGTAAAATGAAATATTTATGGGTGCACAGAATTCACGAATCTCAGGGTGTGTCTCAAAAGTCGTGAATTGGATATAAACATGATAATGGTCACTCAGGTTAAAGCTTCCACACAAGTTTTGGCCATTTCCTACCTTTCTATCCACAAAAGCGACTGAAATGTCTTTCAGACTTGTTAAAGTTAGTTCACCATCGACGTTTACTTGTTCTCTCACAAGGCCAATTTGCATTTGAAAGGAAAAATTTCGCTTGAAGAAGACGTCTTGTTCCGACATCTTGCCATGTGAAGTGTCTAAAAACCGCCACTGTAACATTGACAAGTGTGTGACAGTATTCCAGTCAAACAGGTGCTCTTTTATCCCGTAAAAAAATATTATTGCGGAGAAGCTGTCATAAAGACAGAATATTATACAGATAGACGAATGGAATAGTAATAAATAACATGCTGATTTTCATAGCAACTTTTTGCGATTTTTATCGTTAAAAATACGAGTTGTATCGGAAAATATGAGGATAAAATACTATAGGATATTTTCTTACTTTGACACCGTTGATGACGTTTAGTGCCGTATATCAAAAGTTTATTAAGCCAAACTTGAGTTAAAATTCCAAATTTCAAACTTAAAATATATATATTTTATTAATATTTATGAGCTACAATGATATACTGTTGAATTTATGTTATTAATAACCTAAATAGCCAGACTAAATATTTACGACAAATAAACTCCACCCAAATTTCGATTTGTGACACAACAAATCGCAAAATGGCTTCCTCAGACGGAACTGACAGTCGGACGAACAGTTTGGCAACCAGATCAACAGCAAGCACGCATAATGATGATGACATAGGTCCCTCTGAATACAAAGGGTGGTTGATGAAAAGGACAAGAATGTCGCGAAAGTGGAAAAAACAGTGGTTTCTATTGAAAAACACAGATTTGTATTATGCGAAGAGCCCCGAGGTACAGTAACAAAAATCTGCATAAATATTTAATCAGCAGTCAATAGTTGCTGATTATCTTCTTGTTTCTGTTATAATATATTGTTTTCAACAAGTCTGTGTTGTATCCGATAATTTTCATTCATTGAATCGTGCAGAGAAATAGGAACAGGAAGCTGATCTCATTATGTCAGATTTAAAGGTCAAATATGGAGGTTCCGTTTAAATTTATTTTGTAATCTTCCATACCTGAAAACCCCATATTCGTTGTTATTATACATTTCTAATGCATCATTTACGAATAAATACGTTTAAAAGTATGACCCTCGCAAAGGTATCCTGCCCCTGATATGCATGCGAAGTGATGGATTAGTCTAAAGTACGAGTCATATAAGTCATTTCGGCGTTCAGTACCAACTATTTCAGCAATGGGTGTCATTGTTTAGAATTTAATTATACATACCTGTAAATGTTGATTATGCACTTTATGTCGATCTACATACATTTATATTCCTTGGAAGGTTATTATTTACATGCCTTCAGAAATACTTACAGCAAAATCATCATTAAAAGTAAGCAGATATTTTTGGACGAGGTCAACCTAAAGGTGTGATCCAGTACAAACTGGATTGAGTGTCGCATACCATGATGTCACAGTGACAACTGCACGTGTTGAAACAAAAAAATCGTACTATCCTGTTATTTGTTACGATTAGACCCAACGTCCTCTTTTCTTGACCCAGTTTAGAACCTGACCACAACTGTAAAAGTCCAATCAATGATTTTCATTCGGAAGATTTTTTAATGACACTTAAGGTGCAGAATATTCACCAATCAGGAGTGAATAGACTTTGGTTAAACTATGTTAGTATTAAATTTTAGAAAAACAATTAATATTTAATTTAGATGAGTAAATGTGCCTTCATGACCTGGTTGACATACACTATAGAAGATAGAACTCACTAACATTAGTGTAGTCCTATAGTATTTGCCTACCTCCTCAGCAGTTTGTACCTCCCTCTAATAATTTTAAAAACAAAAAGCATCAAGGATATAAAAAATGCACAAAACTTAGTCATTACATTCATCAATTTATCATTTCTAACCCGATTGTTGCCAGATGGCCCCTAACATTGTCATATTGTTTGCGAAATTGTTGATGTAAAAAATCAGACAGACTTCTTATTGTCCTTTCCCAGTTTCTAGAACAATCCATTTTCAGTAAAAACTGTGTTGTCTGCATCCATTATTTGACATATCTAGTATAATATTTCTTTATAAAAATGAACAAAATAAAAGGGTAACTCTTACATAAACATGTTTAAAAGGATGTAGCTCCCAAAGTTACAGAAATGTACAGAATTATTCAGAGCTTATCAAAGACGGCGAACTACATCACATCTGTTGTCTGAAAAAATATACTCATCCATGCAAATATGGCAAATTTGTGTTAGTAAAGAAACTCCTGTTTGGTTTGAAATGTGAACAAGATGAAAGTGTTATAAACCCCCTGGCAAAGATCAGGCTAGAAATTATAAATTGATGAATGAAATGACTCAATTTTGTGCATTTTTTATATCCTTGATGCTTTTAGTTTTAAAAATTGGTAGTGGGGTACAAACAAATGGGAGGATAAGTGAATACTATACAATGAAAGATGTTGACCCAGATAATCATGAAGCGGCGAGGGGGGTCAATGTCTTACTACTTTAACAAGCGGTTCCAGGGTCAGTTAACCCTCGAACTAGAAGCCAAAAGTCTAATTGCTTTAGTTGTCCTATACTTACTGTAATGCCTTTTTCCGTACTGAAGTATATCCAAGCATAATCAAATGGTTGAGTTTTTCAGACTCTGTTGAGAACCATTTTAGTTGGTTGATGAGCATTGGTAGCCGAGGAATGCCAAAGTCAGTTAACTTAAATTTACTTTTCTTTAATGAAACAAATATAGCTAATCACATTTGGCCCAATGTTCTCAGACATATTCATTTTGTTAAAGAAAATATACCATAAGTATGACACTCACAAAGGTGTTACCAGCCCCTGATATACATGCAAAATGATGTATCAGTCTAGAACAGAGAACTCATTAATGTTAGTGTAGTCCTACGGTGTAAAATGTTGACCCTGATATACATGATGAGGTGGGGGTCAATATCTTACAGTTTGAGCAACTGGTGCCATGTTGTGTGTTCCGGGGTCAGTGCTGTATGGGAACACTTTGAAGTGTGTTCCTAGAACAGAAAAATATACGTATAGTTCTGATACTGAAGTTATCCAAACAAGATTAGATTCAGACCTTATTAGAGTTCAATGTTGGGAACAACAAAATAAGATGGCAATTAAAGAAGGTGAAACAATATGTATGATTTTGGGGACATCACAAAAACTACATAAGTTAGGGAACCCAAAATTATTTTTTACAATAAATAATCATCAGTTTAAAAATGTCAAACATGAAATGCTTGTAGGTATGTCTGTAGATAATAATTTAGACTGTGATGACCATATTGACAAACTTTGTAAAGCACTGTCATCCAAAATTGCCCTACTCAGCAGAATCAAGAAATATTTACCTACAGAAACTCGCATTCTATACTACAAAGAATATATTCTCCCCACAATGGGTTGTTGTTCAACTGTATGTGGAAACTGTGCCAAATCTCAGCTTGACAAGATTTATAACTTCAGAAAAGAGGAGTGGACATTATTTTAGATACATCCGTTGATTATTCATTCATCAAAAGCATTGTTTACAGAACTAAAATGGTTTACAATATATGAAAGAATTGATTTTCACAAAACAGTTCTTGTGTATAAATGTCTACATGGAGCTGCAACAGATTATCTTCAGGATTTATTCAGGCCTTTTTCAACTCTTTACCTTTACCAGTTGAGATCAACATCACATGGAAACCTTCATCCAGCAAAACCAAGAACAGAGCAATTTAAGAAAAGCATCCAATACTCAGGTACAGTTCTGTGGAACGAGCTTCCACTGCATAAAAAATCTGCTGAAAATATTACAGTATTTAAGAAGAGATATCATGATTATGGATGTGTTACTAATAGATTATAATAGAATTTAGTATTTATAATATTAAAGATATGTTAAAATTAAATAGTAATCACTATTTTTTGTATGATGCACATTGATATCCTTTCTTTTTAAGAGGGCCTCAAGGGAGAATAGTCCATGACTAAATGAGTCACCCTCGATAAATAAAGCATTATTAATTTTATTATTATTATTTTTATTCTTATGCATTCACTGTTTTCATAGGCTGTCACTAATTATGCAGATACAACAGTGGTGGCTTTCATGGAAATAAATGGGTGCAAGGGAAATCTCTTCTTTATTTTTAAGTTGTCATTTTTATAGTAGAAGGGTTATGCAGCTTAGTAATTCAACGACCTGGATCACAAAACAAGTCTATATACAAGTTAGATGGCTGCAGTTGTTTGCAGAATTTGTTCAAAAATTCTGGTTTTGTTACTTCTGATTCAACCCAAGTCGGTGGTGATGATAGTAAATATTTCATGATGACATCACAATGAATATTCAAATATGAACTGAACACAGGCTATGAATATTCGAATAGTAAAATCTGATATTTGTGTCAGCACTAGCTAATGTAGAGATTATAGCATAGGGAATTTACGATAGGTTATAAAATGAGCAGTGATCATGTGGAAAGAAATTGAAACAACCAATGCTGCATCCATTGATTAATATGGTCATCGATAGCACGAGATAAAAAAACAAACAAATGATGACAATTATGGAATTTGTTAAAAACAATACTGTGCATTCAAACATGAGCATGATTTCTGCTTAGTTTCTAGTTTTTATTTTATATAAGCCAGAACCCTACAAAATTATCAACAATAACTCTTCCAAAATGAACTGCAGTTCTTTGAAATCGTAAATGGGGAACATGCTCCTTTAATTATAACCCCATTATTTCCAAACATGATATTTTGCAATATTTTACTTGATATGCGACATTCTTATTTTTCCATCAATAAATCTGTAAACCAAAGGTTTAGTGAAGATATGTGTTTGCAGTTCAGATTTGTGTATGCCTTGAAAATATTCATCTCTCTCAATCTTTCTCTCTCTCTCTCTCTTTCTCTCTCTCTCTCTCTCTCTCTCTCTCTCTCTTTCTCTCTCTCTCTCTCTCTCTCTCTCTCTCTTGCTCCTTCTTTATCATTTTCACCCAATGATTGCCTAAATGATATGTTTCAATTCTTTTTTCAAAGTTTAGTAAGATGGTTTGATTGCTTTTAATACAAGGAGGAAAAAAAATTAGAATGAGGAGTAGGAGTCTTGGGCCTACTAAGAAAGCTCTTCATAATAGTTTCACATTTGACTCAGTATAGTTGGTAGAATCCTTTGTATGGGGAAAAAAAGGTTAAACAATGTCCCTTTTTATGTTTTTGATTGACAATTTATGACCATATACTGCACATAATCTGTTATTTTTACTTGAAATCACCATGCAGTCTATACACTTTTATGTTAGTCACTGGTCAGCTCATTCTAAAACAATGTCACATACAACTGCAAACTGAGCCTTTGTCAAGGGAGGTAATGCAGTTGGTAGTTAATTGCAGATGTTCTTTATAATTCTTCAGTCCAGTTTAGAACAAAATAGGTGATGGATATCTTGTGTATGGGACTTGTTGTCTTATTTTTATTCCCAGCATGGAAGGGTCAGTTCTAGCACTGAAAATGTTGAGAGGATATATAGATGATCTTACATTTGTGCTCATTTCAAATGAAATGTATGAAATGAGTTGAATAATTTATAGTTTTTGCGAGCCATGGTGAGCAAAAGATGGAAATTATTTGACAAGTTTCATACATTCACTTTTGAAATGAGTACAGACATAAGGTTATATTTATTGCATGATGAAAAATATTGATTTAGTGTAGTTAAATGACTTTTAAATACATTTGGATGCGTCAGTCATTACTCCTTTCCTTTGCATAACATTTTGATGTCATTTCTGATGTCGTGAGGTGGTATTACACATGTTACATATATGACAATTATGATATATGTATATGTAAATAATAGTGGTCATGTAATAAACATGTATATGCACCTTCCATATGAAAAAATATATTGAATCTTCAAATAAAAGGGGGATTTAAGAAAGAGATAAAAGTAGGGCTTGCAAATATGATGTGTGATGTGTAATATTCACACATTTAGTTTATTTTTTGGTACAGTTGTTTAGAAAGTATAGTGAATTCTGCAATTGCACAATATCCTAGAATAGACCATGAAAGATACACAGTTAATATTTTGCAAAATACAATATTTTTGAGGATTAGTGACCAGATACAGTATTTGTATTTGCTATATGCATTGTTTTAAGTTAAAATTTAATGCCACAAAAATCATAGAAAAGTCAGCATGATACTTTTCAACACTACCGGTAATTTTCAGTACATTTTATATGCAGTTCTTGATAATTGCACAGAACTTGGACCCTTTAACAATTTCATTGTTTTTTGATGATGATTAAAAGGCTCTCCAACTGTATATACACTGTATGATCCTTTAAATTTATGCTTTCATTCTGAGTCTGATGTCTGGGACAATGTTTTTAGTGAAACACAGTTATTTTATGAAATAAATTATCTATGTCTGTTACAGTTATTGCAATACATTAATTAGGATAAGAGTTCTTAAAAATAGTGTCTGAAGCACAATGATGTTAACATACATGTTTGTGATGGATGACCAGGTAGTAGTGCTACCTTCAGATCTGAAAAAAAATCCATAATGAACAAATGACCAATGTTAGGGGTGTATATCTCTACAAATATCTGAGATGTTGATATTCTGACCTCAGAGTCAGATTCTCCAGGTCACAAATATGTAGCCTGATATCTCTATAATAAGAAAAGTTACAAGCATTTGAAAACCCTCCATTGTAAACCAATGAATTTGCGAGTAAAAAAATTGTGCTACACCTCCTCACTTCAATGAGCCATAACTTCATAAGTAAGTGGAATTTTTTACTGAAATTTTCCACGCAGA
The DNA here is from genome assembly GCA_029931535.1 of Margaritifera margaritifera. Classification (NCBI taxonomy): domain Eukaryota; kingdom Metazoa; phylum Mollusca; class Bivalvia; order Unionida; family Margaritiferidae; genus Margaritifera; species Margaritifera margaritifera. Next base: position 3,874,698 of record JAQPZY010001573.1, read on the forward strand.
CATCATTTACATAGATGTACACCTGGAAAAAATTTCATGGAAATTGGAGATGGTCACCCAGGAAGATTTTTGGATTTGGGGTGATTTGGTATGGAATGACCCAATGGTTTTTTTTAAATAACTGTACTCATAATTAATGTAGAACAGCCAATAGATCTCATAATTATCTCAGTATTTTGTGTACAAATTGTCTGCATGGTTTCACTAGCATATAAACTCAAAGTCCAAAGTTAAATAGTGGTTAATCACTATAAGGCAACTAAGTCTAACTGTTCCTGTTATTATGTGGGTAAAGTCATGGATCCAAATACACAGTGCAATAGTAATACTTTTGTACTGTATAATGTACCCCAGTATAATGAAAATCACCTATAACATGGTCCACTTTTATTGTTCTGTTGCACATTGTTTTTCTGAGGGATATTTGTATTTCTTATATTGGAGTTGTGTGTCTTTAAGCTCAGATTCTTTGCAGACAACACATTTTTCATTTAACTCAAAGAAAGTAGTCTCTTTTCTTGACAACTATTTAACTTAAAACTGTGGAGTAGGATAATTGTGATCCTGTTTACCATGATGCAGCTGTAAATTACATGCAGCCAACTATGAGTGTGTGGTAGCAACTTTTCTAAATCCATGAGAAATATAATTTCTATTGTCCGGACAAATATTTATCAACTGAATTTCAATATTATTGGATATTTGATCTTAAAAAGTCAATTAATGTCAATAAATTTATGATAGACTTTTAATATAAATCAAGTTGAGATGCAGTACTCAAATTGGTGCATCATTAAAGTTGGAATTGCCTCCCTGTCAAGATCAGTGCACATATATCATTCATAATCAGACACAAACATGATTGATTGACCAAAATAGTCTCTGTTGTGCAGGATTTAAGAATATAAAGTACTTTATTGTTTTAGTAGTATAATCAGGTCCAAAGGTCAAGGTCATTATGACTGAAAGAAGAAAAATGGTTTCTGCAAAGTATCTTGAGTTGCCCACCATCACTAAATATTTTATATTATTTGCACTTAGGGTAAGGAAGGACTTCATGTTGATTTTGGATCAAAAGGTCAAAGACCTTGAAGTCACATAATAACTTGAGTTTCTTAACCATCAACAGTTGCCAAACTTTGTAGATGGCTTGCACTTGGGGTAAGAAAGAACCCTATCAATTTGGGGTTTAAATATCAAGGTCACTGTGATTGAAAGAAGAAAATTGATTTAACTCAACTTCTCCATCATCAGCAGTTATCAAACTTTTGGGATGGCTTGCATTTGGAGTAAAGAAGAAGCCTACTGATTTTGGGGTCAAAATGTCAACACTCAAGTTCACTGTTACTGAGATGAAAACAAATTGTTTCTGCACAATAACAGTTCTATATCACACACATGGACCAGACTTTGTTGATAGCTTGCACTAATGAGATAAAGATGAAGACTATCAATTTTGGGGTCCACCATCTGCAGTTACCATACAATGTGGATGGCTTGCACTTGGAGTTAGGAAGAACCCTATTGATTTTTTTGTCAAAGGTTAAGGTCATGGTGACTAAAATTATTAGAAAACTGGTTTCAGCACAATATCTTGAATTGTCCATTATCTACAGTTACCAAACTTTGTGCATCACTTGCAGTTTATAAGGAACACCCTATTGATTTTGGTGTCAAAAGGTAAAAGGTCATGGTCACTGTGACTAAAAGAAGACAAATGGTTTCCACAAATTAACATTATTTGTCAATCACATACCTGGACCAAACTTTGAGGATACCTTGCACCTGGGGTAAGGAAAAAGTCTATCGATTATGGGGTCAAAAGACCAAGGTCACTGCAACAGAAAGAAGAAAATAGTTTCTGCACAGTAAGATTTAGTTCTACATCACAGACCTGGATAAAACTTTGTGGATGGCGGATGGCTTGTACTTAAGGTGGAAAAATCATTTTGAATTGTGGGTAAAAAAATTTAAGGTCAAGGTCATTGTGACTAAAAGAAGAAAAATGGCTTCTGCACAATAACTTGAGTTCTCCACCGTCTACATTTACCACATTTTGTAGATGGTTTGCACTTGGCATAATAAAGAAATGATTTGGGGTCAAAAGGGCAGTGGTCAAGGTTACTTTAACTGAAAGAAAGAAAAATCATTTCTGCAGAAAAACTTCAGTTATCGACCATGTACCTTCACCAAAGTATGTGGATGACATGTTTGGTAAAAAAGAAGCCTATTGATCTTGGGGTCAAAAGGTCAAAAGTAAGGTCATTTGTAAATATATAGTAATCTTTGTCCATCCATCAGTCGGTCCATCCATACATCCATCTGTCCATCCATCCAGCATGATCTCTTTAGTGCAACTAGTCCCATAGTTTTTGTATGGATTGCCATGAAACTTTGTAGATATTATGGCCACCACTAGCATTTTTAAAAGCTGTTAAGAGGAGCTCAAAAATGCTTCCTTAAGTCAAATTGCTAAATCTATACTGTTATCAAAGTCCTTAACTAGCAGTTGAACTGCATTGAAAGTATTATTAAACACTGTCATGATAATTTAGCAGTTATATTTGATTTTGGCTAATGTGCTTGCAGATAAGGGTCAAAATAATAGAGCTAGGATCACAAAACTTTTAGATTTTTCTTAATTTGTGGCTTACTAATAAACTTACACATTTTTATGATGAAGGTGCATCGCAGGTATTATATCGGATTTTGTGGCTTCTGAGCTTGAGTTTCTTGCTGAAAAGTTTAAAATATACAGATCATGTTGATTTACAGTAGAAGATCTACTCTTTGGGCGGTCCCCAGAAGATTAGTTCATTGAAATAATGAATAACTGGAAAGGTGCTGCTCTAACTGCAGGAGTTTTCTAGTATTTTTCTTTTTTGTTTTTGTTTTGTTTTTTTGATTATTTGTTGAAATTAAATAATAACTGGAATACAATTCTAAAGTATGGCCTAATTAATGAAATGCTAAAACATGTGTCTTAATACTGATGCAAAAATTCTGATTGAAATATTGTTTATTGTCACTGAATGTATTTTCAGTTTATGGAAAATTATGAATCTGCCAGGAATTCTATATTTCATTATTCTCAATTTTTTTTTCTTTTTCTTTTTACAGTGGAGTCACAATTGCTTGCTACTAATAATAAAATCTTTTCCCTTGTGTTTACATGTAACCTAATTAGTTCTCCTTTCGTTGCCAGATACAATTCCAAATCAGGTGATGACATTTGTATATTTATTAAAATTCTTGATAATAAAGTAATTTAAGTTTTTAAGAAATTCATAAGATATCATCTTTTATGACATACAATGTTCAAAGTTGAATTTACTTTAAGTTAGTTCGATTAATAGTGAAGAAATATGTCTGTGTTATAGTAAAACCCATTATAACAATCCAGTAATGATGACTAGCTGTAGATTACTGAAAATCTTATGTTAATTGTTATTGCCAAATTCTTCTCGCCATCACATACAAAATGGTATGGAAATGGTACAATCTTTTTCTGGATTCTTTAAACATATAAAATGATGGTTCATTGCAATGAAATTTAACCACATTGATGACATTCCTGAATCCTAATCCATCAAGTACCATTTTTAAAAAAGATATTTTATTTCATTTTATTTTCAAAATTCTTACAAAGTGCTGGGCGAGATCATTCTTAAAATATATACATCTGTTAAGTATGTCTTGTCTGTCATTTTTGATTGCGTGATATGAGATTTTTCTACAATTTTAAAAATGGGGCCTGGGGTCCATGGAATTGGGAACTTTTACACATGAAAGGGTCAAGGTGGGAAAGTTTAATTATTTTTTTTTTTAAACATTGTTAATTCAAAAAATGGTACAAAGACAAGATTCTTGAACATTTAAATATTTCAGTAATCTGGGTTACTGTGACTATTTAGATTCCTTACTACAGTCATTATAGTAATTTTCTTGGCAAATTGCATCAGATCTTTTGAAAAGTTATTATTATGAATTTTTACAATCAGATTGGGAAAAATGGACAAATTTGACAATGGGAATGGGGCCAAAATTCAGCCCCAGAAAAATCCCTGATGAGAATAATCACATTAAATGTTTCTCACAGTTTTTAGTTTTTGTTGAGCTCCTATTAGTGGCAAAGTGAGACATAACAACTGCAAAGTTGGTGTTGTCATCAACAGTTTTCTTGTGGTTTTGGTCAAGTATTTCATTTGCTTTTTTTATTTACATAGTTGCTTATACAGTATGTTACATATATATTTCCAGGTTTTGGTTTGAGTTCTTCATTAGGTAGCTTTTTTGCTGGTTTAACAGTTAACCCCTTGATGGATTCTTCTCATGCTGAGGATATTGCGTATCATTGTAAAGCAAAAGTAATTCATTCTGTGACACATTCTCTCAACTTTTTGACCTTGGGGTATAGGTCACAGACATTGAAACTTTGAGTTAATAATAATAATAATAATAATAATAATAATAATACCTGACCTTATTTATTCTCAATGGACTGTTGAACTGTAGGTTCATCTTGCACAGGGTTGAGATATCTTAAAATGTTCTTTATTTACATTATGTACAATGAGTTTAATGTTTGTGTTTAGGTTTTAGATAAAGTTGTTCATAATTTGGTTATAAATGTATTTCCTTAACCCCTCGATAGATTTTGTCAATACTCTAGAAGCAAAGACCATTCATTTTGTTAAACACTTGCTCGCTCCTTTAATACCTATTGACACTTTACAAAATAAATCTTATTTTGTCTGTTTTCCAGCTATCATGGTCACTGCTGTGCAGAATATGTACAACTTACATTTTGTACAGTACTTTGCCAAAGAATATATAATATGACAATACACAGGGTTCTCTATAGATGTGTACCCTCCAGTGTGACACTTGGAATTTAAATCTGACCTATTTCTGATGCATGGAATTTCCGACCTGTGCGTTTTTATGACACATGTTGATTTGGGCCAGAGCATCAGTCTTAATTACCCTTGAAATCCATCCAGCATAATTTCCTATTGAGTGTGCACTGTTACTAACAAATTTACTGTACATTTGCTAGACTACTGTTTGCATCATATCAGCCAATATTATCACACCTATATAAAGTCAATACAAACTGGGCAGAGCTAACTGGTCACTGATGTCACGCTTAAGTGTGCATAATTGAATCAAGGTTAGATTGTTTAGAGATTATCTTTGATGTTTATGATAGTTAGAGGAAGAGGGAATCGGTTATGACTTGATTGGATTAACTTTTGATAAAAAAAATCGGCGCTTGTTTGATTGTCCATCAAATTATAATCACTTAGCCAAACTGTGGAAAATATGGCCGCTCATGAAGCCAGTTGTCAAAAGTAAGTGGTCAAACTTTAATTGTGTTTTATTGGTGATTAATTTGCTTCAATTGGCGAAATGTTTAAAAATTTTGGTATTTTAATTAACGTATTATTCAGTAAGAATTTACCAGACATTATCCTCAGTGATTTATTTTGTGCTTTGGAATTACTCGAGATTGAATAACGAGATGGAATAATTTTGTTATATTAGATGTATTTGTGAACTTTAAAATCACTGGTTCATTGAAGTATATTTTCTTTTCTGTCTCAGTCTCAGAAACGACCTGCCAGTCATACATAATTAGAAAGAGAAACACTTCTACAAAAATCAGTAATGATCATGTCTGTCTCACTGTCTGCTTGTACCTTTCTTACAAAATACTGTACAAGTGTTTCTCTTTATTCAACATCAGGCAAGAAATCTTAAAAAATCAGTATGCTTCATGAATAATGAACAATCCCAGCTATGAACTCATGAATGTCAAAAACAAATGGCTCTTGAGATTTCAGTTTTGACTCTTGAGATTTTCATTTTGACTCTTGAGATTTGGGGTCAAGGATCAAATGACTCTTCAGTTTTGAAATCTACTGAGAACCCTGAATACACAAGGTAATTTAAGTTTACCACATGCAGAAATGCATGTTCAGAAGTCTAATACCATGTACATTCAGTATTAACTAGATTTTATGTCCGATTATTTAGACTTGTACATAAAATAATGATTTCAAAAAGTGTTTGGCATTTTCAAAGTCTTATTTGGGACAAATATAATATGTCATCATTGGTCATATGACACCTATTTTCTTCAGAGTCTTCAAAAAATAATTCATTTTTTTCTTAAGATGCATTGAAATACTTCCCCTTGAAAGGTATGAATGTGGGGAACATTGAAACACTGATGATGTTACCCCATTTCAACATCTGTTACATAAATTTAAATATTGGGGTAGGAAATATGGAGAAGATATTCATTTAATAATATGTATTATTCAGTAAAAAAAAGCAGTTTTCATAGTAAAATTATGATTTGTAAGATAAAGAGGAATATTTAGATCTTGTATTTTAGTTAACAGGTAGTCACATCTGTTTAAATTTGTTTCATGTCCATCTCAGATCCTATGTCCAAATAAATTATAGTACCGGTAAGTTGCCAAAGAACTAATGCCACCCTATTATTCTTATGATAGTTTCACACTAGAAACTCCAAAGTTAAAAGAATTATATATTACATCCAAAATAAAGCTTCTAATGTCATGATATCAATCTTTATTGTCATCACTTTGCCAGTAGAATTTCATTCTTTTCATGGTGCCATACTGATCTTTGGTTCAAGACAGTTCACTTTTCAGGTGTTTCATTGGAGCCATACATGATAGCTCAGTGTCTAGCACGGTAGACTTATGACCTAAAGGGTGTGGGTTCAAATCCTGCCCAGAGCAGGTTGGTTTGGCTGATATAACCTTTCATGTTTTGAGATGAGTATTTAAACATTATGCCAAAGAAATATGCCTAGTTCTTTTGCTCACTGGTCTAAGTGTGAAAAGTTTATGCCCAGATTTGATATAGATAATGCACAAACAGATCTGGATCAACAAGTCAGGGAGCCATTGTGTTGGTAGCAGATTCGAACCATACCCATATCAGCAGAGGTTGGTTGCTACTGTGGGTCTCTGGGCAAGATACTTGACACTCCCATTGTCACAGCACTATATAGCCTTTCTTGTGTTGAAGAGTTGTTAAGCACCAAACAAACAAATTGTGCCATTCATTCTTTTTACTGAATTGAAGTGGACAAAGTTGACCCTGTGCAGCTGATGTATCATGTGATGACCAATCTGAATCTGCTGTGTTTCATAGTTTGTTCTACAGTGTATATTATAAACAGGTAAATTGGTAAAATTGTTCCCATTATCTAAAATGTTGTGACCTGGGTGCACTTAATTGAATATTGATTTAACATATTTTTCCAAAAAATAAAATGGCTGGATTCCCATTTAAACAGAGATGTTAATTCCTTCCAGATGTAGAGTATGTACCGGTGTTTCCAATAATCTTTCTATCTTTCCACCTAATGTTGATACTAGATAGCTCTGGATCAGATGGAATAACTTCTTTTATCTGATACTGAACACGGTCTGTGGTGTGGTCAGTCAGGTAGTTTAAAGTGTTTAGAGACCAGGGTATCCTCCTTCTTGCGAATTTACTTGAGGTGTTCTTTTATTCTCACTTGAAATTCCCTTTAAGTCTCACCTACATGTACATATTGTTTGCCACAAGTGTGACTGGTGAGTAGATAAATGGCATTACATGTAATACAGTGACCTTATAACTTGGGTGTGTATTTGGGGTTTGTATAAGTGCTTCTAGAGATTTTAGATGTATCCATTTTTATGCAAAAGGTGCAGTTGACATTATCGCAATCCAGTACTTAATTCATTTGCAAATGATTTACTCAGAATTCCAGGGTGTTTACTTGAAAAGCTCATACCAAAATAATTGCTTAATTTAAAGCCAATTCTCTGTGCAAAATAGGTTGGATTTTGGAAAATGTCTGTCAAAGTAAGTCTGACAATAGGCCAAGTGGACCAGATCGATTGCACATAGGAGAAATAGTTATCTTTGTTAGATGTAAAGATAGCTGCTATCATACTCCCAGATTTATTAACCTTTGGGATAGGACTGTTTGAATGGTTTTTATGTCTCGCTTTAGTTAAAGCTTCAATTAGAGTTTGAGGAAGGTAGCCTGTCTTCTTTTAAATTTGGAGGAGATTAGATGCGTGTTTCTAAAATTTCGACTCTTTAGTACATATATGTTTAGTAAGTAATAATTGATTATATGGACCTGACTTCTTGCGATGGAAGGGGTTGTAGGAATCATAATGTGGATAACAATGTTTATTTGTAGGTTTACAGTATAGATCAAAATTAATAATTTATTATTTTCTCAAAATGCCATAGTATCAAGGAATACATATCTTTCCAAAGAATATTCCATTGTAAACTTAATGGTTTTGTGATAACTGTGGCAGTATTGATGGAATCTGTTTAATTCTGACTCTGTTCCGGTCCAGATAAAACATATTTCTCTAATCTGATAAATAAGTCCACAAACCTGTACTGATCAGTACTTGATGGGGGGCTGATTTACAGGACTAATATTTCTCCACAGGAGATAAACATAGCTGTGATATTGTATTGTTATGGGTGACGAATTCATATTAATGTGGTTCCATTCACTTTAATGATGTCAGCAAATATAAAGGAATACAATAGAAACTGACTTGTACTGACAAACTAGAAAATGTTGGCGTTGACCTAAATGTAAACAACATATATATATATATAGATAGATAGATAGATATAAGACCAGAGCAAAGACAAATATTTATTTGCACTATATATATATATATATATATATATATATATATATATATATATATATATATATATATATATATATATATATATATACAAGTGGACTGATCTAATAGAAATGCATTGCATTGCATTGACTGGTACATTTAGTATGCATGTATGTATGTATTAGGGTTTAATGGTTTAATGGCATGTCAGCACAATAATGACTGTATGGTGCTGATTAAAGGTAAAGTTCTAAAAATGGAAATATAAAGAATTGCACACAAAATTCAGGAAGATAAACCCTTCTGAATAAAAGTAAACATAAAGTACTACAAGATTAAAGATAAACAGTACCAATTTAAATAAAAGAAATTGAAACAACTTTAGGAAGATAAAACCCTTCCAAATAAATATAAACACGAAGTACTACAAGACAAAAGAATAAAGGTAAAGATGTTAACATTCTGTAAAATGTATATAAAGTAAAAGAAAAAGGTATATAAAAAAATACAAAATCCATAAAATATAGGATCAAATTTTGTGATATAAACTATCTAAAAAAAATCCAAGATTTTCCCTGTTGGTTCATCATCATAAAGTTTCTTATTTGAGTTCATATAAAAAAATGATGTCTCAGGTTCCATGGAAGTTGATACACTTAGATATCATGCCATCATTTATGATGAAAAAAAAACATTTTTGAACCTACATGTACCAGTAAAATATATTTATAACGAACCTCTCATTCCCTAAATATTACTTTATTGTATTTCAAATTCATTTTTTTGCTGTAAGTGTATGCATGACTCTTTATCGTGTATTCAACTTCACTTGGTACTATCTAAAAATTCATTATATCTGTGTTTCCACTGAGCTGTTTTGTTGCTGTATTCAAGGTGCCCTTCAAGACAGGATTTCAAAATGGGGTGATTTTACCTGGGCAGGTGTGAGGCTATAAAAACAATCAGGCACATAATTCACCAATCTGGTGACTATTTAGAGGTCTGTTCATTGCCACAGCCAGAGGGAAAATGAGATGAGATAATCCTCCTTTTATACTCAAGCCTGTTGTTTAAATGATTTAATAAAAGTTTCAAGGGCATCAAAACTAGGGCAATCAGGTTGCCAGGCCATGGCTGATCAAAATATTTTCCTAGTCATGGCTAATCATAATGTAAATGATGGCCACCCCACTTTTTATACAAAATTCTCCCAGACGCTAAAGAAATCATGAGACTTTAAACTTGTTCTGATTCCCCCCCCCCCCTAGTTATAAATATACATGTATTTAGATATTGACATAGTTATTTGGATTTTGACTGAAGATAAAATATCTATAAATCTGAAAGTAGAATCTAGACAAGATAACAGTATTTTTCAGTATTAGAGTTTGAGAAAACATGAATGCACATCAGCACAACTTTGGTCCTTTTGACCTAAAAAGTAAATCAAGATTATACATGTAGTGTTACAATAACTTAGTAATTTAGATTTCTGCACCAAAAATTTTGAAAGCAGGTATACATATGCATCGTAATGCAATAAATTGAATTTTGAATCGTGTATTATCATTGAAATTGTGCTGGCCATAGAAGCTTATCAATTGTGATATCTCCAATTACTGTTAATTGTGTCACATTATGACTCATTGCCAATGTTACCTTTATTATTACTTTTAGACTGGTCAAAATTCTTGTGATTGAAATTGTATTATTACTTTAGACTAGTCTAAAATATTTTGCTAGAAATGCTGTTGACTTCAAATGATAAACTGGTATTTTACAACTGTTTTATTTTTGTTTTTGTTGGTTTTAATGGTACTTTTAACACATTATTGGCTATATCATGCCAAGGAAATGGGAGTTAAGTGCCTTTCCCAAGGACACACCTGGGCAGTTGACCTGTTCTGGCCAGGTTGAGTATTTTACAGCTGAAATGAACAATATTATGTCACTAAATTTAAAATAAGAGTAGCGAGGAAAAGGACTTGATTTTCTGTTTAGCTCACCTCAACAAAGTAGAGGGGTGCTATTGTGCTACCCCCCCCCCCCCCCCCCCGCATCAGCATCAGCATCCAGAGCCTCACTGCATCTTAATCATTCTTTCTTTCTAGGTTCTAAGCAACAATATGGACTGGGTTTCATAGCACCTACCCCCTGGTGAGGGCCAAAAAGTGCTAACTTTGAATATGTACATTATTTCTACATTCTTGGATTTTTCATACACATACAGTTATGCTTATAATCATGAAAAGTTTGTGATGGGATGCATCTTCATGAGTAATACACCCTCATGACAAAAGTATGGCACCATGAACTATATTTCAATGAAGGTAATTTAATCATATATGAACTATGTTTCTAATACTGTCTGTCACTTTAAGGTTACTCCAAGACTTACCTTCACCCAGTAAAATCTGGCTTTTAGGGGTAGACAATGATAATAGCTTCTGAAGCAAATTTAAAGAACAATGAGTTTAAAGAAAGAAAATATTATCTCTGGTTTTTATCAACTCATTATAGTGCTTCTGGTTTATCTTATAAAAGAATGTTCCTTTGTATTGTATTATGTATTTTATGCACTCTCATAGTGTATATATATGTGACACATCAGCACAACAACAACACTGGCTACATAGTGTCCAAAAAAGTTCTGAAACTGTACAACTGTACAGATAAAACTTGCACAAATAAGCTTTAGTTAAAGAAGTAGTAAATTCATTGTCAGGATCACTTTTCTTAATTTATTTTCTGCATGATAAATAATGTTTACAGAGGCTGCTGGAGATTGCTACAAGCTTAATAGAGGCAAGTTGTGTAATCATTAATTGGTGTTTGGTTTGTTGTAGTTAATTGATGCTTGTGCATTTATTTTTACACAGAAATGGGAAGACTTTTGTGCTTATATCAACATATATACATATTTTTTAGGCTTGTTTTTATTATCCAGATTTACAGCATCTAGTAGTACGTGTAATTAAGTACCAAATAATTTTAATCAGTATCACTTCACCTACATTTTACCAAAGTTTATGTAATTTTGATGGCCATACATTCATAATTTCTTAAAGATAAAGAATGTTTGAATATTTTCCATCACAAATCACTTTTTGATTGCAGGAGTACATGCCTAATTTTTTGTGTGTGGAACAAAATCTATAGAATAGTTTTTATTGATATTTTTTTGAGACTCAGATGGTAGCAGTATTTGATAACACTAATGAATGAATTGAAAGTGTAATTACTTACCATTCAGATAGTACCTCTGATTTTGGTTATTGTGGAATTTGGAGATTGTAATGTGTTCTATTTTATGCTAGTCATATAGTACATGTATATGTCAGTAATCTTGCCAAATTTGGAAGGAGAAGGGAGATGGGCATTGCTTGATTTAAAGTGCATTTTTGTTGTGAAGATAAGCAAATCTAAAAGTATAGAATGAGATCTTACAGAATTGACTGTTGTTTTCTCACAAACTTTTACCATTGAAGTCTAGCTCCTTAGTACATATTCAACACACAAATAATCAAAGAGTCCTTTCTTCTAATCATATCTCAAAATATGCTACAATACAGGTCATATGCTGATAATAAGGAAATATGTAAGATTATTTAAGGACAGAGGATATATCGGAGAAATCTACTTGCATGATTATTATGCTTAAATAGATGAAGTTTTTGAAAAGATAGCCCAATAAATCTCTCTCACTTCCTTTTTTTTAAAACAATCTGATGGTTGTTATCAATAATGGCAAACAAAAAAAAGTTATCAAGACAGATTTATCAATTGCAGAGAGTGAGCAGTTATTAGAGTTCTTTGTGGTGTGAGTATACTGTACCCTTTTCGAGGACCTTAGATTTTGGTCCTTGAAGATTGGCTCAGTGATTAGTTTTCTATAAACTGGAATCCCTGTTTTTTAGAGAATTGTGAATAACTTCCATTTTAAAAATTCTTAAAGAAAACTATAGGTATATGTATGATATATTGATATTTGTTCTCAATTGCCTTAAATAGCATAGTTTCTCTATTTCATTTCAATCTTTTCTGTATGATCCATAATAGCTTAGTTACTCTATTTTATTTTTTCTTGCAGGACAAAATGAAAAAGATACCACTGACAAATGCAGAAATTTCAGAAACATCAGTTGATAGAAGGTCTTTTGCATTTTCCATAAAGTCTAAAGAAAATGGACGCACCTACTTCATCCATGCAGAGAATGAAATGACTCAAAATGATTGGATGCAAGCAATTTGCTTTGCAAAGGCAGCTGGGCAAAGGGGAGACAACTCTTCAGCATGTGTGATTCAGTAGCTCTGGCCAGGGGATTTCTCTACAATGATAAATAATGTATTTATTTATATTAATGTTGCTAGAAGGTATGAATGAAATGGATTTGAAATAGATCTTATTGTTTAGATCTGAATGTTTGTAATGAAGCAATTAGCGAGACGAAGGGTTATATATATATAAATATGCATGCTATAGGTTGTTTTAGCTCAAAGTTAAGATTATTTACAGTTAAGTTTCTGTTTTTATTTCTTTCTTCAACGTCTATTGCATTTACAGCAGAATAATGTCACAAGCTTATTCTAATAAACACGTGCTTCATGGATGTATTGTTTAACTTATCACATGAATATTGTAAATATATCTAATATTATATAAAAATAACATTGTACATATTGATAAATCCATTTCCATTGTATATCTATTGAAGTTTAATTCTTTGATGAATATTTTGCTCTTTATGTCACTTTTCTTAAATACCTTTGTTTGTTGTCATTGGTCAGTTGGTATTGAACCTCCTTTGACAAATGCTACATTTTAGCAAAAATATTTTACTCGTTTTTCTTTTTCTAAATCTTGCCAACAAAGGATATGCAAGAGACATAGGTATCACTTGCATGATATCTCCTCATTGCCTTTTTTGATATTTTTGGCAGAAGCAACATTAACATAAGTTTTAGGTTGTTGCACATCTCAGACATGTAGTGTATATACTACAATGAATTTTTCATGGATTCTGTATAATCTCAATGTGTTGTACTCATTGCCATCCAAGTCAGTAAAGGGATCTACATTTTGTCAAGCCTGCTTTAGTGGAAGCTCAACATAATGATCTCTTTGGCACCTGTGTGTGTGTGACCACCCATCCATACCATCCAGTGTGTGTGTGTGTGTGTGACCACCCATCCATACCATCCACACACTAGAGTAAGCTTGATAATAAAGATTTTTTTATCATTAAGCTCACTGTCATTTTTGCTTTCCTGTTATATATTTCTTTTCTAGCTAAATTAAAGCCAGACTTGACAAAAAGGGAGTCTCTTGTCATATTCCTGTGGAAACACTTGTTCCTATTGGATCATATGTTGCAGTGTCATATTCATGTGGCCATATTCATTACCATTGGATAATATACAGTAGAGTCATATTTATGTGGCCACATTCATTACCATTGGATAATATACAGTGGTGTCATATTCATGTGGCCATATTCATTACCTTTGGATGATATACAGTAGTGTCATATTCATGTGGTCACATTCGTTACCATTGGATAATATACAGTGGTGTCATATTCATGTGGCCACATTCATAACCATTGGATAATATACAGTGGTGTCATATTCATGTGGCCACATTCGTTACCATTGAATAATACACAGTAGTGTCATATTCATGTGGCCAAATTCATTCCTATTGGATCATATACTGTATAGAAGGTCAGACATAGCATTACTCAGAATACATTTTTGAGACAGATTTGTTTATGTGCGATGCCTGCCAAGTACTGTTTATGAGTTGTGTATTTATTATATTGTAACTTTTTTTTGTGTCAGTCTGAAGTTATGCTCAGTCTGTGGTTTTTTTGAGACACTTATTTGATGTAAAATTAACAAGGAAGTTATTACTTTTGTATTCCAAATTTGACAGTTGGAAACGGTAGGGGAGGACAAGAAATTGCAGTTACTGATGGATATTGATTGATTTTCTCAAGATGTTGGTGGAAATTGAATCAAGACAGACTTCATTTAATTTTCTCTACTGAATTTGTCATGTCTAATGATAGATGATCCATATATGTGGCACTATTGCTTCATGCGGTGTTCCAAAAAATGAAGACAGTAATGTAGTATAGTTAATATTTGGTGTTTTTTATACTCAAGATATTGTTAACATTTAGATTTCTTGATAGGTGCACATGTACCTACTTCCACAATTTGGATGCACAAATGTTGGTTACAATGATCCCTTGATTCTCCTTTAGGTGTTTAGGTCCAAAATACCCTTCACAGAAATCTTGCCAGAATTAATAAATTTTCCATGGAAAAACCCTTCCATGGATTAATGGAGTATTAGGACAACTTTTTGATGGAAATCCATTTAAAGGAACACAAATTTATTCCATGACTGCCATGGAATAGTTTTTACTCACCTGGCCGTAAGGCTAAGTGTGCTAATGTATGATCCTTCGTCTGTCATGCATTGTCCATTCACAGTTGTTATTTACAACCTTTTCTCAGAAACCACTTGACCAAATTTGTACATGATTTTACAGTGAACATTCTGGCATCCAAGTCATTAAGATTTGTTCATTGAATGAAATTTGTCATCCAATATGGTCACCATTACTAAAAATAGAAAAACACTTTAAACAACTTCTCAAAAACTCTCAACAGAATTTGGCCAATTTGACAAGAAGTGTCCTGTTATTGAGGGCTTTTGATTTTATATAAAATGTGCCAATCCTCCATCAAATATAGCCACTGTTACTTAAAATAGGAAAAACTTATAATGATTTCTAAAAAAAAACACTCAACAGATTTTGACCAAATTTGACAGAAAATATCCTGGCATTTAGGGCTTTTTTTACAAGATTTTTTTTATTACAAATGAAGCCAATCCACCATCATATATGGCTACCATTATTTAAAAATAAAACAAACTCTAAATTTTCTCCAACTCCAATCAACAAAAATTGTCGTAAGTTTTATAGAAAACATCCTGGCATTAATGGCTTTCAGATATATACAGATTATTTAGACCTGTCACCAAATATGACTGCATTTACTAAAAAACAGAAATATTTTGAAACAACTTCTCAGAAACTTCTCAATAGAATTTGACCAAATTTGACAGCAAACCTTCTAGTTTTTAGGGCTTTCAAATTGATACAAATGATGTCAAATATGGACACCATTGCTAACAATAGTAAATCCTTTAAATGACTTATCAAAAACACTCAACAGATTTTGACCAAATTGTCAGAAAGCATCTTGACATGAATGGTTTTTAAGTTTGTACAAATGATTCCAATCTGCCATCAAATATGGCTGCTGTTACTAAAAATAGAAAAACCTTTAAATTATTTCTTCTAAAAAAAACTGCTGAACAGAATATGATCAAATTTGACACAAAGTGGCCTACCTTGAAGCCATTTCAAATTGAAACAAATGATGAACTGCTTTTAAATACAGCCAACATTATTAAAAATAGAAAAATGTTTTCACAACTTTATAAAAACGCAGAACAGAATTGGACCAAATTTGACATGATGAATCCTGGCATAGATGTCAATAATGCCAATTTACCATCAAATATGGATGAAGATAGAAAAACTAGAGAAACCATGAACATTTGTTTTCATAACATGTGCAAGCAACAGCATTAGAAGAAATTTTGAACAGAAAGCATCCTACTGACCCAGATTTCTTGGCAAACTTCTCTTGTATTTGGCTACCTGGCAAATGTCAGTCAGATGACTGATCTGAGGCCCACTTGAACCTCTTGTTATATTCCATGTGAGGCATGCTTGTTCCACAGAATCAGAGGAATTCAAAAAAGATATCTAAAGTTTTAAGATTTTTCATATTGTTAAATAAAATTGTTAAACTATCACATGTGTAAATATAATTAGAAATTAAATTATTTTCTCAGTTTTGCCAAGAAAGATAAGAATATTTCATGTTACCACCTCCTAACATGTGATCTGAAATCTTAAAGTAATTATTATTTAACCTAATAATGTAAAGTGTATCATCTTTACAGAGGAATTAGCACATTTATACTTGGTACTAATGAATAATATACAGGATATAAAATACATGTGTATCTTAAATCAATTAATTGCTAGCTGTAGATTTAGATTTTGTTTAGAGGTTCAATTTCAGTATATTAGAATTATGTATTAATACTAAATAGGGATGCATATAAAGATATTTTATATAAAGATCTGTCTTTGCTATGTAGTGAACCTTTTTTAGGTTTCCATGATTTTCATTTTCTACTAATTTCCATAAAAAGACCACAAAAATATATAAATTGAAAAAGTGGAGATTTATTTGTTTAGAAAATATATCTCCTTGCATCAGTGAATGAGTCATGTTTTCATGGATGTATCGTTACAAATACAGTCTTGAAAATAGGTGACTGATATTGTTTTGTATTCTTTCTCCTCCTTGCTGTCAAAATCAACAGCAGCCTATTAAAATTTGCTAAACATGTAGTTTAGTTTGAGAACACTGATTTAAAAGTTGCACGCCTTCATTTGATTAACCTTGCATGCAAATCACCATCTCTTGGGTGCAGAACATGTGGTTTTCAAAGAAATGTAAATTTAAAGTGTACTCACTGAGCAATCACTCTCTTTCAGCCATTCACAAGTTAATAGTATTATTGCTGAGTTTAGATATAACTGGCAAGCATCTTATGTCAGTGTGGACTTGCATATAGAACACTTCATTGTGAGGGCCTTGAGCATAAACAGTTGCAAAAGCTGGGTCAGCCATGATGTTACATACTCACTTTATATCCATTATAACTCCATATCTTTCTTTTCAAAGTCAAAATATCAGGTTGAGATTGTTGTTTTAGTCAAAAAGTGTTAAACATTTAAGATGCTTTGGAAAAGGTACACAATTAAAAATTTCTGACTTCAGGGGTTTTAAATATAGTAAACTATTTTAACTTTGGTAGTTTACATTTTTTTTAAATTGTGGGTGCAGACACATAAAATGCATGTTTAGAACTATTTGCAAGATCCAATATTATTGATGCAGAATGTTCATGTTTGCTTTTGTTAAGAGTGGTTAATACTGAAAAC